>CAUYUJ010016486.1:133295-205795 GCA_963575745.1 Prorocentrum cordatum | reverse complement strand
GCGACCTGGCAGGCACGGAGAGCTGGATCGAGCCGAGACCGGAGGGGACGAGCAGCGGCATGCTGGCGCTCCCATCTTGCAGCAGATCGTCTCCCGAGCGGTGTGGCCAGAAAGCGCCCGCCGCGACGCATATTCTGCAAGAGTTCTCGGTGCGCGCGTCGCCCCTGGGGGGGCGACGCACACATAAGTACTAGTTTGTTGGGGTGACGCCGATCGGAAACTGATCGGATCGCCAGCGAATCGTCCCGAGTCGGATCGAAATCGGATCGCCACGCCAGGCTCTGGTTGGCACCAGCCGATGCTGCTGAAACGGACCGAGTCGAACCGAAGCAGAATCGCGGCCCCCGCTGGCGCATCCAATCGCATCGCATCGAATCGTGGGCGGCCCTGCCTGGGCCATGGCGACGCCTGGTGGGTGCCGTGCGCGATCTGGCGCGGTGGAGCTCCAGCAGAGGACGCGGAGGCCTCGGAACCAAATTGGCTGCGGAAGGCTCCTAGGCTACGCCGGCGGCGGCGAGGGCAGCGGCGGCGGACCGAGGCGGCGAGCCGCGGCGGCGGGCGGCAGCGGCGAGCCGCGGCGACGACGGCGACGACGACGACGACGACGACGGCGACGACGACGACGACGACGACGACGGACGACGACGACGACGACGACGACGACGACGACGAGGACCGACAACGACGACGACGACGACGACGACGACGACGACGACGACGACGACGACGACGACGACGATTCTCCCAAGATCCCTAAAGTCCCCTGAGGATTCCCCAGATACTCTCGAGGCCCCAAAGCTGCGGAAAGGAGGCGAATCTCATCAATCCTCGATCCTCGAACGACCACGACGACCACGACCACGACCACGACCACGACCACGACCACGGCAACGACCACGACAACGACCACGACCACGACAACGACAACGACCACGACGACGACGACGACGACGACGACGACGACGACGACGACGACGACGACCACGACCACGACGACGACGACGACGACGACGACGACGATGACGTCAGCGACAGCGACGGCGACGGCGACGGCGTCGGCGCGGGCGACGGCATTGGTGACCACGACCACGACCATGACACAACGCCGACGACCACGCCGACGACCACCACGACGACCACCACGACGACGACGAGAAGACGGGGTTGCGCCGGCGGCGCTTCCAGCGCTGGTCTTGTCTGGCGGGCAGGAGGTGAACAATGGAGCCCGCCGCGAGGACCGGCTATTTTGTGGGGCGGCGGGCAGGAGGGTTCTGCGGCAAGTCGTGGGAGCCTCCCATACCATCTTGCTGGCTCTTGCGAATCGACGCTCATCGACGCTCGTCGACGCCACATCGACGCTAACTCGACGCTGGATCGACGCCAAATCGACGCCAATCAGCGCTACCCGACGCCGAGTCGGCGCCATCTCGTCGACTCCCAGACGCTAATCGACGCGAATCGACGCCAAAGCTGGAATTGCGAAGGTCTACGAAGCTCCCATGACTTGCTGCCGAAGCTCTTGCTGGGCGGCGGACGGGAGGAGGGGGCGTGGCCTCGAGGCTCGAGAGGGAGGTCTCCGGCCACTCCTGGCCCTCTGGGGCGCGCCTCCGGGGGCGCCCGTTGTGACCACGGGCCGGCAGCTATTCAAGGAACCGAGCTCTACACACCGACGCTTGTTCCGGCCCTGCATTCGAATTTGCACCGGAGAGCGGATGCTGGTGCATACGGGACCCTGGTGTATACATGTTTCGTCGTTTCCCTGGGACATCGGGGAAAAAGGTATGCGCCACACCACCCCAGCGTCCTCCTCGACCCCCAAGAAATCCTGGGATTGAAAGACAGCCCGCCACTGGTAATGCGGATGTTCCAGTTTCCGACTATTTTTCCCCCAAAACAGATGTTACGCAGAAGGCAACTGTACAACTACCGTGCCAAGCTAGGGCCATCCTGGCCCTGGCATGGTGCACACGCCCTCCTGGCCGAGGCCAGGAGGGTCTCTACACCATCCTAGGGATCAGAATGGCCCTGGCCTGGCGCGTTGGTGGTATAGATGCCTTCGTCGGATATTTTCCCCCATCAGACAGCAGCGACAGTGACTAATCGCCTTGTGGGCGACGAGCTCTCTGCAAGAGCAGGCTAAGCATGCCACGGAATCCCTCTTGGAGGTGGTGGAAATGCCTGTAGTAATCCTGACCAGGTTCGTATTTGCGTAGTGGAAGGAGGTAGAGGTGGCTAGGAGCATCCATAGAAAACTGGTAAGGATGGACCCAGGAAACGCCCAGGGATCTGGGCGAGGGGAGGGAGGCAGCGGGCTTCTGGAAAATTGTTATTTTGCTTCTGCGGCTGATTCCTGCCGTGTCATCGCGGACGTTGGTCTCTGAGACCGCGTAGACCGTTCGCTCAAAATTGAACGATCGCCGCATCCGACAGCAGAGATCGCTCGAAGCTGGCCTGGTCCAGGCCGCCAACGGTCTGTAACGAGGTCGCGCTGGCGTCCCCCCGCGTCGACACGGCGCAAACCTGCAATGTGAGGGCTTCTTAGAAGTCGCAAAGGGGCCCCTCCTAGAATGCCACAACTCTCGCTCGCGCCACTCCCTCTCTGCTTGACTCAAATACGGGCCCCAACAATATACACCAACAACACCTCCCTCACCCCCTCCCTCTCCCAGGAAAGAGGGGAAGAGGAGGGTGGAGGAGGGAGGGGGGATGGAGGCAGTGGTGCATAGTCCTGGGACCCGCAAAACAAACAAAACGGGACACAACTGATGGGGACGCACAGGAGAGCATCGTCTGCGGGGAGGCCGACTGCAATCCCTCTTTAGCTGAAGGCAGGACCGTGGTCCACACTGGCTCCGCCCGCGCCTGGCACGTTCCAGAAACCCTGAACCCCCAAAAGAATGAGCATCTCTTGCGGGGAGGCGGGGGGGGGGGGGGATGCACGGATCGAGTGCTTCCAGACGCGCACTACCTCCAATGATCACTCGTTCGGCTTAAGCAGTCTCATGCGGGGGGCTTTGAACTACCGTGTGGACGGCGCTGATATAGGCACCATTGTCAACCCGAATCATAACGATGCACGATAATGATACAAGGGCAATGGTCACTTGGAGGGCCGTGTCGAAGCTTCTCGGGCGGGGGGCGGCCAACGAAAGTGGCCGCCAAGGATGGAGCGAGGAGCCAAGGATGCAAGAGTAGCCTTGGGCAGGTTGCCCATCCTTAATATGCGGGCTGACTGCATGCTGAACCAGAAGCCCGACGAAGAGTGAGCAGAGGCAAGTGGGTATCTTCGATTCCCGGGTCCGCTCCTGCGCGTCGAGTGCTGCCGCTGGCTTCCGCCGGCGCGGCCGCGCGCGACGGGGGGGGCAGCACGCCCAAAAGACAAGGACGCGCTCCTTGAAACCTCCTCCTCCCCCTCCTTTTTACGTTAGACCGACCTAAGGCTTCCGTGTGGCGTTCTATCCTCCCCCTCCTCCCCCTCCTCCTCCTCCTCCCCATCCTCCTCTTCCTCCTCCTCCTCCTCGTCCTCCTCCTCCTCCTCCTCATCTCCTCCTCCTCCTCCTCCTCCTCCTCCTCCTCCTCCTCCTCCTCCTCCTCCTCCTCCTCCTCCTCCTCCTCCTCCTCCTCCTGGAAGGCTCTGGAGGCCTCCTGGAATCCTTCGGAAGGCCACCCCTCGCAGCGCCCCCTCTGCTGCGCGCAAGGTCGGGAGAGTGCCTAATTGCACGCGGTTCCCCAGAGCAGCGACTGCGGAGAAGGAGGAGGAGGAGGAGGAGGAGGAGGAGAGGAGGAGGGGAGGGGAGGGAGGAGGAGGGAGGAGGAGGAGGAGGAGGAGGAGGTGGAGGAGGAGGAGGACGAGTAGGGGGGAGGAGGAGGAGGGAGGAGGAGGAGGAGGAGGAGGAGGAGGAGGAGGGGAGGAGGAGGAGGAGGAGGAAGGAGGAGGAGGAGGAGGAGGAGGAGGAGGAGGAGGAGGAGGAGGAGGAGGAGGAGGAGGAGGAGGAGGAGGAGGAGGAGGAGGAGGAGGAGGAGGAGGAGGAGGAGGAGGAGGAGGAGGAGGAGGAGGAGGAGGAGGAGGAGGAGGAGGAGGAGGAGGAGGAGGAGGAGGAGGAGGGAGGAGGAGAGGAGGAGGAGGGGAGGAGGGGAGGAGGAGGGGAGGAGAAGGAGGAGGAGGAGAAGGAGGAGGAGGAGGAGGAGGCGGGGGAGGAGGAGGAGGAGGAGGAGGAGGAGGAGGAGGAGGAGGAGGAGGAGGAGGAGGAGGAGGAGGAGGAAGGGGAGGAGGAGGAGAAGAAGGAGGAGGAGGAGGGGGAGGAGGGAGGAGGAAAGTCGTCGTCGTCGAACGTCGGATGAAGATTTCGCTGTTCTCGCACGCGGAGTGGCGAACTGGGCGGTGCGAATACTACTTCGGCCACCAGCCGCCCCAGACCAGGAAAGGATGAAAGGGAGAAAGAGAAAAGGAGAGGCGAGGCTAGGCGAGGAGGTCGAGGAAGAACGTGAGCAGAAATTCATCATACCTGAACCGATCACAGCGGGACCCTGAGACTCCTTGGCCCCTGCTGGCCCTTCTCCTCGGAGTCCCTACCCGGCCCTCGACCCACCCTGAGGCACGTCGGCCGGCAAAATATCTCGACCGCGGGACGGGTGTCCTGATCAACCTCGCCGTACCAGTCGCAGTGGGTCTCCTTCATCATGCTGAAGTCCTCCTGACGGGCCGAGTACAAGACGCGGAGGCTCGCTGCGGATCATCAGCGGAGCGCTGTTCAGAGGCACGCAGGAGCGTCAAGCACAACGCTTCTACTAGAGGCCTCCTAGATGGGGTCCAAACAGATGGGAACGGAGGATTGCGCCGCATCGCCGATGTATCGGCAATGCATCGCCGATGCATTGGCGATGCATCGGCGACGTCGGCGATGCATCGGCGCCATTGGCATGCAGAAACTCTAGCCCCACATGGAGCCACATCGTCGATGCATCGGCGATGCGGCGCGATCCACCGACTCCGTTCACTCGGACGCCATCTGGGAGGCCTAGATCTACACCGTGCGAGGGGCGCCCTGTGGCAGGACAAAACGAGGGCGACGAGCACAACACCAGAGAGGAGGAGGTCCGCGCGGACTTCGTGGATCAGCGCGGGAGCCCCCTCCTCGCAGGTCGACCATCGAACCGCGGGCGCTCCAAAACAGTGTTCCAGAGACCCTGTGTGTCGGCGGCGCCAAGACATGTTCCAGCCGTCCTCCCGCAGAATACTCCCTGCGTTCCTAAAAAACTTCTGCAGGCGCGCTCCGGGGCAATCTTCAGGAAGTCTCTGGAGGGGAGAGACCAAGACGAGAAAAACAAAACAGCGTCGGAGGAAACGAAAGAGAGGCGGAGAAACACAACCAGGGACAGAGAACCATAAAGGGGGATAAATCGAACAAGAGTAGAACACGTAACAGTGAGTGGAGGACAGGAAGCAAGGGCGAACAAGACATCACAGGGGAAGTAGAAACAAAACAAAGGTGGAGCAAACGAAATCCACCGATACTCGCTTGCCGGGGGTGGTGAAAAGGCGTGTAAGGCATTTGGCAGTCCCCCTTCCCTTTCCCCCCTCCTCGGCCTCCGACATGCCCAAGCTGCCTGCTACGACAGCTCAAGAAGGGCTACAAGGCTACAACACGCCAGAGATGCCTCAAGAACATCCCTGATAGCCTCAAGACGGCCCACGAGGCCCCGACGACCGTCAAGAGGAACCCAAGAGAAGTCTTAAGAGGGCCTTAGTCGGCAAAAATCAATGAGCTTCCAGTGGCTGTTCAAATGACTTCCGCGTGCTCGCCTGGCGCGCTTCGGAAACCCCACGACGACCAGAGGGGATACCAGACCAGTCCCAAAGCACTCCAGATAGGGGGCCACATGCGAACCCTCGGGAGGTCCCTTCGCTCGGGAGGTCCCGAACGAAGTGAACCCCACCTCCCCCCTTAGAAATCGTGTGGTGATGGGGTGGGGTTCGCATGTGGCCTCCTATCAAGAGGCCCCCCAAGATGGCCCAGAGACTACCCAAGAAGGCCCCAAGACTACCTAAGAGACCCCAGGACGGCCCCAAAGAAAACCCTCAGCAGGGGTCCCAAGGGCCCCTGAGCGGGGAAGTCGTGGGGGCCCAGGGACCCTCTCCCCCAAGATAGCCCCCAAAACCCCCAGGAGGGCCGGGAGAAGCCCCCGAGAGGCCCGCAGAGGGCCCCCAAGAATCTCCCCAGAGCCCTGGAAAGGCTCCCAGGCCGCCCCAAGAGGCCCCCACGAGGCCCCCAAGAAACCCCGCAGCGGGCGCGGAGGAAGAGGAGGACGAGCCCGCAACAACTGCAGGCAGGCAAGACAACGGGAAGAGGGGAACAGCACAGCAGAAATCGAAGCCGCACATCTCCTCTTCCGGGAGCCGGCGGAATGGCGTAAGTCTCTTGAGCACAGGAAGGACGACTGAGGACGGAGGGAAGAGCGGGAAGAGGGTGGAGAAGGAGGGAGGAGGTGAGGGGCGCAAGTGGTCCACTTTGTCGACCCCGACCAACTGCAGGCACTCGCGCAAGAACACGTCCTCGCCGTACTGGCTGAACTCCTCCTTCAGTTCCTCCACGCACCTGGAACGGCAAGCCCTCCACCTTCCGCTCCATCACCCTCCTTCTCCTCCACAGTGATACTACTCTCCTCTCCACAGGTGCTGTTTGTGCGACGACGACACCCCCTCCGGCATATTTTCCACAGAGAGGATTTCAAAATTTGGTGTTTCCTGTGTGCTGGTTTCGGTCCTTCCAAAATTTGCGTTCCGCTGCAGCATTGGCTACATTTCAGAATCGGCGATCTGCTCCCGTCGTTCAGACTTGCGTTCTCGCCCCAGCGCGGGCCACACTAATGATCCGGTTCGATGGAGCCACTCAGGGGATCAAGGTCATCCGGGACGCCCCAGCCGGTGGAAAAAGAAGAGAACAATTCGGCGCAGTGGAACAGGGAGGCATGGCGGGGGCAGGACATCAGATACGGCGCGAACGCACGGGGCCCACCCCTTGGCTGCCGGGCCAAGCCTGTCGATGCCGTCCCGGTACGCCACCATGGCCCCCAAAGACATCATCTCCACCGGACCGTGCAGCCCGAACTGGCAGTTGTTCATGTACACCTGTCGGGTCACGCCCGCTGCGAAGAGATGGAGATGGAAATGGCGGCGACGGGGAGGACGAGCCCTGCGAGCCCGGAGCAACACTCGACCACACGGCGACCGTTTCGTCCCCTAGCGAACCTCCTCCTTCTGTGGCCAGACCACCCCGACCTAACCCGAAGACCCCCACTTCGGGTCGGGGGGGGCACGGGTTGCACGTGTGCTTGTTCGGTGCTCCCCGACGCCCCCCCCCCCCACTGGCTGGGAATGGATGGCAGATGGGGGCCTTCGGGTTGCGTTGGGGTGGTGTGGTTGGTGGCGATTCTCCTCCCTCAGGATGAGCTCGGGGGCCATGGCTTCTGCTCGCTCTGGGCCCCCCCCTTCTGGCGGGCGGGCTCTGGTGGCCCGGCCTTCCTGGCGACCGCGACCGGAAAAGAACGCCGCGGCGAGGTGGTCCTGCGCCATCTTCGGCGCCGTCCGGGCGCCGCGCCAGGGCCCCAGGACAAAGAATTGACCCCGGCGAAGGGCCCAACTGTGTGCAGTTGTGAGTATCGCCCTTGTGGGTATCGCCTTCGGTGGATCTCCTTGCCACCGCCACTGGGGCCTTCGGTGGAGCTCTGGGCCCCTCTCCTCAAGCGAGCCAGCCAAAGCGAAACCAAAGCGAAATTGAGTCGAAGGGAACATCCTTTCCTTTGATCCCTTGCCCCCCCTTGGGGGTGGTCGTGGGGGGGGTCCCGGAGGGGGTCCCCGGGGGAGGTCCCAGGTCAGAATACCATCCTCCCCTTGATGGTCCTGGGGCCAATAAGGCTCCAAGACAGTCCAAGAGGCCCCCAAGACGGTCCAAAAGGGCCCCGAATCGCCGAACAATCAGTCCAAGACGCCGAAGACGGCCTCATGACAACCCAAGCGGCTTCCACTCGAAGAGGCCTCCAAGAGCACCCCTAGAGAGCCCAAACACGCAAAATTCAATGATTTTCTTTGGGGTGTTTCCAAGATTCAAACGTTCTCGCCTTTTTTGCTTCCTGACGCCCCAAGACGGCCCAAGATGCCACCAAGATCGGCATAAGATTCACGCAAGAGGTGTACAAAACGGCCCCAAAACGACCCAAAAGGGCCCCAAGACGGGCCTAGAGGCCTCCCAGACGGCCCAAGAGACCCCCAAAACGGCTCCAAGAGGGTGCCCACACGGGAGCCCGAACGGACATTTCGAGCCCTCAGCCCGAGAAGCTCCCAGGAGGCCCCGAGAGGCCCCGACGAGGCCCCCACCCCACGAGGCCCCCACGAGGCCCCCAAGAGGTCCCCAGGAAGCCCAAAGGGACCCCCAAGAGGCTCCAAGAGGCTCCTAAAATGCTCCCAAGAGGCCCCAAAACTGCCCCCCAGAGCCTGTGAGCGCGCTCCGAAGAGGCCCCGCGAAGCATCACTGAGAACTCTGGCCCACGTCAGCGTCGTCGCCGCCGACGCCGCCGTCGTGGTCGTGGTCCACCCTCAGTGTCGGCGGCACCGGTCGTAAGGCCTTACCAATAAACAAGCCAACAAACATACAAACAAACTATAGAAGGTCTGCTCGTATCTTGGGTCGGCGCTGACCCCGCCGCCAGGGATCCAACGCTGACCCAAGAACTCCGCGCGGACCTCTGACAGTTATGTTTATGCCTGTATCGTTGTTCTTCGGTCACCACGGGGGGATACGCGATACGCGGCTGGCGTGCGAGAAGCCTCCCCTAGCACACCACCACCACCACCACCATGCCAGGCCAGAGCCATCCTGGGCCCTGGCATGGTTTGCGTGCCCCCCTGGCCGAGGCAAGGGACGGCGGTGGTGTGTGGCAGCCTTCTGCGGAAACGACACTGGGGGCACCTTCCCCGAACCGACCTCGATCTCATGCCTCGGTCCGACCGCACACGGCACTCTCCGTGGCCAGGGACAAGCGCGCCCTGGCCAGGCCTCAAGACCTCTCCCGGGAGCTGCAACCCCGAGCTCCCCGAGGCCAGCCCTCTCCTCTTTGATAATAGAGGCCTCCCGGATGGGGTCCGAGTAGATGGGGTCGAAGGGTCGCGCCGCATCGCGAATCCATCGGCGATGCATAGGCGACGTCGGCGATGTATCGGCGACGTCGGCGTGGGGAAACGCGGGCTCCACATCGAGCCGCATCGTCGATGCATCGGCGGTGCGGCGCGATCCTTCGACCCCGTCTGCTCCGACCCCACCTGGGAGGCCTAGAGCTAAGAGAGGCAAGACTGGAGCAGGGCGGTCGGGCCTTGTCCTGCCGCCCGGACAGGAACCTGCCGGGAGGTGGCACGCACGCACGCGCCGCCCGGAGGACGGCGGCGAGCCCAGGGGGGAGGCAAGAAGGAGAAGCCCTGAGATTCTGGCGACTCGATTTTTCGAGCCGGGCGCTTTCGCTCAAGTTCGGGCCCCGGGGCCCTCACAGATCGATCGGGCTCGACGGGTGACGCAGAGAGGTGGGTAGAGGCGCCGGGGAATCGAAGGGCTCCGGAGATGTGGTCGCGGCTTTTGCGATGCTGCAATTTTGGCAACGTCGAATCTCAGGGAGGCCTTCTCAGAAGGCTCGGAAATTCCCCGGCCTTCTGAGAAGTACTCTGAGCCTTCCCCGAAGACACAGGAAAAGCCTCTCAGTAGGCAGGAGGGCTTGAGGGAGGCCTCCGCGCGCGCGCGTGGGCGAAGAGGCCCTGGCCCGGATCTCCCACGGATCGACGTCTTCGATTCCCTGCGCCTTTACTCCGTCTCCGGCTCCTGGTGCCGTCCTCGGGCCCAGAAGGTCTCAAAATAAAGGGGCCCTCGGACACACACAGAAATACCCACAAATCCCATGATCCCCCACATGTACCAATAGTTTCTGGCTCTCCGTCTGCCCCCCACTTCCATACCTTTCCATACCTTCGGGGGACTCGACGATTGTGTGTCTGTGTTTTTGTTCCCCTCCTGATAGAACATGGGACGGAAAAGCTGCCCCGGAGGCAGGGGTCGAGACCTCTGCTGCCCGCAGAGACTGGGAAAAAAGGCCTCTCGTCGGAGGTCCCTGGGGCGGGGGGCGCGCCGCATCCACCAAGGCCACGCCAACGGCGATGCTCGGGAAAGCGCAAGCACGAATTAGCGACCCGTAGATTTGGCGCGCGGTCGCCAAATCCATGCATCGGGGGAGGTGCCCTCCCCAAAGTGCGGCCGGTGCCGCCTCGCTCGGCGGCGGTGATATGGAAACGGGCCCGTCGCCAATCCACGCCCCCATTGATCCATGTTTGCGATCGCCTGAGATGTTGGTTCACGACGGTGTTGGAAATCTGGTGTCTGCGACGCCGAACTTGCGCAGAGCAGATGATAACAGATGGCAGGAAAGCGGAAAGCGTGAACAAGCCGTTTCTGCAATCGGACTGGCCACGAACCACTCGCACTGGGGGGGGGGCGCAGGATGCGCCGCATCCACCGAGGCCACGCTAGAAGGGCGATGCTGGTTACGGGCGGTGTTGGGAGATGGCTTCTGCGACGCCGAGCTCGCGCAGGACAGATGATAAGAAGATGGCAGGAAGACGCGAACACAAGCCTCTCCTGCCATCGGACGGGCCACGAGCCGCCCGCACCTATGAGAGTGCCGACACCCACATCGTCGTTGCCAGCATCGCCGGTGGCGTGCCTGCGCATCTACGGATCCTCGCGGCCTCGCGGCCTCCGGGGGGCGACCCCCCCTGGGGGCGACCCCGTGGACACGGGGGCAGCCTCGCGCGCAGAGCTGCCCCGCGCCAAGAAGGGCGACGGCGACGGCGACGACGAACTCCTGCAGCAGGGCGGGACCTCAAGGTTGCTGTTCAATTCGTTTTCTCGTCCTGTTTTTCGTTCTGCTCTACCTTCGACGAGCGCGTTCCACTACTCGCAAAGTAACTACTCGCAAATGGCCTGGATCCCCCGCGGGGGATCTACGATACATTACATCAGAGCAGACATGTGTTTTTCGAACGCTTGCAAGTAGGCACTTTGCGAGTAGTGGAACGCGCTCGGCGATACCTGTTTTCCTGCACCTCCCCGCCAGAACGAAACACAGAACACAGCCGGAGCTCGGCAGGGCAGCGCCCGGGTCCAGCCCTGTCCTGCAGCCCGCGGGCCGAGGTGACCGCCCTCCCCCAGGAGGCGGGGCGGCCGAGGGCCTCTCTCTCCTTCGGGCCACGGCCGGCGGGCCACACGGTGGCAGGGAGCCCACGAGGGTCGTGCTGCTCCAGTCGTGCGTGGGGACCACGTCCCAGAAACGATCTCGAGCACCCGGAAAGGCGATTCTTCGAAACAGCGTCGAACGAGTACCGCCTCCGAGGGCCCGACACGTGAAAGCACTCCAGTTGGGGTACCTTCTTGGTGCTCGAACTTCTTCCTGGTGATCAAGGCCAAAGTAGGTTGGAACATCACAACACCAAGGACGTGCGCGCCCGCCCACGTATATGAACACGGTCACCCCGCTCCGCGAGACCGGCCGCGTGATACAAACATTCGCGCTATGCGCACTCTCGAAAGTCAACGTTTTTTGATTCGGCGTTTCGACATTGGGAGGAAGGGAGGGGAGGGGGGGGTCTGGCTCTGGACCTCTGCTTAGTGCGACTGCTTGCAGCAGTGCGTCCCATGGGGGGAGACTCCACCTGCTCGAAACAGCTTCCCCTTCCGCCTGCCCCTTCCCTGGACCTGGACGGGGGGAGCGGCGGGTAACTAGAGCGTCCAAGATGGCCTCGGCGAGAAAGCCAAAATGATTGATTTGACTCGGGTTTGGGGCCAATTGTGGCCTCCTGGGGGAGGGGAGCTACTTGGACCTCCACCCGTTCTTTGATCGATCACCTCCAAGATGGCCCAAGATGGCATCCGAAACGACACATCGGGCCCCAAGAGACGCCCAGAAGGCCCCAAGAGGCCCCCAAGATGCCCCCAAGATGCACCCAAGAGACCCCCCAGAAACCCCAAGAAGCGCCCCCGAGGCACCCAAGACGCTTCAAGGGGCCCCCAAGAGGGAAGACGCTCGCCGAAAGCCCTAAAGAAACCGAAAACACATTGGTTTAACTGATGTTCTTCCAAGTATTCGCTTTCGGCGCTCGTCGGTGCAACATCGGCCCCTTTGGCGACCTTCGAAAGCCCAGAAGATCCCGCAAAGAGCTCCAAGGGGGCCTCCTGGCGCCCCAAGACAGCCCCGAGAGAGCCACAAGCTGGTCCAAGAGGGGGGGGACCCAGAACGGCTTGACACGGTCCCGAGACGGCCCAAGACGGCCCCAAGATAGCCCCCCGCACGGCCAAAAGGGGCCTAGAAGAGCTTCATGGCGGCACAAGAAAGCCCCAAAAGGCCCACAGGACGGCCCCAAGTAGGAGGGCACCAACCATACACCAGCACCGATCCTGGCCAGGATCACCCTGGGCCCAGGACCAGTGTATACGCCCTCCTGCCTGGGGCAGGGAAGCATATACACCGACACCGATCCTGGGCCTAGGGATTGGCCTGGCCAGGATCGGTGTAGGTGTTTAGTTGGTGCCCTCCGACCAAGGGGGCCCCATGTCTGCCTGACAGGAGCTCCTGGACCGCCCCATGACGGCCCTGCCCATCCCAATGGGACGCACGGAGAAAAACCCTGGCGAGGCCAGGAGCTGGCGCAGAGGGCTCGCCGCCGGCCTCCGGGTGGGCCCGGGTGGCCCGCGGCAGGAGACGGCCAGGAGGACGAAGGGAGGGACGGAGGGAGGGAGGGAGGGAGGGGGGGGGTAGGGGAAGGGGGGGAGGGGGAGGGGAGGGGAGGGGAGGGGAGGAGGAGGGAGGCGATGAGGAGGAGGGAGGAGGGGGATGAGGGAGGGAGGGAACGGGGAGGAGGATCGCACGCCACTGAGGGGAGAGAAAGAGAGCGAGAGAGAGAGAGAGAGAGAGAAACCCGACGGTTCAGCAAAAAAACAGGGGGGTCCATCGGAGAGGACCTTTTTGTCACCCTGGCAGGAAGGCCAAAGACCTGCCAGGGGCCAAGACAAGACCCCCCCCTAGGAAAAATCACAACCGTCATGCTCGTCCTCGGGCATGTCTGCCCGCTCCTTTTGCCGAAGTCTGGTCGCCAGGCTACGGGCTTCCACCTCGTTGAGACCATAAGCCTGCAGGCAGTCGGCCATGCAGAGATCCCGCCCAGCTTGGCGACTCGGGGCAGCCACGCCCCGCTTTCCCCTTGGCTGGGCCCCTGAAGGAACGAAGGACCCCCCGAACAGCTCCCGCGCCTGGACCCCAGGAGAGACCCAGGGGCCCAGCCTAAGAGGGCGGCTCGGATGCTTGCCCTTGGAAAAAGAACGTTTGTTCTTGCGCCCTGGATCCACTAGGGCAACCTGGGAACCCAGACAGAGCCCCTTCAGGCCTCGAGCCCCAGGGCAGATGGTCGCATACGCCCCACAAGTGGAGCAAAACAGAAGAGAGGCCTGGTTTTTCCCCAAGGACTGGGAACTCCAGCATATGGTGGCCTCCTTCGGCCCACGGCACCTGGACTGCATCCGCAGCCAGGCGGGCCAACTCAGGCGCCAAGGGCTCGGGGGGGCCTGGGAGCTCTCGGGTTGAGGCGGGGCGAGGGCAGCAGCGGCAGCCACCTCCTCATCCTCCCTCCAAGCCACCTCCACGGCACCTCCCCACTTGGGGTCCCCCTCCAGGGAAACCAACGTGAGCCCCTGGGCCCCGATGTTGTCGTATCGGCCCTCCTCTGAATAAAAAACCTCAGCACGAGTGATAAAACTGGCCAGCTGGCGCGCTAAAAAGAGCATGCCCTTAGCTGCCAGCACCTCCGAGGGTCGTGCCTGCTGAGGGTGGCTCCAGCTTTGGCCAATCGGTCCGCTTCAGAGTTGCCCGTTCTTCCGAAGGCCGAGATCCGCCCCTCACGAACATCAACCTCCGACGAGTGAGCCAACACTTGTTTCCAGGAAATGTCGCCTAGCGAGCCCTGGGCAAAAGTCTGGCTCCACAAATGAGCCCTGCCATTGCTAGCACGACAAGCGAACCGCCGATCCGCGACACACTGGAGCGTCCCCTTGCAATCTGAATAGAGGGTGTAGGTGCTGCCAAGGAAACGAGCGGCCACAAAAAGAGCATAGTCTTCACCATCTCTGGCAACCTGATCTGGGCACATCGTGGGTGGGACGGAACCGAACCACCATCCTGCCTGAGCAAGGCCTGCCATTGCAAAGCAATGGGCAGGCCCTTCTGTTTCCAGTCCGTCGCAGTGGTGGTGTAAGCTGAGACGAGTTCGCGCCTGACCGTGCCTGCACCACCTACGGCGTGCAGGGACACGTCGTCTATCACAGTTTTCAGCCAGCCCGTGGGGTTGGCACAGGCAGCGCGGCGCAGACAGGCTAGCAAAAGGAGGCGAGCCAAAGAGGTGGCCCCAGAGCAGCCGGGAGAAGAAGGAGAAGGAGGAGGAGGAGAGGAGGAGGAGGAGGAGGAGGAGGAGGAGGAGGAGGAGGAGGAGGAGGAGGAGGGAGGAGGAGGAGGAGGAAGAGGTGGTGGAGACGAGGGATGTGTGACATGCGACGGCCTTGCGGACGGTGCTCGAAGCGTCGGCGCACGTTTGCTCCGCCGGCACGGTGGCGGAGCTGCCACGGGCTCCCCAAGGATAGAATGCAACACCTTACCGCCAGGCCAAGTGTCTCAGGCAACAGGCAGAGGAGCAGCAGGCACGGTGCCAAGAGGGAAGGAGGAAGAGCAAATCCCGATGCGGAGAGGAAAAGGAGGAGGAGGAGGAGTAGGAGGAGAAGGACGAGGAGGAGGAATGGAAAAGGAGGAGGGAGGAGGAGGGGATGCTGCTGATGCTGTGATGATGATATGATGATGATTGATGATGATGATGCATGATGATGATGATGATGATGATGATGATGATGATGATGCTGATGATGATGATTGATGATGATGGCTGATGATGCTGATGATGATGATGATGATGCTGATGATGATGGTGGTGATGATGATGATGATGATGATGATGATTGATGATGATGCTGATGATGGTGGGGTGGTGATTGATGATGTGCGATGATGCTGATGATGCTGATGCTGCGATGATGCTGATGCTGATGCTTGTGATGCTGATGCTATGCTGATGATGGTGATGATGATGATGGTGATGATGATAGTGATGATGATGATGCTGATGATTATTATGATTATGATGATGATGATGATGAGATGACGATGATGATGTCGATGATGATGATGATGATGAGATGATGATGATGATGATGATGATGATGATGATGATGATGATGATGATGATGATGATGATGATGATGATGATGATGATGATGATGATGATGATGATGATGATGATGATGATGATGATGGTAGTGATGATGATGATAATGATGATGAGGAGGAGGAGGAGGAGGACAAGCGCTAGGCCGAGTCGTGCAACCGCGGGGACGGGAGCACGGGCCTAGGAGGAGGAAGAGGAGGAGGAGGAGGAGGAGGCGGAGGAGGGCGGAGGAGGGCGGAGGAGGAGGGAGGAGGAGGAGGAGGAGGAGGAGGAGGAGGAGGAGGAGGAGGAGGAGCACCTCCCGCTGCGAAGACCGCTGCCGGCTCCCCCGTGCGCTGGGGCGGGGGGGGGGCGCCTGGACCGTCCCGCCCTGAGGCGCAGCCGCCGCGGGAGGATCACGGCGTCCGGGTCCGCCTTGACGGTCCAGCCGTGCGCGCCGAACTCCTTCCCGCTCGCGACCTCTTCGGGCAGGGCGGGGCCGAGGCGGATCTGGAGCCACGGCCCCCTCCTCGTCCCTCCCCCCTCTCCCCTGCTCCTGCCTCCCGACTCCTCTCTCTCCACCTGCCTCCTTCTCCCATCCTTCCCCCCCTCTCCCCCGTCCCTCCATCCCTCCCTCCTCCCTCCACCTCCATCCTTCTCGTCCTGCCTTCTCGCCCGACCTCATCCACCTCCACATGTCATAAAGAACATATTTGCCAGTATTCCTACTCATATATCATTACCCTTGCTATTCATCATATCATTATTACTCATATTGTTATTATTCATCATCATCATCATCATCATCATCATCATCATCATCATCATCATCATCATCATCATCATCAGCATCAGCATCATCATCATCACCATCATCAGCATCATCATCAATATCATCATCACTATCATCATCATCACCATCATCAGCATCAGCATCATCATCATCAGTATCATGAGTATCATCATCATCACCACCATCATCACAATCTTCAGCATCATCAGCAGCAGCAGCAGCATCAGCATCAGCATCAGCATCAGCATCAGCATCATCATCATCAGCATCAGCATCAGCAGCATCATCACCATCAGCAGCATCATCATCATCGTAATCATGATCACCATCATCATCATCATCATCATCAATATCAGCATCATCATCGTCACCATCAACAACATCAACCTCAACATCATCATCAGCAGCATCATCAGCAGCAGCATCGTCAGCATCAGCATCAGCATCAGCATCATCATCAGAATCAGCACCAGCATGAGCGTTATCAGCATCAGCATCAGCATCAGCATCAGCATCAGCATCATCATCAGCATCATCATCACCATCATCATCATCACCATCCCTATCACCGTCCTCCTCATCATTTCCTTTCTCCTCGTCCACATCATCCTCCTCCTCCTCCTCCTACTCCTCCTCCTCCTCCTCCCCCTGCTCCTTCCTCTCCCTTATCTATTCTCCTCCTCCTTCCTCCTCCTCATCCTCATCCTCATCCTACATCCCCCTTCCCCTCTGAACATGTCGTCCCTCTCCGCAGCTCAAGACGCCTCAAACTTCGGCTGCGTCTCCCCCGCAGGTGAATCGTGTCATGGCCGCGGGCTGCCGCGGCGCCTCACCTGACACGAGGGCCTCCACACCGAAGACCACCATGGGCATTCTCAGAGTTGATCCGTCCGCGACGATGGGCTGACATGTCCTGTGCACCAGAGTGCTCGCTCGAATTAATCTTTGAAATGCTGCTCACACTATTTAGCACGCTGTTATTATTTCCGTGCCCATGGTCGTTCCCCCTCTGAGGGGGGGGCGTACGACACGTCGGATGGCAGTTATGGTTTTACGGATGCTGATGCCTTTAGTATCATCCTTACAGACATTCGAGACGTCACCACTTTCTGATTCGAATATCTTGCGGCTTCGAAGTGTCGTGCTCCTCGTTCACATATCCGTGGGGTGCGTATCCGTTCCCAGTGTTAGGGGTGACGCATTGTTCACGGTTGCCACGTGGCGTTGCGCAGCTGTATGCATCGGTCGTACTTGGCGGCGACCGGCTTGGGTGTTCAGTTGTGTTTTGTTCTTCGTATGCCCGAACGTACAACTGCATGTTGTGTTCTGGCTTCGCGGTGTCCCTACGCCATGCGCGCCGTGGTTCGCTGGCAACGTTTTCACGTGGTGCTCGAAGTGGGCCTCTCTGCATATTCCCTCGTTTATGGCGTTGGCGAAAATATAGTACAGCGTTTCAGCCGCAAGGTGCTCTGGGTCCTCCTCGAGGTCTGCCCTACCTACTAGATAGCAGCTACTAACTACTCACTGCTGGCTACTAACTACGAGGTACGTACTACTAGCACCAGCACCCACATCATCATCACAACTGAGACTGCGACTGCGACGACGACTGCGGCAAAACTACGATTACGACTACGACTACGATTATCAATACGAATCCTAGATGCTAGAATCCAGAGCATATCATCCCCATCATCCTGCAAATAGTCCCTCCTCCTCCTTTTCCTCCCCCTCCTCCCCCTCCTCCACCCACCACGAATACCTCCCAACCCCCTGGCCAAAACTGCTGCCAAGATATCTCCATCATCCCAAAAAATCTATGGACGCCAAATACACACCTTCACCGATCCTGGCCTTTCCAAGACCACTGTCGGTGTCTGCTTGGCGCCCACCGAAACAAATGTCATCAACATATCCTCCCTCTCCGGCTCGCTCTCTCTCTTTCTCTCTCTTCCTCCCTCTCCCTGACTCTCTGTCTCTCTCTCTCTCTCTCTCACACGCCGACAAAAATGGTTCTCTTCCCAAGATTCGATTCGAAAGCAAAACCTCGCCGCCGCGCTACCATGAATCTCGCGGCCGCTGGGCCACAATCAAGGGAACGCTTTTTGGCCACACCTGGACGGTGTAACTGCGGGTCCGAAGGACGACCGCTGGGCCAAAATCAAAGGAATGATTCCTGAACTCCTGGATGAATGGGGAAACCAACAGGTACCAATACCGCTTCTCCCCAGACCTCTCCCGGGGTGCGTTCTGACCAGAATTTCGAAGCGAATCCAGCGATGGCGATGACGGCCTCCAAGGATGCCCCAAAACAAGGGGAAAACAGTCGAAGGGTAGCGGCAGGTACCTTTTTTCCTCCTCTGGAGGATCCTGCGGGCCCACACGGCATGCCTTCTTCCAGACCCGCACGAAGATCTCGGTGTTGAGCGCGGTCCAGTACTGGCCGCCGAGCTCGCAGTGCAGCGAGCCCGGCACGACCTGCGTCTTCAGCGACGCCTCCCCCCCGCGCGGCGGCACGCGGCACGCTCCTCCTCCTCCTCCTCCTCCTCCTCCTCCTCCTCCTCCTCCTCCCTCCTCCTCCTCCTCCTCCTCCTCCTCCTCCTCCTCCTCCTCTCATCCTCCTCCTCCTCCTCCTCCTCCTCCTCCCCTCCTCCTCCTCCTCCTCCTCCTCCTCCTCCTCCTCCTCCTCCTCCCCTCCTCCTCCTCCTCCTACTCCTCCTCCTCCTCCTCCTCCTCCTCCTCCTCCTCCTCCTCCTCCGCGACCCCCCCCCCCGGCCACGGCCAGAGCAGGGACTCGCCTGTCGCAGCGCTGGAATGCTCGCACAGCGCTGATGGGGCGATTTCCCACCACCACTACCATGGGTAGAAGAGGGAGGAGTAGTAGTTGTACGAGGAGGAGGTGGAGGAGGAAGAAGAAGAGGAGGAGGAGAACCTCCTCATCCTCCTTTCTCCCCCGTCTTACACATGGCAGTGGTGGTGGAAAATTGGCCCATCAAGCGCGGGTCGGCGGCACCTGTTCTCCTCTCCGGGGGTCGCTAGAGGTGCCCCTGGCCCAAGGTGCCCCCAGCTCACCTCTGGAGCCCCGTGGGGCCCTCTGGGCCTCGCGAGGGGTGCTCTGGAGGCCGTGGGGGCCTCCTTGGAAATCCTGGGGGGGCACCCTGGGCCAGGGGCACTTCTAGCAACATCGGACCTCTGGCCCCGAAGGGCCTCTGGCGCCGCATCCAGGGGCCCGGCGTCCTGGTCAGCAGCAGGGCGGAGGCTTTTTCCCCTCCACGCCCCGGCCTCGGGGGCGCCGCTCCCCGGAGCCCCACTGCCAAAAGCCTTGGGCGCACGCCAGCATGTGGATTCTGCGGAGAGCCGTGGCTCCTTGGCGCGGGAGCACCGGTCCTCAGGGCGGGGTGCGCGAAGGCGGAGCAGCACCAGGACCAGGGGCGAGAGGAAGAACAACCCTGAGATCCTGGCGTCTCAAGTGTTTCAAATCGAGCGTTTTCGCCGTTTTTCGGGCCATGGGACCCTCACAGATCGATGCGGTTCGAGAAATGACGCAGAAAGATGGGGCCTAGGGCTCCAGGCGTGATTTTTCACGATGTTGCATTTTTGTTCGCTACGTCGGAACTCAGGGAAGCGTTTTCCACTACTCGCACAGGAACTCGCAAATTGGCCTGGATCCGCTGCGGGGGATTCACGATCTATTACGTTATAGAAAGACATGCTTTTGCGAGTGGGCACTCTGCGAGCAGTGGAACGCGCTCGGTGAAGGACAGGGGGCGAGAGGAGGAGACAGCGGCCGCGGCGGGAGGGGAAGGAGGGAGGGGGGAAGGAGGGAGGGGGGAGGCAGGAAGCCGGGAGGAGGCCGAGGAGGCGGAGGAGCACGGCGAGGTGGGGAGGACGAGGGGAGGAGGAGGAGGAAGGAGGAGGAGGAGGGAGACGAGGAGGAGAGGAGGAGGGGAGGAGGATGAGGAGGAGAGGAGGAAGGAGGAGGAGGGAGGAGGAGGAGGGAGGAGGAGGAGGGAGAGGAGGAGGAGGAGAGAGGAGGAGGAGGAGGAGGGAGGAGGAGGAGGAGGGGAGGAGGAGGAGAAGGGGGATGAGGAGGAGGAGGACGAAGACGACGTCGACGACGAGGACGACGACGACGACGACGACGACGACAACGACGACGACGACGACGACGACGACGACCACGAGGACCGATTCTGGGATCCAGGGCCTGGCCTGGCCAGGATCGGTGCCAATGGAGACCTGCGAGGGGCACGGCAGGGGGGCGGGACGCGGGCGACGTCACGGGGCGCTCGGCCGCGCCCGCGCGGTGGCCCGGCTCAGCGGATGCGACACGCTCTCGGAGCGCACCGCGGGTCGGAGGGGGGAATGGGGGGACGACGGCGACGAGGGAGGGTTCGGTTCGGTTCGGCTCCACGGAGGCACCAAGGCGGAGGAACGGGGGGACGACGGCGACGAGGGAGGGTTCTGTTCGGTTCGGCTCTCCACGGAGGCACAAAGGAATGCTGGCGACAGCCAGGGGCACAGCTTTCTCGACGGAGAGAGACGGTCCGAGGGAGCAGGGAGGGAGGAGGGAGGAGAGAGGGAGGAAGGCGGAGACGACGAAAGCGACGGCGGCGGCGGCGACGGCAGCGGCGGCGGCGGCGGCGGCGGTGACGGCGACGGCGACGGCGGCGGCGGCGGCGGCGACGGCAGCGGCGGCGACGGCAGCGGCGGCAACGGCAGCGACAGCGACGGCGACAGCGACAGCGACAGCGGCGACGAAGACGGTGGCGACGACGACGACGACGACGAAGACGGCGACGGCGACGGCGACGGCGACGGCGACGGCGACGGCGACGGCAGCGACGACGACGACGACGACGACGACGACGACGACGGCGACGACGACAATGACGACGACGACGACGACGACGACGAGGATGAGGAGGAGGAGGTGCAAGAGGAGCAAGAGGAGCAAGAGGAGGGAGGAGGAGGAGGAGGAGGAGGAGGAGGAGGAGGAGGAGGAGGAGGAGGAGGAGGAAGAGGACCTCCCCATCCTCCCTTCTCCCCCGTCCTACCTATGGTAGTGGTGGTGGGAAATTGGCCCAGGGATGGACCCCAGCCGTGAAAATCGTAAAGTTGCGCGGTCGTGGGCGGCTCTGGGGGGGGGGGGGGGCTGAGGCCCAGGATGTCGACCCCGAGCGGGGGCCCAGGGAGGAACAGGAGGAGGAGGAGGAGGGAGGAGCAGCAGCAGGAGAAGGAGCAGCAGGAGGAGAGAGGAGCGCGATCGCAGAACTCCACACGACTCGGCCTTCACCCCGAGCGGTGGCGGCTGCCCCGATGATGGCCCCCTCTGGGAGGGGGAACCCGTCGACCCCCTCGCGCAGGCCTGGCCTCGGCATCGCGCGTGCCCCCCCTGTCCGCCTTCGAGACCTTGGAGCTCATCTTGATGCTCTGGTTGCTGTAGACTGCCGAAGCGTCGCACCCGAAGATCCCCGCCTGCGCGTCGAGCTGCGTCTGGATGAGGCCGACCTGGGGGACCCACGCTTCCCGGGGGGCGAGCGCGAGGGGAAGTGACCGGGACCTTTCGGGGGACTCCGGACCAGCCGAGGCGAAGCCAAGAGCAGCAGCTGGCACTCTGCTTGGAAGCCCGTGTCCTGTGCAGCCTGGGCGGGACGTGGGCGAGATGCCAAGGGCAAGGGTACCGTCGGACTCGGCAGCAGCGAGGCGGAGCATGAGGATCCTGCATCCCCCCTCGAAATCAAACGTAAGTTTTTTCCCACGACGTGCTGGCACCCCAGGACCCCAAAATGTCAACGTCCGCGCCGAAATTGGCGACTGCAAACACAAACATCTGACCCCGTAGGCCGCGTTTCGCGCGTCGCCCAGCATTAAAAACTTGCATTTGATTTCGAAGAGGGTTGAGGACCCGCGGACGGCATCGCCATCTCCCATGAGGATGACCTCTTCTGAGCATGACGAGGAGCAGAGCAAAAGCCCAGCAAGCACCACCGATGCTGAACCAGAGCACCCCGTCCCGGGCCTCCTGCCCCTGCCGGCGAGCTTCCTGCGACGACGGCGAGCGCCCAGCGCGGAAAGGTGAGGGTCCCCCAGGCCTGCATGTATAGGAACCCGGAGTAACTCGGAGATGCGTGCGAAGAGGGCTCCTGGCCAGATCCGACTGCCGGGCATCACAGAACACACTGGGCCTGAGGGCCTGAGGAGGCCCGGCTGAAGCGAGGGGGCTAGGCCTAAGGGGACCCGGCCGGGCTGGAGCGAGGGGGCAAGATTGTGAGACGGAATCGCACTCCGTCTGCACAACCACGCGTAAGACTCGTCAAACGTCAGGATTCAGCATACAGGGAAGCTTCGGGCGAGAGCTGAAATTTGGAAGGGGGCAACCCGCCATCTGCGTAGCTGTTGGAACTTTTAGGAGGTACCAAACAAAGCGTGCGACGCGCTGTAGCAATAATATCGTCATGTAATCGCACCCGCCGTCACCTGTGTAGTTGGTTGAATATGTGGAAACGATTGCGGGCGGCACTTTCAAAAAACAAAACAAAGAAAAAGTTTGGGGAGCGACTCGTACTTCATCCACGGTGGCATTATGAAAGACGACTATGCGTGGCGCTATGTACAGCCAAAGCCGCAATATAAAAACGAATCACACTCAGTCCGTGTGCAACTGTTCTTGAATTTGATCACACACGCGCACACACACACAAACACACACACGCACAAACACGAACACACACACACACACACAAACACACAAACACACAAACTAACTAACAAATAAACGCACACCACTACGAACACGTACACACAAAGAACAACAACAACAACAACAACCACTTTAAGGCTGTACGCTCTTACTTGCCCGCGAGTCATTCAACACGTATACCCTACATCCTCGAAACCCGCCCTCTTCGTCTTCGATCACACCCCTTTCGGGGGAATTATTTCTCTTTGCTGGGGCCGGCGGGCTTAGACGTACGGGCAAACCGGAACGGGCGGACAATCCTTCGGGGGCGTACATCTCTCTGCCCGCCATTGGAATTGGCGCGGGCCCTGCAAGAGGAGGAGGGGAAGAACGAGGGAGAGTGGGAGGAAGGGGAGGGGGAAGGACGAAGGAAGAGGGAAGATACCACGTTGTGAAGGCGTCCTTGGCGCGCGCGTGGTTCCTGAGCGCCGAAACGCAATTCCATAATAATTTGTGAGGACGTCGCACGCGAGAGCGCAGTCCTGAGTACATTGTGAGGAAATCTCGGGCGGGAGCGGGGGCCCTGACTAAGTTGCGAGGAAGTCTCAAGCGGGAGCGCCGTTCCTGAGCAAATTGCACGGAAGTCTCAGGCGGGAGCGGGGGTCCTCACTAAATTGCGAGGAAGTCTCAGGCGGGAGCGCCGTTCCTGAGTCAATTGCGCGGAAATGTCAGGCAGGAGCGGGGGTCCTGAGTGAAATTCGAAGAAATCTCAGGCGGGAGCGCCGTTCCCACGTAAATTGCACGGAAGTCTCAGGCGGGAGCGGGGTCTTGATTACATTGCGAGGAAGTCTCAGACGGGAGCGCCTTTCCTGAGTAAGTTGCGCGGAAGTCTCAGGCGGGAGCGGGGGTCCTGATCGTCTTCGATCGAACCCCTTTTGGGGGGCATACCTTTCTTCCCTGCAGACCGGGCCCCGGCAAGCGGCGGGGCGGCCGCGGACCGTCAACAACAACAACAACAACAACAACAACAACAACAACAACAACAACAACAACGACAACAACAACAACAACAACAACAACAACAACAACAACAACAACAACAACAACAACAACAACAACAACAACAACAACAACAACAACAACAACAACAACAACAACAACAACAACAACAACAACAACAACAACAACAACAACAACAACAACAACAACAATTACTAGCACGTGGGGACACTCCGTTCTCACCAGTGCCAGGGTTTTCATAGGAGGCGGGCAATACCCCCACTTTGTGGGGGGGCCGGTTCAAGCTCTACCAAATTTCCAAACGACTCTTCGCCACCACCCACACCCAGCTTCCCGCCCTATGACGTTCGGACACTTCACTTCGTGGCATGCGGACGACCGTGGCTACTATTCAGGGCCCCGCGGCCGACGACGACGGCGTGCGCGCGCGAAGAAAAAACGAATGTGTCCCGCATGGTATTATTTGACAGGGATGATGGCCCTGGCAGGTGCGCAACCGTTGTTGCAGAAGTTCGAAAAAGTTGCTCGCAAAAGCCCGTTTGACAGAAATGTTTAAAAAGTGTTGGGTTTCCTACGAATCCGCAAGAGCGCGCGGGATGAAAGTTTGACACTTTTTTTTTGAAAAACCATTGTTTTTTTGATGTTTTTATGTTAAAATCGCTACGAACACTAAGGTTTTGGAAGGATTTCGTCTTGCGCGCGCGAATGTCTACTTTACCTTATTTTTTGCAAGGGATTATTGAAGTTTGGTTATGTTAGAACAAGAAATGTCCACTTTGCCTTATTTTTTGCAAGGGAAAACCGCCCGTAACAAAACAACCGGATCCGGACCAACCCGTTTTGCCTGAGACTTCCTCACGAAAATGATGAAAACGTGGCTGCGGCCTAGGCGCGGCGAGGGGGCCGCGCACCAGGGGCCCCAACAATAATTATTCTTTAGAAGTAATAATGTTCAACAACAACAACAACAACAACAACAACAACAACAACAACAACAACAACAACAACAAAACGGGGGGAAGGGCACAAACCTGCGCAGCGATGGGTAGCGCAGGATATGGGCATCTCCCCATCTCCCCGTACACTGAATGCCGCGGGGAAGATGGAGTTCGGGGCAATGCGGATAGGATCCTGCAGACCAGGCGAACACAGGCTATCTCAGCTCCCTACGTTGCGCGATCCATGTGAAGGGCGTGCCGACATGGGCTTGCGACCGCATTCAAGGACTCCTAGTGAAACCAAAGACGGGGGTCCCAATGGGGCCTGGCCCATGCGTTCGGCATGCCAGAACTGACGGAGACAAAACGGCAAGGGACACATCGGAACTGAACAGGACAGAACAGAACAGAACAGAACAAAACGGACCAGCAGAAAACATAACAGAAAGGAACGAGAGAGAAAGGAAGATTACTGAGCAGAACCGAACAGAACAGAAGTGGACAGAACAGCACCGAGGATAACTTGTCACGACCGAACAAAGCTGAGCTGAACAGGCCTGATCAACATGGAACAGCACCGAACCGACCAGAACGTGAACCGAAGCCGCATCTTGCGCGGTGAACACCGCACGCGGGCGGGCCGCAGTGGCACGCAACCGGCACCCCCGGCCTCCCCCTTTACAGAAGGAAGCGGGGCCGAAGGCGCGCGCACCGACGACCAGGGGATAGGCAACGACCTCGCCGCCCAGCGACGTCCCTCCAGCCGAGAGGGCGTGGTGCGTCGGGGGACGGTCGCTTCACCGCGTCGCTGCGAGGTGCTTCCCGCAGGACGAGGTGGGGGAAGACTGGCCGAGGCCCAGACCGCCGACGGGTTGCATCTCTCTGCACGCGGGGTGCCCCGAAAACTCCCGCTGCCCCGGGGCCGCCTCTTCGTGCTGAGCCGCTCATCGGACGGCCCCAGGGTCCCAAAAGCTGCCCCCAGGGGGCCAGAAAAACGTGGAAGGGCTTGCCACCTTGATGCCTCCAGATTTTGTTTTTACTGTGCAGTCGTATGTCGGCGCACGCGCAAGATGGGTCTTGTCTGGGTGGTGTCAAAACCACGTCAACGGTATGGCAGAGTGCGCTGCAGCCAGCGGTCGGTGCACTGGACCCAGTGCTCAGCGCATCGTGGCGAAGGCGCGCTGACAACGACCAGCGTCGAAGCCAGCATACCGAATTAGCAAGGGGTCGCCTTGCGCTTGGCGGCACGAGCTCTCAAGGAGAGAGATTCCTCGTGATGAACAAGACGGCTTACATGGAGGGAAGCAGGCTTCGAGCCACTTTGCCTCTCGCACAGGGGCTCGTAAACTCGATTCGACCTCGAAGTCTTTGACAGCCCATCCAGGCAGAAATAAACCTGGGGCTCAGGGTACGCACGCTAGCGCCAAGGGACGGACAAGCTTCAAGTCACTGCACCTTTCGCACGAGAGCTTGGAAGCACCACTTGACCTCCCGGCCTCACGACGTCCCGGCCAGAAAACGGGGGGCCGTCCGCTGGGAGAAAACGGCATGCCGCCGTGCTGACTTTGGCGCAGCAGCGGCCGTCCCAACGCGGACTGGCGGGCGCCCGGGGCTCCTCTCGCCCCCTCGCACGGGCGCCCGCGCGCCTGGCCTTCGACGCCTTCGCGTCGCGGGTGTCGGCGGCGAGCGAGGGGGCGGAGTGGGAAGGAGAAGGTCTTCTCAGAAGGCGGCGGGACTTCTCAGAGGCCATCGCACCTTCTGAGAAGTTTCCTCTGCCTTCGGGGAAGGCCCAGGAAACTTCTCAGGTGGAAAAACTTCCGAGCCTTCTGAGAAGGCCTTCTCCTCCTCACCTCCCAACCCAGGCTCGCCGCCGAGGGTGAGCGAGACAGCGCGCGACCGCCCGACGGGGCGCCGTACGAATTCGCCGCAGCACGCCCTCCCGGGTGGGGAGGCGGGCAGTCGCCGGGGAGGCCAGGCGGCGGGCACCAGGGGCGGAGGGCCGCGGAGCGCCACGGGGGGGGGGCAAGGCCGTCGAAAGAAGTCAGGGGGGCGGGTACACCGGGAAGGCCCGCATGGTGGACTCGTAGCACGCCCACCAGTCCTCCGGCTTCATCAGCGGGTGGTAGGTCGTGGTGGCAACGGTGTCGCAGCTGGGCTTCCACTTCTTGTTCTTCTTCTCCGAGGGGGGCCTGTCCGCCTCGCACGTCCCGTCCAGCTTGGAGCCGTACCCGATGCCGCGCTTGACGCCGTTCGCGTCCAGGCAGGTCTGCGCAAACAGATCCTCGCCCATGGGCCCGTACTTGCCGCCATCTATGCCCACCTTCCAGTCGATCCCACCGTTCTTGCACGAGGCCATCGATCCCAGGAGCGTCTCGAACGCGACCTTCGAGAAGATCTCCAGGCTGCCGAACCAACCATACTTGACATACTGGCAATTCTCGAGGTAGATGCCTTCGGCCGGGACGTACTTGTCTGACAGCCAGTACTTCAACCGGCTCGTGATCATGACCGCGTCCGCATCGAGTTTCACGACCCAGTTCGCAGTCGTATACTTGCCCTCTGCCTGAATTGCCTTCCAAGCCTGGTAGTGCAAACCAGTGTTCAGCCAGGTGCCGGTCTCCTCCCGCTTCGCGAAATGAAAGTCCCCGTCGACGTCATCCACCTTCGTGACCGGAACGCCTGGCGCGAGATCGGCCTCTGCATCGCTGAAGACCCCCCAGGAATCACAACCAAAGATGCCGATCCCCTTGTCATACGCTCCCTGGAGCAGCTCCAGATCGTAGTACTTCTTCGTGCTGCCGATGTCCTGCATGACTATCGCGAAGCAGTACAGCGTCGGGTCGTACACTACAGCATCCACCAAGACCGGCTCCATGATTTCTTGCGGCTGGTTGCAGAGCTGAGTATCGCTGGGCGTGCAGTTCTTCAAGCATTCGCCCTTGCCTGCCTTGGTCTGGAAGCAGGTCAGGCCCGCCACGTTGCAGCACCCCGTGCTGAAGCAGTCCTCGTCCCAGTTGGAGCACTGGTCGCGCGCGGGAAGGCCAATCGTCTGCTGCTTGCCCTGGCGGGGGCCCGCGCCCGAGGCCGCCCCGCCCAACGCAAAATGCGCCGCCGACCCGCCTGCGCCGGCCAGAAGCAGCGCACCCGCGGCAGCGCCGCCCGCCGCTCGCCAAGGCGAGCGGCGGGCGCGAGCGTCCTGGACCAGGAGCTGCTCCGACCCGCTCGCCTCGCCGCCGACCTCCCCAAGCTCGACGCGTTCCATGGCCGATGCCACCGGCGGCAGATCTCGGCAATCGAATGTGGGCGATGCAGCGCTCGCAAAGCAAATCTTGAGCGAATCTTGGACTCAAGATCTTGATGCCGCAAGACTGAGGCAGGATCGTGTCGTGACGACCCCAACGCGGTGGTCTCCGACACTACGTTGAGCGCTCCACCCTGCAACACCAGCGGCTTCTCGGTCGCCGCATCATTCCATACTAGACGATTCTGGGCCACCAGTGGCGTTCAACCTGGATCACCCGCCGCGGGCTCGCGGCCGCGTCGACACGGCACGAGCCTACCGTAGATCCGCGGGCCCGGCGTCCTGGGCGCAGGTCGGCGGCGAGCGAAGGGGGGAAGTGAGAAGGAGCGGGCAAACTAAGAAGGCTCGATAGCCCCGCAGCCTTCGGAGAAGCGTCCTCAGCCTTCCCCGGAAACGCAAATTATCCCAATGCGACCCTACCTAGGAGTTGGAGCCTCTAGGAAAGCAACATTAGTAGGAGCGGTAAACACCGTCCTCCTCCTTCTCCTCATCGTCGTAGTTGTAGCAGTACTAGTAGTAGTCGTAGTAGTAGTAGTAGTAGTAGTAGTAGTAGTAGTAGTAGTAGTAGTAGTAGTAGTAGTAGTAGTAGTAGTAGTAGTAGTAGTAGTAGTAGTAGTAGTAGTAGTAGTAGTAGTAGTAGTAGTAGTAGTAGTAGTAGTAGTAGTAGTAGTAGTAGTAGTAGTAGTAGTAGTAGTAGTAGTAGTAGTAGTAGTAGTAGTAGTAGCAGTAGTAGTAGTAGTAGTAGTATAGTAGTAGTAGTAGCAGTAGTAGTAGTAGTAGTAGTAGTAGTAGTAGTAGTAGTATAGTAAGTAGTAGTAGTAGTAGCAGTAGTAGTAGTAGTAAGTAGTAGAGTAGTAGTAGTAGTAGTAGTAGTAGTAGTAGTAGTAGCAGCAGTAGTAGCAGTAGCAGTAGCATACGTAGTAGTAGTAGTAGTAGTAGTAGTAGTAGTAGTAGTGGTGGTAGTAGTAGTAGTAGTAGTAGTAGTAGTAGTAGTAGTAGTAGTAGTAGTAGTAGAACCGCCGACACCACGCCGTAAGTGAAGCAGCAGCAGTAGAAGGCAGCAAGTCGCCGAAACAGCAGCAAAAGCAAACAGGCACGGAGATGAGGGCGGGGCACTGGGGAGTTCTTTACATCTACATCTATGTATATATAAATATATACCTACATCTACATCGACACCTATATCAACATCTAGACCTACATCTACATCTACATCTACACCTACAGCTACATCTACATCTACACCTGCATCTACATCCACATCTTCATATACATGTACAGATACATCTACATATACACTTACATCTACATCTACATCTACAGCGATACCCACCTCTACATCTACATCGACACCTACATCTACACCTACATCTACATATACATCTACATCTACACCTACATCCACATCTACACCTACACCTACATCTACATATACATCTACACGTTCGCATTGGTTTTGTTGTTGCTTTGCATTGCCTTTGCTTTTGCTATTGCCTTTGATTTCGCCTTTGCCTTTGATGTTGTTTGTGCTTTTGCTGTTGTTTTTGCTTTGCTCTTGTTTTTGTTTTTGCTTGGTTTTGCTTTTGCTTTGCCTGCGCACAGACACACACACGCATGTTTCTGCATTCGCTCACCGGGTGTGCTTGAAAATGCTCCGGATCCGGCCTACACCGCACGACTTGGCATTGAGCAAGGTTGAGCAACACTTGCTACACCGAACGTTCCTACGAAACTGTACAGCAGCAGCAACTCCCAGATCTGAGCATCCCCCAGTTGCGCTCCAGGGAGTGCAACTGGGGGAACCGCGCGTTTGCTTTTACCTTTGCTGTTACTTCTGCTTGGCTCCCAGGGGACTGGGGGAACCGCCCGGGGCGGTTTGCAGTGCCCGACCCTTTTAAGCCAAGCGAATAAGAACCCTTCTAGGCAGAGCCTAGGTAGGGAAAAAAACTCACAGAAGGCGCGAGGGTTCCTGAGAAGCCCCTCCGCCTTCTGAGAAGGCCTTTTCCTTTTCATTTCCCCCCCTCGCTCGCTGCCAAGACGCACCGTAGATACGCGAGCCTGGCGTCTGGGCGCAGGGGTCGGCACTGGACGGCGCCCCCGCGCCGCTGCACGCCGCGACCCGCGGACCTCGTAGGAGTCTGGCAGCATCAGGGCGAAGCAGAACAAGGTCTCCTGCGCTGCGCCGCCACCCCCTCCCCTTCGGACCTCTCCCCCACTCCTCCTCCTCCTCCTCCTCCTCCTCATCATCATCATCCTCCTCCTCCTCCTCCTCCTCCTACTCCTCCTCCTCCTCCTCCTCATCATCATCATCATCATCATCAGCATCATCATCATCAGCATCATCATAATCAGCATCAGCATCAGCAATCAGCATCAGCATCAGCATCAGCATCATCATCATCATCATCATCATCATCATCATCATCATCATCATCATCATCATCATCATCATCAGCATCATCATCATCATCATCATCATCATCATCATCATCATCATCATCATCATCATCATCATCATCATCATCATCATCATCATCATCATCATCATCATCATCATCATCATCATCATCATCATCATCATCATCATCATCATCATCATCCTGCTCCTCATCCTCCTCCTCCTCCTCCTCCTCGTCCTCCCTCTCCTCCTCCTCCTCCTCCTCCTCCTCCTCCTCCTCCTCCTCCTCCTCCTCCTCCAGGCGCCGGCGCCGGCCGAGAAAAAGAAATCGTCGTACCCGCCGCCGACGCAGGCGCCGGCCCGAGGACAGAGGAGAGGGAGGGAGGGACGGGGGGGGGGGCGGTTCCGGTTCCAACCCCCCCCCCTCCAAGCGACCACAGAACGCGCTCTTTCATACATGCATACGTACAGGCGTGCAGATGAATGCATGTGCGCCACCGTGCCCTCAGGCCAGGTCCCTTGGAGGTCTCCGCTCTCGGCCCCAAGTAAACGAATATGAGGGACCCAGACCCAAGTTCCCGGATCTGCTGGAGAATGCCGCGTGTCCCCGCATGTTGTCGCATCGCATGACTTCTCAGGAGCCAAGGGGGCCCCAAGACGGGCCGAGAGGGACCCAAGAAGCCCCCGAGGCGATCCAAGAGGGCGCCGAGTAGCGAAAAGATCGCCACAAGACGCCAGAGATGGCCACCAGACGGCCCAAGATGCCTCCAAGCCCCCCCAAAAAAACCAGAGGCAAAATTCACTGATTTGCCATAGGCGTTCGAAGAATTGTAGCGTTCTCGTCTTTTCTGGTTCCCGACGCCCCAAAACGACCCGAGAGGCCCCCAAGATCGTCCAAAGACAGCCCCAGAGGCCGCCAAGAAAGAGGGCGCCCATGCGGCCCCGAGACGGCCCAAGAGGCCGCCAAGACTGCGGCCCAAAGAAAGGCACAAGAGAGGCCCCAGACGGGGAACACGAGCCGCCATTTCGAGCGCTCCGCCCCAAGACGACCCCCGAGACCGCCAGCAGCCCCCGAGAAGCCCCCTAGAAGATCCAGAAGGCTCCCAAAAGACCCAAGTCAGAACCTCAGAGGCCGGTAAGAGGTCCCCGACAGGCCCCAAATACACAGCCAAAACCGCTCACAAGAGGCGTCCGAGAGGTCTGCCAAGGGATCCCCACAACATACAAGAGACCTCTGACCTACCACCAAGTAGCGGTGGCGGAATGAGCTCAAGGGCAGTTAGAGTACATATGTAAAAAACAATTTGTGTATGTATATGTCTACATGCGTACATGTATGGATATGTATGCATGCATGCATGCATGCATGTATGGATGGATGTATGTGTGTATGTATGCATTCATGCATGCATGCATGCATGCATGCATGCATGCATGTATGTATGTATGTATGTATGTGTGTGTGATGTGTATATATGGATGTGTGTATTTATGTGTGCATGTGTGTATGTGTGTATGGATGTATGCATGTATGTACGTATGTATGTATGGATGGATGTATGTATGTATGTTTGTATGTATGTATGTATGTATGTGTGTATGTGTGTATGTGTGTATGTGTGTATGTGTTATTGTATGCATGTTTGTACGCATGCTGTGTACGTGAGCATGTATGTATGGATGGATTGATGGATGCACGTATGTGTAAGTGTGTATGCATCCCTGCGTACAGCATACATACACCAAACATGCATGCATGCATACCTACATGCCTGGATGCATGCACGTGAGCCTGCATGCATACATACATACGTACGTACATGCATGCAAACTTACACACATACATGCGTACCTGCATACATACGTGCGTGTGCACACATATATACGTACGCACGTACATGCATACTTACTTATTTACATACGTACAGAGAGACATGTACATACAAAAATGTCGCATACATATTAGCATACATGCATGCATACTTACATGCATAAATGAACGCGCGTGCGTACATGCACATAGACATGCATACCTGCATGCATGAATGCATGCATGCATACTTGCATGCATACATACGTACGTACACGCGTATTTGCATATATATATATATATACAGACATGCATACATACATGCCTGCATGCAGGCATGCATACAGTCATCAATACATATATAGTCAGGTATACATGCATGCAGCCATACATACATACGTGCACGCAACATAGTACAATACCACACACTACAATACAATGAAATGCAATGCAAAACAAAAAAACAATACAATACAATTCAAGTCTGCATTGGCGCTTCGCGCTGTGCACCTTGCTCCATCAATTTCCGCCTGCAGGCAGAAAAAATCATAGGTAAACAAGTAAAAACACCTACGACTCCATGCTGCTGTTTTCGCCGTCGTCGATATGATATGTGTGTCCTTCTCCTTCCCTCATCCTCAGCTTCCACTTGCGGAGGTTCTCTTTGGAAAACCTCGTGGACAGACACTTGTCAGGGGCGTCTTGCGGGCTTCTGGAGACCTCCTGGGCGCCCTGAGGGGGCCTCTGGGCCTTTCTCGGGCCACCTTGCTACGAACCACTGGCGGCTTGGGGCCATCTTGGACCCTCAGGGGGCGCTCTTCGGGCCATCTTGGGGCCCTGTTGGGCCGTCTTGGAGCTCTGCCTGGAGACTGCAAGCTCTTTGGGGTCGTGGGGGAGCGATTTGGGGGGTCTTTGGGCGGGCTCGGACGCCTGAAGACCGAAGAACCGCGTATCCAAGAACCATATAAACATCGAGAGACAATCAATGCTCTCTTGCGTTTGGGGGACCTCTGGAGGTTATTATTTGGGCCATATTCGGGCGTCTGGTGAGTGTCCAGGGCCGCTTGGAGCTCTCGCAGCGCCGTTTGGCCACCCTCCTGACCGCTCTTCTGGGCCCGCTTTCGAGGGCCAGCAGGGGGATCCACGAAGCCCAAACGTCTGGGAGGCGCGTGGAGGCCGAAATTCGTTAGCTGGGGTTCGTGTGCGCTCCGTCCGGGGCCCCTGGCCTCGTGCATATATGAAGATATAAATCTATATATATATATATATTGTATATATCTTTACACATACACACAACGTATGTGGGAAAAAGTTGTCGGGGAAACTGGCATGATTGACAAAGGAATCCATACGGCTGGTAGAAGCTCACACTTCAACTGAGGAGGTTGTCAGGCATCCAGCAACCTCGTCCTGCCCCGCTTTACCTCCCGAGCCTTCAAGGGAGAGGGATGGAAGCAGGGGGACGGAAGGAGGGATGGAAGGGGAGATGGAGAGAGGGCGGACTACGCACGCTCGTGCCACATCCGATATCCTACCCCTCCCTCCCATCCCTTACCACTGCGTTGTTTGTTTCTCCATATCCGCGGACGCGTGACACAGCCGACCTGGAACGCCCAAACACAAACCGGCCAGCGCGTAATGCGCAATCGGAAAAAGGAAGCTGCGTGCACAGAAAAAGGGGGAGCATGGAGGAGGGAGAGAGGAAGGGAACGAGAGGGGCGCAGAGAGGGCGAGGGACGAAGGGAAGGGACGGGAGACCAACTCCAGTCTGGACCGCGCGGGTAGGATGAAGAAGCGGGGGCGGGAACGGGTGCGACGGGGGCAGGCGGTGGACGCGGCGGGTATACGGGGGGAGAGGTCGGAGACGAAATTATGAGGGCTGGTCTTGCCCTCCTCCTGTTCCTCATACTCCCTTCGACTCGCTCGCTGGACAGGTCTGGAACCTCGTCGGCGGCTCCCTCGAGACGGGTATCACGCTCTGTGGCAGTATCGCCTGAAATTCTGGTGGAGCGGCCACTGGTCAACAGACGAAGCGAAGCGGAGCAAGCAGCTTTCCGACTCCACTCCCGCAAGTAGTCTTGCCATGTCCGATGCGGTCATCAGCCACCTCACAAAATCTCCACCAATCAAAACCGCATAGCACTCCACATACAGCAGTTTCAAAGAGCAGCGGCGGGCAATCCTCACCGACAACGTCTATCGGTGGCGCTAACTCCTCGCAGCTCCACGGGGTCCGTGCCTTGGCAGGGCAGAAACGACGACACTGGCAGCAACGCAACACAATGTAGGGAGCGCATGACGCACAAGGTCGGTTTGCAGGCATATGCAGGTGGCCGGCGGCGCGGTGCTCAAGAAACCTCGATCGGAGCTCACTCCCAGAAACCCTGTGCCCTGGATGCGGTTCGTAATTGACTGGGTGTACCCTGCCTTGCGGGCTCGGCCAGCAAAGCACGACGCCAGGGCATGGCCCGCACGTTACCGCTACAGCATCTCACCAACACGCACACACAAACAAACAATTCATCGCGAATGTCGTCGTCCTCGCCTCTTCAAACTCCCCCAAAACCGAATCCCGCTGAAGGCAAGCCGCCAGATAAAAGAGGGACCGCACGTGGACAAGAAGTTCGAACCCTGCGGCGCAGAATGACCCCCTCCCCGCCAGACCCTCCCCCACAAAAATATCGAGGGCGCAGAAATGGAGAGGTCTTAGATGGACGCAAATGTTCGAACCCCGAAACCATCGCCCATGCCAAAAGTGCACACGGAGACTACAATGGAACCACATTACCAATCGATCGTCCTTTCCACCTCCTCTGAACTCCCCCCCACTCCTCGGGAGTCCTTCCGAATGCCCATTCCTCCCCACTCCATCGCACTCCATCGCGCTCCTCTGCACTCCTCCGGAGTCCTCTCTACTGTGCTCTATCGCGGTCCTAGGCGCTCATCTGGAATACCGCCCCTCCCAGGATCCCTGCAGGTCCTGGGCCGAGGGGGTCGCCAGCGGGGGTCCCCGGGGGGGTCCCGCCAATTGTGTGGGGGGGTGGTCCCGGGTCAGAATGATAACGCCCCCCCCCCCCCCCCAGGGGTCCCAGCGGGTCCCAGGGGGGATCACCAACGGGGATCCCGGGAGAGATCCCGCCTTCAGAGTCGGCGGCACCAGCCGCGAGGCCCTGACAATGAGTTGCGGGCTGTGACAGAGGGGGAGAGGAGGAGACAGCCCTGGTTGTTGTCGATGCCAGGGTGCAACGAAGTGCCATCATCCAGTGTCGGTGCACTGGCTTACGCAAGCCTCTCACGGGGCACACCAACCACAACAGGGCCTCATCGCGCGACCTCACGCGGGCGGCTTGCGCGCGAATGTGGGCGCAAACGAACCCGCTGCTTTACATTACTGACTTTGGCTTCGGAAAGGGCTCGGGGGGGTTCGGGTCCTTCCTTGGGGTTGTCCCCTGGCGCTCCGTGTAAATCTGAATCCCAAGAAGGAGCTTCCTCCCCAAGCAAGGCTTCCTATGGAAATATGTTGACTGTGCTGATATCCGTTGTCGCTTGATGTTTGTCGTCATCGATCGTCGCTGTCACTGTTTTTCTCGCTCGGTCTCACCTTAGGTGAAGTGAGCAGCAGGGCAAAGCTCCGATTCCCCCAAAGGCAGGAAAGCATCAATTTATGTCGCCAGCGGGCGCCCACTTCGGGTCGTTCTTGTCGATGCCTGGCGTACACTCATTCCTGCATGAAGCCCACATCGCGTTCTTCTTGAAGCACTTTGTACCTCTACGCACTTCACGCGAGGCATCCCTCCGATTTCCCTCCCCCTACTCCCCGCCACTAGAAGGGGGGTCACCAGGTGTTACCAGCGGGACATCTAAGTGAGAAATGCTTTCTTAGAGAGAGCCCCGTGGGACCTCTCGGAGGAAGCTGCACTCCCGAAGACCACGCACTCGTCATCCTCCTGCTCCTTTATCCTGCCTCTCCTCCTCCTCCTCCATCATCCTCGTCAGCATCATTCTCCTCCTCCTCCTCTTCCTCCTCCTCCTCTTCCTCCTCCTCCTATTCTTCTTCCTCCTCCTCCTCCTCCTCCTCCTCCTCCTCCTCCTGCTCCTCCTGTTCCTCCTCCTCCTCTTCCTCCTCCTCCCCCATCTTCCTCCTCTTCCTCCTCTGAGGCGGGCCCGCAAGGGCTCGACCACGGCCGCGCGTCGCGCATCGACGGGCGCGCAAGGGCTCGATCATCCTCGTCAGCATCACTCTCCTCCTCCTCCGCCTCCTCCTCTTCTTCTTTTGCTTATCACTTATATTAGTATTAGTAATGTTATTAGTATTAATATTCGTACGACTACTAGTACTACTACTACTACTACTACTACTACTACTACTACTACTACTACTACTACTACTACTACTACTACTACTACTACTACTACTACTACTACTACTACTACTACTACTACTACTACTACTACTGCTACTACTACTACGACGACGACTAGTAGTAGTAGTAGTAGTAGTAGTAGTAGTAGCAGTAATAATAGTAGTTGTTGTTGTTGTATTAGTAGTACTGGTATTGTGTGTGTGGTTCGCATGATCTGTATTAGTATTGTTAGTGTTAATAAATATGAGCATGGCTCGCTGTTTCCGTATACTTCTTATTACGCATATCACTATTAGTAGTAGTAGTAGTAGTAGTAGTAGTAGTAGTAGTAGTAGTAGTAGTAGTAGTAATAGTAGTAGTAGTAGTGGTAGTAGTGGTAGTAGTAGTAGTATGAGTCGTATTTCCGTAGGAGTAATATTAGTATGTTGCTTGTTGGTCTTCTTCGTATGATTTGTTTTTGCCATAGTGATATTAGTAGACATCGCGTTCTTAGTATGAATGGTAGTAGTGTTTTTCTTCGGAATAGTAAAACTACTAGTATTCGCGTTCGCCTTCGTAGTGGTCGTATTAGTATTGGCTCCTCGTTACCGTATGACTATTCTGCTTAGTACCACTCATATGATTATTCGCTGTTGTAGTATTAGCAGTCGCATTCCGATTAGTATTGGTTTCATTGTGTTTCGTCGTTGGTTCATTCGTAGAATTAGTCGTCTTATTATTGGTATTGATACCAGTCGTCGTATTCGTCTGATGTCTTCTTCGTATTACGATCATCATCACTACAATTAGTAGTATTCCTCCTCCTCCTCCTCCTCCTCCTCCTCCCCACCCTCCTCCACCTCCTCCTCCGCCTCCTCCACCTCCTCCTCCTCCTCGTCCTCCTCCTCCCCCGCCTCCTCCGCCTCCTCCTTCTCCTCCTCCCCCTCCCCATCCTCCTGCTCTTCTTGGTCCCCTTGCTCCTCCTCTTCCTCTTCCTCCTCCCTCCCTCCCGCCCTCGCTCCCTCACTCACTCACCCCCCTCCCCTCCCTCCCCTCCCTCCCTCCCTCCCTCCCTCCCTCCTCCTCCCTCCTCCTCCTCCTCCTCCTCCTCCTCCTCTCCTCCTCCTCCTCTCCTCCTCCTCCCTCCTCCTCCCTCCCTCCTCCTCCTCCCTCCTCCTCACTCCTCCTCCTCCTCACCCTCCCCTTCCTGCCTCACTGCATCCTCCCCCCCACTCCTCCCTCCCTCCCTCCCTCCCTTCCTACCTCCCTCCCTCCCTCCTCCCTCCCCTCCTCTGCTCTCCCCTCCTTCCCCCCTCCTCTCGAGACACCTGAGCCCTCGCAGCAGGGCCGCCGCCCGCAGTACTCGCCCTGGCGGCCGGGGGGTGGAGGCGGCACTGCTGCCGGGCGCGTGGGGGCCGCAGGGAAGGGGGCTCGTCGGGGAGAAGCGGGGGGGAGAGCCAGGGAGGAAGGCGCTGGCGGCGGCGACGACAGCAACGGTGCCTTCGACGGCGACAGTGGCGGCGGCGGCGGCGGCGGCGGCGGCGGCGACGACGACGACGACGACGACGACGACGACGACGACGACGACGACGACAACGACGACAACAACGACGGCGACAACAACAACGACGACAACAACGACGACGACGAAGACGACAACAACGACGACGACAGCGTTGGTGGCGATATCGCTACTTCTGATCCGCGAAGGCCGGATCTAGGGCACGATTCCTGGGGGCGAGAGTTCGACTCTTGAACAAATGCCGAAAACGTCGCAGGCGAGAGCGCGATACTTGAGCAAATTGGACGCAAACGTCTCGAACGATAGCACGATTCCTATGTGAATGTTGTTGTTGTTGTAGCCCAGGGGCCCAACAACCTGGTTTGGTGCTCAGGACTCTCTCTGACAAGAAAAATCGTGCGATAGCCTGGGCGGGCACTTCAATTGAAAAACACAATGGGCACCCGTGAGAGGGGATCAACCATAACTGCTCTTCAGATATGAAGACTGAAACAAGGAAACCGGCGCGACCCCAATTTGGAGAAGGATTCATGTTGCATGGGCGCATCGCCTGGCATCGCTTGCCATATTGTTTGGCATTGCTTGGCATGCTTGGCATGCTTGGCCTTTCGTGGCATTGCTCGGCATTGCTTGTCATTGCTCGGCATTTTTTGTCAGTTCTCGCCATTGCGTGGCATCGCTTGGCATTACTCGGCATTGCTCGTCACTGCGTGGCGAGGCGTCAAGGGACCAAGACCAAGGGACCAAGGAATCAAGGAACCAAGGAACCAAGGAGCCAAGGAGCCAAGGAGCCAAGGAACCGAGACCAGTCAACCAAGGAATCAAGGAACCAAGACCGAGGAACCAAGGAATCAAAAAAGCAAGGCATCAAGGAACCAAGTCCAAGGAACCAAGGAACCAACGAACCATGGAGCCAACGAGCCTAAGGAACCGAGACCAGTCAACCAAGGAACCAAGGAACCAAGACCAAAGAACCGAGGAATCAAGGAACCAAGGCATCAAGGAGCCAGGCCCAAGGAACCAAGGAACCAAGAAACCACAAGGAGTTGCAAAGAAACGAGACCCGAAAACCCCAGGGAACCTGGGGGTGACCGCGCCTCGCGCCCTCCAGTTCTTCCTCAGCAACAAAGAGCAACCCCTAGGCAAAGCCTCACTGGCGAAACATGAAAGAACGACAACCAAAAACGATCCTCGACGATAGAGCCTCGCTGATCGAAACGACGGCGGCGAACACGGCGACGGCGAGGACGACGCAGCCGCCGCCGGCGACGGCAGCGGACGGCGGAGGACGGCGAACGACAGCAGACGATAGGGGACGGCTGGCGACTGCGGCGGCGGTGTTTTCTGTCCTCCTTGGATCGGGGGCGCGCAAACATGGATTAGCGATCCATGGATTTGTCGCGCGGTCGCCAAATCCATGGATCGGGGGAAAGCCAGGACATCTGCGCGGAGCGAAATGCAACTGATACCAGAGCCGCCCCCCGTGCAAACATCCCCAAAATGCGGCTGGTGCCGCCTCGCTCGGCGGCGGTATCCGCAATTTCGGAAACGAGACCCGTCGCTAATCCACGCCCCCAGTGATCTATGTTTGCGATCGCCTGATTGGGCCTCCGGGAGAAACCCGGGAGGCCTAAAAAGTACGGAAAAGACGCCCAAAGACCACCGCCATCAACAACAGGCAACAACGAATCCTCCGAGAAATCGCCACCAGGCAGCTGCTTCAAATGTGTTCGAGTTGTCTTTCTCCGCCGTGCGCCCGGCCACGCCGCACGCTCGGGGAACGGTTCTGCCCCCTGGGCCGCTCGCCACATCCTGATTTTCCTTCGGCCGCGTCCCTCTTCCCTCCTCTTCCTGCATGGCGGCACACTTCGGCACAACAGTACCCCCGTTCGTGCCATTCATCGCCAGCGCAGTCACCCTCTGCCTAGCCGCCGACGCAAAAAGTCTCTGCCGTGCGCCTACGTGTGTCATTGATGTTCCTTTATCACGTACGCTGTTGATGTATGTGTCGCACGCCTACTACATGCGTACATTATGACTAACCGATGTGACATGCATGTTATGTGCGCATGTAGTAGCAATGGCTGATGTGGGCGTTCGACATCCGCACATGGTATCTATGCGACCTGTGCCACAAGTACGCGGCTCATGTTACCTGCGCAAGTGTCATGAACGTATGTCATCTACGTGCGTCACACACGAGCATTATTCGAGTACTGTTTCTTCATTGGTCTGGCGTGGCGCGACGTCGTGACGCCTGCCGTGTCTGTTTAGTGCGACAAGCTTCTATCATGCAGCTCTATCGTGATATGTGTCGTTCGACGGTCGTTGTAGCGCTTGGTGTTACCGGGCCAGCGTGACGTCGTCACGCCTGTCATGACTTATGAGAATTGTGCTGCCATTTTGTTTTATCACACAGACAATCGTTGTCTGATGTTGTGCGCCATGGCATCCGTCATCGTTTTGCCTCATCCTGCCGTCATACCGTCTGATGTTACGAATCGTGACACGCTTCGAGCACTTTGTCATAGTTTGCCGTCACATGCGTTCTAAGACTGTTTTCTATATGTACACATTCGCTCTACGTGTAAGAATACTTCTTGTGTCTTACCAGTTATCCAGCCAGTGCAATGTATGACTAGCGTGGGATGCTGATACGTCGCCGGCTTCTTCTCGTGATGTCTGCCATGTCGTATGCCACTTCGATCTGGTCGCTGCTGCGCGGGGCTGTTTCTCGGGCCAGCGTCATGTCGCGACGCATGCGGTGTCTGATAAATGTGGGACGCTGACAAATTCATATTACCATGATGTCGTTGGTCCACGTCCACGCCACGCCCACGTCATCCCGGCTGACAGCCGCTAGCGGCCCCCGGGACCGGTCGGTAGTCTATGAACAACGTGGGGAAACGCAAAGAAGGGCGCGGAAAGCACACCCGTCAGGCCCCCCGCCCGAATTCTGGCGCCTCCCAGAAGGGAAGGCGGGGAGAAGGAAGGGCAAGGGGGAAGGGGGGAGAGGGGGGGGAGGAAGAGGAAAGAGGGAGAAGGGAGAGGAAAGGGGGGGGGCGGCAAAAACGAGGCAGGGGGCCTGACAGGAGGAGAGACCCGGGGCCCATAACCACGACTCTGGCATCACTCTGCGACACCACCGTGGAATTTCTCAAAAACAATACAAAGCGGCCCCAAGAAGGTGGCCGCACCAGCGGTGGCGCAAAGAGCCTACTTGGTTCATTTAGACAAACCGACCCCTTCTGGAACCACCCAAGCCGAAGACCCAGAAGCACAAAAACAACTTCCGGTGTCGCCTGGTGAAAACAGACGCCCACGCCACACCTACCCCAAGTGTTCCACGCACGACGAAACGCCCCAAAAGCACGAGCCCAAACCCGGCAAGCACGGCCCCGGCTGCGAGAGGCCCCGGGGGCGGCGGCCACTCGGGGGAACCCGGTGGCCTGGCAGATGCGGAGGGCCGAACCCACCACGAAGCCGCCCCCGAACGGTCGGGGGAACCCGCCGTTTGGCAGAGTGCCGTGTAAAAAACGAACACTGGCAACGCAGCCACACAATGTGCAAGCCGACCCGGGAAAAGCCGGAGCTCGTCGTCATGCGTGCTTTCCTTGCCTGACCTCCTCACAAGCATTACTCTGTAGGCTCCGATGACCACCTTCCGCTGTCGATGGGTCATGTTAGGGTGCCCACCCCGCCCGACCATGGCCGAAGCCACCGCCGAGCGACACAGGCCTCCAGGGACCGCAAGCCCGCCCGACCATGGCCGAGACCACCGCCGAACGACATGTGCGCCCCCAGTTGACGGTGCGCCTCGACCAAGGGCGTCGCCGTCCTACCTCCCCGTCTACCCTCAGGGGAAAGGTCCGGAGACCCAACCGCCCCTGATAGGTTGTTGGACGAGGTGGGTTGTACACTCCCGCCCCCGAACGAAGAAATGAGACAGGAAATAAGTCCGCCAGAGCCCCGAGCCAGAGACGCAACACCAAAGCCAGCAAACCTATCCCCACCGATGGCTCAAGAGGGGGCGCCCCCGAGGGGGCATGGGTTAGCCGTACCTCCTCCCTCCTCCTCCCCTCCTTGATCCCTCACCCCGAAGGCCCGAAGAGGACAGAGCCCCAACAACACCACTAAGATCATGGGATGGGGTGGGGTCGAGAGGAGGGGGGTGAAGATAAGGTGGAGAATACGTTGTCCCAGGTGCGGCCGGGCCGCTCGACACTTGTGTACCTGCACCTGCGACGACGACGACGACGACGACGACGACGACGACGACGATCGTAGTCCCAGCAATTGAGCGGCCACACGTGGAGGCCTGTTGTTGGTTCTTTCTGAATGTGTCTGCCATGTCGTCTGTCATTTCGAGTTGGTCGTTGCTGCGCTTCGTCTTATTCGGTCCAGCGTGACATCGTAACGCCTGTCATATCTAAGTAGCCGTGGCGTGCTTGGACCGGTTAAATGACATTGTCATGTCATGCTGTCTGTCAGTTTGAATGTGCACAGATATGTGCTCTGTATATGAAATAGTATGTGCACTGCGTCATTGAGCGGCATGTTGTTTGTAAATATGTGTGCTATGTGTGATTGTCATGTCTGCTACTCGCTTCTGCTCTGCACGAGGAATGTTTAAGTCTGTGTTTTACGTGACTGTCGCTTGGATGTGCTGTCGGTTCTGCTCGGGGCCCTGCGAAGCGGGATTCGGGATTACTGGGGCCCGGCGCCCGCGGTATGCAGCGCTGGCAGGCTTTTGTTTCGATCCAACCCCATCTGTCGGGTCGGCGGAAGTCTCTCCTCGGTCATCGAGCCTAGATCTTCGAAACAACTCGACGACGGAGGCGGCGGCTGCAACGACGGCGACGAGGACGCCGCCGCCGCCAGCGACAGAGGCGACGGCGGACGACCGCGGACGACAGCGGATGACGACACACGGCGGCGGCGACGGCGGCGGCAGCGGACGACGGCGGCGGCGAGGAAGCCGCGCCTCCACGGCGCACTGCTCGCCCCGCGGCTGTGCAGGGGGTTTCGCGCTCCTGGCGGGCACATCGAGCTGCCTCGTGGCGGCGCCCGCGGACAAGTGCGTGACCACCTTCTCTGCGCCGGGGGGGGCGGCGCTGGCCGAAGAGGACAGGAGGCCGTAGAGGCACGGGCAGGCGCTGGCGCTGTGCACCAAGGTGGCCTCCATTCGCGCGTCGCGCTCCGCGATGCGCCGCGCCCGAGTAGCTGCGCGCCCTCGCGCCGACCCCCCTGGAAGAGGGCAGCTCTCCGGCCCGGGCCGCGCCGCGCGAGGCGCGGCTGTCTTCGTGCCCCCGGGGGGGACCTGGGGACGGGAGGACGCAGAGGCAGGCGCTGGCGCCGTATACGATGCGCTGGCAAAGACGGGCGCTGATCGCCCTCGCCGGGAAGGCGGCGTTGACGACGACGACGACGACGACGACGACGACGACGACGACGACGACGACGACGACGGCGACGACGACGACGGACGACGACGACGACGACGGCGACGGCGGAGGCGGCGGCGAAGACGGCGACGACGACGACGACGACGACGACGACGACGACGACGACAACGGACGACGGACGACGGACGACGACGACGACGACGACGACGACGACGACGACGACGACGACGCCGCCGCCGCCGCCGCCGCCGCCGCCGCCGCCGCCGCCGCCGCCGCCACCGACGTGGCGACCCCTCCCCCCCCCCGACCCCAGACCCCCTCGCGTCGTGGAACAATCACGACAGAATGTTAGTTGCCCCCTTATCGGACTCAGGGGGGCATTTTCTGTTCCCTGGACCATCAAAGAAAGGCTCGGGATTAGAAATCGGTTGCGGGGAAGTAGTCCAGAGACGTAGGAGAATGCCTACCAGACACCTGCACTGATCCTGACAGGGCCCATCCTGGGCCCAAGATCCGTGCGCCAAAGGCGCATACACCGATTCCTGGGCCCACGATTGTACTGGCCACGAGGGGAGGTCCCCCGATGGAGAGGAGCGGGGGGCCGTCGATCCACGATCCACGATTGCGATGCTGGGCTCCCCGTCGCCGCGGCTGAACTCCTCTCAACCCTCTGGCCTGCACGCAGAGGAGGAGAGGACCCACGAGAGAAATGCGACGTCGGAGATCTGTGGACGAGCGACCTAGTGAAACAAACACGCCAAGCATTCTCGCCTGAGGAGGGAGAAAACACTGCTGGGTTTATGGGGTCGGTGCTGGGCCCCTCCCTGGTGCGCGGGGCGCACCAGGGGCGGCGCCTCCGGCGCCGCCAGGGAGCCCTCGGCGCCGATCAAAGAGATCCACGTGGAGCTCTGAAAGTTTCTGCTCATGCCGGCTCATCGGCCTCATTGCACCTGGGGCCCGGGGGTCTGGGACTTGACCACACACCAGGGCCCCGTAAGCAGCACCCGCAGCCAAGGGGCGACGACCCGCTCGCATCCCAGCTGGAACCCGGTGCCCTAAACAAGTTGGGCATCACTGCGCCGCGGAAGATCGCGACTTTGGAGCTCTCGGCCCCATCGCACTGCGGCATTCCCAACCCCCACCTCGCCATCGCTCGGACGTCCATTCCCAGTACATTTTTCGGCCTCGTGCGCTGATTTCATCACAGGGTGGTCCAAGAAGCTCCTCGATGGTCCTCGCCGAGACAAAACGAACAGGCCCGAGCAACGCCAAGAACTGCCAACCCCCCGCTGACGTCACGATCTGATCGTGACGTGCGCACTCGAACCCTTCCCCGGGACGGGCGCCACGTCCCGAGGCATCACTGCATCGCTCCCCGAGCCTGGCAGACGGCCCCCGGAGGCCCAAAGGGGCGGCGCAAGATCTCAGTCGATCCTGCCGTCGATCGCTGCCACTGAACTCTGCACTACATGTGCCGATCGTGTTCGCGGTCTGCACGGCCGCCGGATCCCACCCCAACCCCCGAGGGGGAGCGGTGGTTACTTTCTCACGACTGCCTGGCCACCGGCTGCGCCAGCTCAGGGCGTTGGCCATACTCAGGCTCAGGAGGAACAACAACAACAACAACAACAACAACAACAACAACAACAACAACAACAACAACAACAACAACAACAACAACAACAACAACAACAACAACAACAACAAGCTGCCCTCTGTCTACCGTAGAGGCCTCTTACATGGGTCCGAGTAGATGGGGTCGGAGGATCGCGCCGCATCGACGATACATCGGCAATGCATCGGCGATGCACCTGTAGAAGTCGGCGATGCATGGGCGACGTCGACGTGAAGCAAAACGGTATCTACAACGAGCCGATGCGGAGCGATCCTTCGCGTCCCACTACTCGGACCCCATCTGGAGGCCTACATGCCAACTTGGATGCTCATTCTGGGGACCTTCCTGGAGACACTCGCTCCACTCGTGCGTCGAAGCTGCGTCGAACGTCGGTCGATGTGAGTCGACCTTGAGTCGAACCTGGGTCGAATCTGAGTCGAACTTGAATCGAGCTTGAGTCGAGTTGCGGTCGAACTAGTGTCGAACAGATCCGTTCGGTGGGCCCCAGGAGTCACGCGGCACGCACCGGCGCGCACGGAGGGCGAGGCTGTGCGCTCTTGCGGGAGGAGGATAATCACGCTGAAAGCACTTCATTGCACACCACCGCCACCACACCTGGCCTGGGCCATCCTGGTGTATACACCATCGAGGCCCAGAAGCCCAGAAGCTCTTTGCACCATCCCAGGGCCCAGGCAGGACCCTGACTGGGCGTGGTGTTCACGGCAGGTTCATATGGCGATGACGCTGGCGATAGTCTCTGACATCGCGTGGTTCGCTCAATATCGGCCTACCCTGGAGCACCGGCGGCATTCAACCTTCAAAGCTCGAGCTGGGGTCACCTCCGCGGCGACGCGGCGGCGACCAGACACAAAACATCAATTAAATCATGTTGCGGAACGTGCTTTTGTGACAAGGGGGTGTTGTTGCAAGATAGCTTCGTTACAACGGGCTGGTGCTGCGAAACCTGACCGCAAAAACCCATACACACCTCGTCATCGATCGGACGTCCATTCCCCGTGCACTTTTCGGCTTCGCGCATGCATTTTCGCAAGATGGCCTAAAATGCTCCTCGCCCGTCGTCCCCGAGAAAAAATGCACACGTCCGAGCGATGCCCACGCACTGGACTCACATGAGCTACAAGCAACCCTCGAAATTCTACCACTCGACGTCCCCCACACCGCGAGTGCCACTTCTGCGGGGAGGACGCACCCAGAGGCCCTCCAGAGGCATCATGGAATGGGGGTTGGCGGGGGCAGCCACACCCGAGAGAGCGGTGGCTTTTCCCCACCTGAGGGAAACATATATATATATATATATATATATATATACATATATATATGTGTGTATATATACATACATACATATATATGTACGTATCTATATTTGTTGCATGTATACACACACAGACAAATCGACAAACTGAAAAACTTATTGATAAACACTTACAAGTACAATACGAACAACATAGATGCACACATACTCATACATAAACATGTGTATATATATGTATATATGTATATCCATAAATGTATATATATATATATGCGTACAGTTATACATACACACAAGCATATACATATGCATAAACATATACATGTACATACATATACATATACATAGACATACACATAAACATATACATATACATATGCATATACATATACATATACATATACCTGTACCGATGCCTATACATATACATATACACATGCATATACATACAAATAAACAGTTGCATATGCATATAACTATACATATACATATACATAGACATGCACATACACATATGCATAGACATGTACAAATGCATATGCATATACATAAACATATGCATATATACATGAATACAAAATTACATATACATGTACAAATAAACATACAGACACATATACATATACATATATATATATAGATGCATGAACTTACATATACATGCACATGAAGTGCGCAAATACATAAGTATGTGTATAAACATACATATATATGTATATATGTGTACGCATACATACTTACATACACATACATACACATGCACATGCATTGCCATACACCTCTACAGATGCACATGCATATACATAGTTGTATATATGTACAAATACACAAACATGTGTATGGAAGCATGTATACATGTGTATAAATACATACATATACATGTGCGTATACATGCTCACAGCCATACACATGCAGGTATACATATACACATGGATATACACATACACAAACATATACATATAAATATACATAACCATACATATATATACATTGTCACTTACATATAGATATACACACGTATACATGAATTGATATGCAGGTGTAAAGAAATATACAGAGATGCTCATCTACATTAAAAGATACATGCACAACCATGAATGTACATACACATAAACGTATACAAATATACAAATACACGCTGTCCTTCAACATGCATGTACAACATACGCATACAGATGTATATATACATATACAATCACAACTACAAATACATAAATGCATAAATGCACGTGCATGTGCAGCCATGGATACATATGTAAAAACCATATATATATATATATATGGACATATACACATGCACATACATACACTTCCACATATGCACATGCGTTCACATATACACATTTATGTACACCAGCATAACCTAAACATTAACATCAACATATACGTTTGCATGTTCATACAAAGATACCGAAACATAAGCATATATATATGTGCGCAACTACATATACGCATGCACCTACGCATGCACATACACATACACACACGTACACCATGCATATATGTGTAAATATGCATACATGCATATCTACCTACATAAACATATACTACATATACACACACACTCATACACATGTACTATCACATATACCGTACGTATGCAAATACATATACACAAGCATGTGCGCACATATGTATATATATATATATATATATATATATCGGAGGTGAGGGGGTGAGATCGAAGTGGAACGGAGAGCCCCCCTACCGGGAAATCGATTTCGGTTTCGTGTTCGGAGTGCCGTGCGCGCGGGCGAGGCGAAGCTGCGTGGGCGGGCGAGAGGAAAGTCTCCTGTGGCTGAGGCGCGGCTGGACCAAATGTGTCTCTTCAGGGCGGCCGGTGGCGCGCGGTGTCCCGCCGGTGTCCCGCCGGTGTCCCGCTGGTGTCCCGTCGGTGTCCCTGTGGCTGAGGCGCGGCTGGACCAAATGTGTCTCTTCTGGGCGGCCGGTGGCGCGCGGTGTCCCGCCAGAGTCCCGCTGGTGTCCCGTCGGTGTCCCTGTGGCTGAGGCGCGGCCGGACCAAATGTGTCTCTTCCGGGCGGCCAGTGGCGCGCGGTGTCCCGCCGGTGTCCCGCTGGTGTCCCGTCGGTGTCCCGTCGGTGTCCCGATGATGATGTGGATGATTATGATGATGATGATGATGATGGTGATGATGATGATGGTGATGATGGCGATGATGATGATGATGATGATGATGATGATGATGATGATGATGATGATGAAGATGATGTTGGTGTTGTTGTTGATGATGATGATGACGTCGATTGTGAGATCGATTGTGGCATCGATAGTGCGACCGAATGTGAGATCGATAGTGAGATCGATAGTGAGATCGATTGTGAGATCGATAGTCAGATCGATTGTGAGATGATGATTATGATGATTATGTTGATGATGATGATGATGATGATGATGATGATGATGATGATGATGATGATGATGATGATGAATGGTGCCGAGTGAAAATTGCCGAGTGAAAATCAATAATGAGATCGACAGTGAGACCGAATGTGAGACCGAATGTGAGATCGATTGTGAGATCGATTGTGAGATCGATAGTGAGATCGATAGCGAGATCGATAGTGATATCGATAGTGAGATCGAATGTGAGATCGATTGTGAGATCGATAGCGAGATCGATTGAGTGAGACGTTGGTTCCCCCTCCCCCCTCACCTACTTATCACCCGCAGGGTGGTCGTGTAGGTATACATCGGAGGTGAGGGGGTGAGATCGAAGTGGAACGGAGAGCCCCCCTACCGGGATATCGATTTCGGTTTCGTGTTCGTGCGTGCCGTGCGCGCGGGCGAGGCGAAGCTGCGTGGGCGGGCGAGAGGAAAGTCTCCTGTGGCTGAGGCGCGGCCGGACCAAATGTGTCTCTTCCGGGCGGCCGGTGGCGCGCGGTGTCCCGCCGGTGTCCCGCTGGTGTCCCGTCGGTGTCCCTGTGGCTGAGGCGCGGCCGGACCAAATGTGTCTCTTCCGGGCGGCCGGTGGCGCGCGGTGTCCCGCCGGTGTCCCGCTGGTGTCCCGTCGGTGTCCCTGTGGCTGAGGCGCGGCCGGACCAAATGAGTCTCTTCCGGGCGGCCGGTGGCGCGCGGTGTCCCGCCGGTGTCCCGCTGGTGTCCCGTCGGTGTCCCGTCGGTGTCCCGATGATGATGTGGATGATGATGATGATGATGATGGTGATGATGATGATGATGGTGATGATGGCGATGATGATGATGATGATGATGATGATGATGATGATGATGATGATGATGATGATGATGATGATGATGATGATGATGATGATGATGATGATGATGATGATGATGATGATGATGATGATGATGATGATGATGATGATGATGTTGGTGTTGTTGTTGATGATGATGACGTCGATTGTGAGATCGATTGTGCCATCGATAGTGAGACCGAATGTGAGATCGATTGTGAGATCGATAGTGAGATCGATTGTGAGATCGATAGTCAGATCGATTGTGAGATGATGATGGTAATGATGATTATGATGATGATGGTGCCGAGTGAAAATTGCCGAGTGAAAATCGATAATGAGATCGATTGTGAGATCGATAGTGAGACCGAATGTGAAACCGAATGTGAGATCGATTGTGAAGAATAGTGATATCGATAGTGAGATCGAATGTGAGACCGAATGTGAGATCGACTGTGAGATCGATTGTGAGATCGATAGTGAGATCGATAGTGAGACCGAATGTGAGACCGAATGTGAGATCGATTGTGAGATCGATAGTGAGATCGATAGCGAGATCGATTGTGATATCGATAGTGAGATCGAATGTGAGATCGATTGTGAGATCGATAGCGAGATCGATTGAGTGAGACGTTGGTTCCCCCTCCCCCCTCACCTACTTATCACCCGCAGGGTGGTCGTATAGGTATATATACACACACGTACACATAAACATGTGTCGGAGGTAAGGGGGTGAGATCGAAGTGGAACGGAGAGCCCCCCTACCTGAAAATCGATTTCGGTTTCGTGTTCGTGCGTGCCATGCGCGCGGGCGAGGCGAAGCTGCGTGGGCGGGCGAGAGGAAAGTCTCCTGTGGCTGAGGCGCGGCCGGACCAAATGTGTCTCTTCCGGGCGGCCGGTGGCGCGCGGTGTCCCGCCGGTGTCCCGCTGGTGTCCCGTCGGTGTCCCTGTGGCTGAGGCGCGGCCGGACCAAATGTGTCTCTTCCGGGCGGCCGGTGGCGCGCGGTGTCCCGCCGGTGTCCCGCTGGTGTCCCGTCGGTGTCCCTGTGGCTGAGGCGCGGCCGGACCAAATGTGTCTCTTCCGGGCGGCCGGTGGCGCGCGGTGTCCCGCCGGTGTCCCGCTGGTGTCCCGTCGGTGTCCCGTCGGTGTCCCGATGATGATGTGGATGATTATGATGATGATGGTGATGATGATGATGATGGTGATGATGGCGATGATGATGATGATATTGGTGTTGTTGATGATGATGATGACGTCGATTGTGAGATCGATTGTGACATCGATAGTGAGACCGAATGTGAGACCGAATGTGAGATCGATTGTGAGATCGATTGTGAGATCGATAGTGAGATCGATAGCGAGATCGATAGTGATATCGATAGTGAGATCGAATATGAGATCGATTGAGAGATCGATAGCGAGATCGATTGAGTGAGACGTTGGTTCCCCCTCCCCCCTCACCTCCTTATCACCCGCAGGGTGGTCGTATAGGTATGAATGTACACACATATAAATATGTATATCGTATGGACGATCCCTTGGGAGGGGCGCCGAGGCCGATGGACCCCCCCGGCGGGGTCGAGGGCCGCAACTCCCCCGGCTGTGGCTGGCCCGCGCGGGGGGGCCGATTTGCAGAAGCGGCCCGGAGGGCGCCCACGCAGGTCCTTCGTGGGGCGCGGGCGGCCACCCGGGCGCAGGACCACGAGGAGGAGGAGGAGGAGGAGAAGGAGTAGGAGGAGGAGGAGGTGGAGGAGGAAGGAAGGAGGAGGAGGAGGAGGAGGGAGAAGGTGGAGGAGGAGAAGGAGGAGGAGGAGGAGGAGGAGGAGGAGGGAGGAGGAGGAGGAGGGAGAAGGTGGAGGAGGAGCAGGAGGAGGAGGAGGAGGAGGGAGGAGGAGGGGGAGGCAGAGGAGGAGAAGGAGGAGGAGAACGCAGATACCTCGCGGGACGCGGGCGGCCACCCGGGCGCAGGACCACTTCGTCTGCACGTAGTTCGGGTCGGCGGAGGACCTCCCCGAGCTCCCCGCCCCGCAGAGTCCACCGACAGATGCTCGTGCTGGGGGGCTTCCTGGAGTCACTCGCGCCACTCGTGCGCCGATATTGCGCCGAAGGTCCGTCGACCCGAGTCGAAGTTGAGTCGAACTTGAGTCGAACCTGAGTCGAGCTAGAGCCGAACCTGAGTCGAGCTAGAGCCGAACGAGTCGAACTGGAGTCGAAATGGAGCCGAACAGGTCCGCCAGGTCAGCGACGATCAAACACAGGTCTTACGCAAGATGACACAGCGACCTCACGCGGCGGCTTACTCGGACCGCCAGCGCGGCACGCCACATTGGGAACGAGGGCGCTGACGCGCGACCTTTACGCGGGCAGCTTGCGCGCCAATGCCAGCAGTCGTTCCCAGAAATCCGCGCGGAGCGCCAAAGTTTATGTTGATGCCCGCTTTTCCTCTTCGATGCTTTGCGTCGCTCAGGTGGCCCCCAAGAGGGTCCCCACGACGAGCATCCAACCACCGGGTGTGCTGCCAGAGGCGGCCCCATCGCCCCAGGTCTGCCCCCCGGCGCACCGCCACCCTCTCGGGCCCCCCGCCGGTCGCGGCGCGTGCCCCGGCACGACGCGAGGGGGTCCGGGGGAGCAGCGAGGGCGAGGCCGAGGCGACCGGCGGCCCGGGCGAGGGCCCGAGAGAGCCACGGGAGGGGCCTGCCCTTCGGTCGGGCATGTCCTCCTACAGGCGGATGTTGGAGGACAAATTTCAACAAGAAAAGTCAGATCAGCCTGGCGAAGGACCCAACCGTATGCAGTTGTGAGCACCGTCGTCGTATGCGCCGCATTCGGAGGAGATCCCTGTAGGGCCAGGAGACGTGTGAGGGGTGTACCAAGAGTTGTCTGGTGGGCGCATGCGAAAGCAGCCACTGGGGCTGTCTGTGGAATTCCCAGTGGGGCCACGAAACGCGTGAGAGGTGTGCCGAAATAGGTGCGGTGGGCGCATGCGAACGCAGCCATTGGGGCCGTCGGTGGAGCTCGCTATGGTGCCGCGAAACGTGTGATGGGTGTGCCGAAATGGGCACGGTGGGCGCATGCGAACGCAGCCACTGGCGCCTTCGGTGGAACTCCCTGTGGGGCCTCGAAACGTGTGAAGGGTGTGCCCGAATGGGCGTGCGTGACGCATGCGGGCGGTGGCACTGGGGCCTTCGGTGGAGCTCCCCATGGGGCCACGAAACGTGTGAGTGGTGTGCCGAAATTGGTGTGCGTGACGCATGCGGGCGGTGGCACTGGGGCCTTCGGTGGAGCTCCCTATGGAGCCACGAAACGTGTGAGGAGTGTGCCGAAGTGGGTGTGCGTGACTCATGCGGGCGGTGACACTGGGGCCGTCGGTGGAGCTCCCTATGGGGCCACGAAACGTGTCAGGGGTGTGCCGAAATGGTTGTGCGTGACGCATGCGGACGGTGGCTTCGGTGGCAGCGACGTCGGCGACGCATCGGCGACGTCGGCGTGAAGCAAATGGGGCTCCGCATCGAGCCGCATCGGCGATGCATCGGCGATGCGGCGCGATCCTCCGACCCCATCTACTCGGACCCCATCTGAGAGGCCTATAGAGCCCTGGCCCGAGGTGCCCCTGGCTTCTCGCCCCGTCTCGAGGCCCCTGGGGCCCTCTGGGCTTCGACGGGGTGCCCAACTGGAGGGGGAGGAGGAGGACGAGGAGGAGGGGGAGTAGGAAGAGGAGGAGGAGGTGGAGGAGGAGGAGGAGGAGCAGGAGGAGGAGGAGGAGGAGGAGGAGGACGAGGACGAGGAAGAGGAGGAGTAGGAGGACGGGGACACCTCAAGGCAAACCCCCCGGCCCCGGGAGAGCCTCCCGGGGCGGGGGCGCCCGGCGGGGAGGCCGCCTGGAGGCCACACCTCCCGAACTCGGCCCTTTGGGGGGGGAGGTTTTCGGGCGCCAGGGCCGTCAGAACTGGTCCCCCAGGAAGGGCGTCGTCGGGGGACCCCACATTGAAAGAAATCGCGAAGTCGGAGGTCTGGATACGACAAGGAAGGGGAGGGGAGGGAGGAGGAGGAGGAGGAGGAGGAGGCTACTGCAACGACTTCCACCGCCGAGCCTGGCCTGATCGTCACCAAGGGAAGGGGAGGCGGGCGGAGTGAAGCGCCGGAGCGGAGGAGGGGACGGCCGTCAGGACAACAATCTGCCCACGAAGAGCGGGTCCCCCGGGATGCTGTCGCCTGGTGACCCTCAACTGAAAATCCGCCGACCACTTGGGGTCACGCGGCGTGTGAGATGCTTCCCCCTCCCCAAACCCCTCCCCCGGGAGCCTGGTCGGGCCAGTTTGTAATCCCACCAGCCCTTTAGGGCGTAGGTGGTCTAGAGAGTTTCCTCTGCCAACCCTCCTTCTTTCCCTTCGGGGAGGGGTTTACCCCTCCCCTTACCCCTCCCCACTGACCTGGACGAGGCGTTCCGCGACGCGTTGGGATGTCCAAGATGGCCCAAGACGGCTCCAAGAGCGAAAAGGCGAGAAAACACAAAACATTGATTTTACCTAGGTTTTGGAAGGATTTGGGCCTCTCGGGGGGGCCCAAGAGGCGATCCGAGGCACTCTAGAGGGGCGAGGCTAATTAAGGCTCCCCCCTTCTTTGATAGATCTCCTCCAAGATGGCCCCAAGAGCGCCCCGAAGGCTCCCAAGAGCGCCCCAAGAGCGCCCCAAGAGGGCCCCAAGAGACCCCAAGAGGCCCCCAAGAAGCCTCCAAGAGGCTGCCAAGAGACCCCCAAGAGGCCCCAAGAGAGTCCAAGATGGCCCAAGACGGCTCCAAGAGCGAAAAGGCGAGAAAGCAAAAAACATTGATTTTACCTAGGTTTTGGAAGGATTTTGGCCTCTTGGGGGGCCCAAGAGGCGACTCGAGGCACTCTAGAGGGGCAACGCTAATTGGGGACCCCCTCTTCTTTGATCGATCTCCTCCAAGATGGCCCCAAGAGCGCCCCGAAGGCTCCCAAGAGCGCCCCAAGAGCGCCCCAAGAGCGCCCCAAGAGGCCCCAAGAGGCGCCCAAGAGGACCTCCAAGAGGCCCAAAGAGGCTCCCAAGACGGCCCAAGACGGCTCCAAGAGCGAAAAGGCGAGAAAACACAAAACATTGATTTAACCTAGGTTTTGGAAGGATTTTGGCCTCTTGGGGGGGCCCAAGAGGCGATTCGAGGCACTCTAGAGGGGCGACGCTACTTACGAACCCCCCCTTCTTTGACAGATATCCTGCAAGATGGCCCCAAGAGCGCCTCGAAAGCTCCCAAGAGCGCCCCAAGAGCGCCCCAAGAGGGCCCCAAGAGGCCCCAAGAGGCGCCCAAGAGGCCTCCAAGAGGCTCCCAAGAGACCCCCAAGATGCCCCAAGAGGCTCCCCGAGATACCCAAGAGACCCCCAAGGCGCCCCAAGACGGCCCAAGAGGCCCCCAAGCTCGCCATTGTCCTCCTCCTCCTCCTCCTCCTCTTTTTCTTTCTCCTCCCTCCTCCCCCTCCCTCTCCTCCCTCTCCTCCTCCTCCTCCTCCTTCTCCTCCTCCTCCTCCTCCTCCTCCTCCTCCTCCTCATCCTCCTCCTCCTCCTCCTCCTCCTCCTCCTCCCCTCCTTTTCCTTCTCCTCCTTCTCGTCCTCCTCGTCCTCGCCTCCTCCATCTCCTCCTCCTCATCTTCCGCCTCCTCCTCCTCCTGCTCCTCCTCCTCCTCCCCCTCCTCCTCCTTCTCCTCCTCCTGCTCCTCCTCTTCCTCCTCCTACTCCGACGACGACGACTCCTCCTACATCCTCCCCCTCTTGGGGTATATGGCGGCTTACCCCGCCCGTTGTTCTTCTGCATACTCCCCCGCTTCCCTCATCACCTCTACTCCCCTGGGGCTCATTTCTGGACGGGCTGGTGGGGATACGCGAAGCGTCTAGAATTTTTGTTGCCGCACTTTCTGGCAACCAGGGAGCAAGTCAGTTACCAGATACCAGACGGCGAAGCAGTCGACACGCCAAATGCGCGCAAACCGCGAGCTGCGCCAAACGCGCGCTGAATGAAAACGCGGCAAGGCGGAAGGAGGACACGACCGACCAGCTCCTGAATGCGAATGATACAGATAGATCCACCGCCTTCCGAGGCTCCCGAGGGTCGATCCCCCAGGCGCTGGATATATAAAATCCCCGCCTCAGAAAATAGGGTTAGGAAACAGAACGATCCAAAAAGCACAATGAGCATTTCAGTTATTGTCGTACTAGACCACAGTCCAGCGCTGTACATGAGCTGCTCCCTTGGGCTGCAGCTCGCTGGATACTGCTGCGTGAGAGGCCCTGCTAACCTGGGTCGCAGCGCCATGCAATTAAATACCCCAGCATGCCTTATCCCACACGGCACTTGAACGAGAGATGGACATGCTTGGTTCGCGCATGAATTTCTGTCCTGAATCCTGAATGGATCTTGGAGCGTCTTGGACCACTAAAGGGCCATCTTGGCAGTCAGCGGGCGTCGCTTGCTCTGAATAGAAAGTGCTTGGAATGCAGCGGCCAGCGATGTACATGAGCTGCTACCTTGGGCTGCAGCTCGCTGGATACTGCTGCGTGATAGGCGCTGCTAACCTGGGTTGCCGCGCCATGCAACTTAATATCCCAGCATGACTTATCCCACACGGCACTTGAACGAGGGATGGACATGCTTGGTTCGCCATGAATTTCTGTCCTGAATCCTGAATGGATCTTGAACGCCTTGGACCACTAAAGGGCCATCTTGGCAGCCAGCGAGCGTCGCTTGCTCTGAATAGAAAGTGCCTGGAATGCAGCGGCCAGCGATGTACAGGAGCTGCTACCTTGGGCTGCAGCTCGCTGGATACTGCTGCGCGAAAGGCGCTGCTACCCTGGGCTGCCGCGCCATGAAACTTAATACCCCGGCACTACTTATCCCACTCGGCACTTGAATGGTATCTCCATCTCAAGCCACAGCGTCACCACGAGTGCTGAGACTTTAACCGATAACTCTCTGAAGGTCTCGCATGCTTCCCCGATTGCGGAAAAACGCCTGGCGGGGAGCTGACCAGGTCTTCAAAACTGGTGAGAGTTTAACCGATAGCTCTCAGAAGATCTGCGGAAAAACGCCTGGCGGGAGGCTGACCAGGTCCTCATGCGGAAGTAAAAGGAGGGCAGGCAGGCAGGAGCTGCCCAACGTGTCAGGCTTCTCTCGCTTGTTCTGAATAGAAAATGCCTGGGATGCAGCGGCCAGCGCTGTACATGAGCTGCTACCTTGGGCTGCAGCTCGCTGGACACTGCTGCGCGACAGGCGCTGCTACCCTGGGCTGCACCGCCATGCAATTAATACCCCAGCATGATTTATACCACACGGCACTTGAACGAGAGATGGACATGCTTGGTTCGCGCACCATCACCATCATCAACTTCGCCAGTGCCTGGTCAACCAGTCCCCCGTTATATGTATAATCCTGCACCACGGCAGGGCAGGCGGGCTCAATCACCGATTGCGGTGGAGCCCTGTCAATGCGGAGCTTGACCATCAGGAGCCGCCAATAGGAACATCGTCTTCTGGCACCCTGCCTCGGGCGTCGCAGCCTCCGCGCAATCACCCTCGCCCAGCAGCCCTCCGACATGAAACCCAGCACGCCGAAGGTTCTTAAGGTAGAAGTGCAAATACTGCTGCCCCTCGCCAGCGTGACAATGGGCGACTTTAAGCTCCAGAGGCCCAGAGTTCACCCACTTCGGCTTGTTGTCGCGCACGCCGCGAGCGTTGAAGTGGAAGCCTCCAGGCTGCGCCTTCTCTGCCCACGCCCCTGTGACGCTGACCTCCTGGAAGAAAATATCCGAGCATCGCGCTCCCAGTCGACGCGCGCCGGCTTGCACAACAAGCAGCGCGTCCTCGACGGACTTTCCGCGCGGAATGCTGACCAAGATAGACATGCCCGGCTTCGCCAAGTCGAACCGCTGACCGAACATATTCTGCAGGTGTGGGTCGCCGACGGCAGCGACCTGCACCTGCGTCGACGCTGGCGTCGGCGTCGGACCTGGCGTCGGCGTCGGACTTGGCGTCGGGCGCGGCGTCGGGCTCGGCGACGGGCTCGGCGTCGGGCTCGGCGTCGGACTTGGCGTCGGACTTGGCGTCGGCCTTGGCGTCGGGCTTGGCGTCGGGCTCGGCGACGGGCTCGGCGCCGGGCTCGGCGTCGGGCTCAGCGACGGGCTTGGCGTCGGGCTTGGCGTCGGACTTGGCGTCGGGCTTGGCGTCGGACTTAGCGTCGGGCTCGGCGACGGGCTTGGCAATGGCCTCGGCGTCGGGCTCGGCGTCGGGCTTGGCGTCGGACTTGGCGTCGGACTTGCAGTCGCGCGTGGCGTCGGACTAAGCGACGGGCTCGGCGTCGGGCTCGGCGTCGGACTTGGCGTCGGGCTTGGCGTCCGACTCGGCGTCGGACTCGGCGTCGCCTGGATCTTGTAGACATCATAGCCTGGGTTAGAACTGGGTGAACAGTCGCCGTCCGCTTGCCTGACGCAGTCGCACCAGCCGTCAGACCGTCCACGATTAAACCAAGAGCCGCGTTCTGCAACGGATCGCACATAGCTCGCACATGCTTGAACGTCGTGCGAGCCGTCGTCGGTTAAGAACTGATTGCTTCCCCCAAAGCCTCCACGGCTTGTGCAGGGCGCATCCTCCATCTGTGCAGTGTAGGACCAAGAAGCCACAGGCATCGGGCTCGGCGTCGGGCTCAGCGACGGGCTTGGCGTCGGGCTTGGCGTCGGACTTGGAGTCGGGCTCGGCGTCGGGCTCGGCGACGGGGTTGGCGCCGGGCTCGGCGTCGGCCTTGGCGTCGGGCTTCGCGTCGGACTTGGCGTCGGACTTGGAGTCGCGCTTGACGTCGGACTCGGCGACGGGCTCGGCGTCGGGCTTGGCGTCGGACTTGGCGTCGGGCTCGGCGCAGGACTTGGCGTCGGACTTGGCGCCGCCTGGATCTTGTGGACACCATAGCCTGGGCACGAACTGGGCGAGCAATCGCCGCCCGCTTGCCTGACGCAGTCGCACCAGCCGTCAGACCGCCCATAATTGAACCAAGAGCCGCATTCTGCAACGGATCGCACATAGTTCGCACATGCTTGAACGTTGTGCGAGCCCACGTTGGTTGGATTGCTTCCGGCAAAGCCTCCACGGTTTGTGCTAAGCGCATCCTCCATCTGTGCAGTGCAGGACCTAGAAGCCACAGGCATCGGGCTCGGCGTCGGGCTAGGCGACGGGCTTGGCGTCGGGCTTGGAGTCGGACTTGGCGTCGGGCTCGGCGTCGGACTTGGAGTCGGGCTCGGCGTCGGGCTCGGCGACGGCCTTGGCGTCGGGCTCGGCGACAGGCTCGGCGTCGGACTTGGCGTCGGACTTGGCGTCGGCCTTGGCGTCGGGCGTGGCGTCGGGCTCGGCGACGGGCTCGGCGTCGGGCTCGGCGTCGGGCTCGGCGACGGGCTCGGCGTCGGGCTTGGCGTCGGACTTGGCGTCGGGCTCGGCGTCGGATTTGGCGTCGGGCTCGGCGTCGGGCTCGGCGACGGGCTCGGCGTCGGGCTCGGCGTCGGGCTCGGCGACGGGCTCGGCGTCGGGCTTGGCGTCGGACTTGGCGTCGGGCTTGGCGTCGGACCTGGAGTCGGGCTTGGCGTCGGGCTCGGCGACGGGCTTGGCGTAGGCCTCGGCGTCGGGCTCGGCGTCGGGCTTGGCGTCGGACTTGGCGTCGGACTTGCAGTCGCGCGTGGCGTCGGACAAGGCGACGGGCTCGGCGTCGGGCTCGGCGCCAGGCTCGGCGACGGGCTTGGCGTCGGGCTCGGCGTCGGACTTGGCGTCGGGCTCGGCGTCGGACCTGGCGTCGGGCTCGGCGTCGGGCTCGGCGACGGGCTCGGCGTCGGGCTCGGCGTCGGGCTAGGCGTCGGAAATGGCGTCGGGCTTGGCGTCGGACTTGGAGTCGGGCTTGGCGTCGGACTCGGCGACGGGCTCGGCGTCGGGCTCGGCGTCGGGCTCGGCGTCGGGCTCGGCGTCAGGCTTGGCGTCGGACTTGGCGTCAAACTTGGAGTCGGGCTTGACGTCAGACTCGGCGACGGGCTTGGCGTCGGTCTCGGCGTCGGACTTGGCGTCGGGCTCGGCGTCGGTCTCGGCGTCGGACTTGGCGCCGCCTAGATCTTGTTGACACCATAGCCTGGGCAAGAACTGGGTGAGCAATCGCCGCCCGCTTGCCTGACGCAGTCGCACCAGCCGTCAGACCGCGCATAATTGAACCAAGAGCCGCATTCTGCATCGGATCGCACATAGCTCGCACATGCTTGAACGTTGTGCGAGCCTACGTTGGTTGAGAACTGATTGCTTCCGACAAAGCCTCCACGGTTCGTGCAAAGCGCATCCTCCATCTGTGCAGTGCAGGACCAAGAAGCCACAAGCATCGGACTCCGCGTCGGGCTCGGCGTCGGGCTTGGCGTCGGGCTCGGCGTCGGACTTGGAGTCGGGCTCGGCGTCGGGCTCGGCGACGGGCTTGGCGTCGGGTTCGGCGTAGGGCTCGGCGTCGGGCTCGGCGTCGGACTTGGCGTCGGACTTGGCGTCGGGCTCGGCGTCGGACATGGAGTCGGGCTCGGCGTCGGGCTCGGCGACGGGCTCGGCGTCGGGCTCGGCGACGGGCTTGGCGTCAGGCTCGGCGTCGGACTTGGCGTCGGACTTGGCGTCGGACTTGGCGCAACCTGGATCTTGTAGACATCATAGCCCGGGCAAGAACTGGGTGAGCAATCGCCGCCCGCTTGCCTGACGCAGTCGCACCAGCCGTCAGACCTCCCATAATTGAACCGAAAGCCATTACGCAACGGATCGCACATGGTTCGCACACACGTGAACGTCGTGCAAGCGCATGTTGGTTGATAACTGATTGCTTCCAGCAAAGCCTCCACGGTTTGGGCGAAGCGCATCCTCACTCTGTGCCGTGTAGGACCAAGAAGCCACAGGCATCGGGCTCGGCGACGTGCTCGGGGTCGGTCTTGGCGTCGGACTTGGCGTCGGGCTTGGCGTCGGGCTCGGCGTCGGGCTCGGCAACGGGCTCGGCGTCGGCCTCGGCGTCGGGCTCGGCGTCAGGCTTAGCGTCGGACTTGGCGTCGGACTTGGAATCGCGCTTGGCGTCGGACTCGGCGACGGGCTCGGCGTCGGGCTTGGCGTCGGACTTGGCATCGGGCTTGGCGCAGGACTTGGCGTCGGACTTGGCGTCGCCTGGATCTTGTAGACATCATAGCCTGGGTAAGAACTGGGTGAGCAATCGCCGTCCGCTTGCCTGACGCAGTCGCACCAGCCGTCAGACCGTCCATGATTGAACCAAGAGCCGTCCATAGTTCGCACATGCTTGAACGTTGTGCGAGCCTACGTTGGTTGAGAACTGATTGTTCCCCCAAAGCCTCCACGGTTTGTGCAAAGCGCATCCTCAACCTGTACAGTGTATGACCAAGAAGCCTCCAGGGAACTGCCGCGGGCGAGGTCGCAGCTCGTGGCGTCCGTGCCGAGCTGCAGGAGCACGGTGTCCTGCTGAGGGTCGCCGCTACGGTCGTGCCGAAGACGCCGTGGGCGAGGAGAGGGATCTGCAAGCACGTTCGGGCAGGCTCCTTCTGGGCCATCGTGGCGTGCACGTCAGAAAGGCAAACTCGATGAAAAGTTGATCCGGTGAGGCGCGTACGTTGGCGTTTCACGCTTGGGCCAGAGCAGACGCTTGGTCGGGCCGGTTTGGAGGGGGGGGGAGCAAAAGTGCCAACCGCACCCTTAGAGCCTCAGGGGGCCCCAGAACGGGCCAAGAGGGCCCGAGTCGCCGAAAGATCGCTCCAAGACGCCCAAGATTGCCTCCAGACGGCCCCAGAGGCCCCCAAGACACCCCAAGAAGCCACCAAGAGGCGCCCCAAGGGGCCCTCCAGAACCAAAACTCGTCCCACTCCCCAGGGGCAAAATATGTTTAGCACATTCGCCTCTTGGGCTTTCACGAGGCCCACAACGGCCCAAGAAGCCTGCAAGGTCGACCCAAGATAGCCCACGAGGCCCTCAAGAGGGCTCCCAGAAGCCTCCAAAACGACCCAGGAGGGCCCCAGGACGGCCCCAAAAGGAGGCCCAGAGGGGGAACCCGAATGGACATTTCGAGCACTCGGCCCCGAAAAAACCGGAGGAGGCGCCAAGAGGCCCCCAAGAGGCTCCCACGAGGCCCCCGAGCGGCCCAAAAAAGAGGCCCCTAGAGGCCTCAACACGGCCCCCAAGAGGCGTCAAAAATGCTGCCAAGAGAAACCAGAGAAGCCCAAGAGCAGAGCCGCGATCCGCCAACCGCCCCCGACGAAATCCCAAGAAGCTAAAATCCCAAGACTCCCCAGAAATCGCGCGCGTTCCGCGAACTCCGCTTTTGACTCTTACTGCCGCCCCAAGGGGTCGGCGGTGCGGCGTCATCCAATGAATCTGCCTGACGAAGAACCCAATCATACGCAACTGCGACTACCGCGCTCAGGCGTCGGAGTTCCCTAATGGGCCACGCAATGTGTGAAGGATGACCAAAATAAGCGTATGCGGATGCGGATGCGACTACCGCAAGGCAACTGGTACGAAAAAGAGGGAGCTCCCTATGGGGCCACGGAACGTGCGAGGGAGGTCCCAAGTCGGGTGCGGGTACGCCATTCGGCTACGAAACGTGTGGGATGTGTGCCGACATGCGGACCTTGCCACTGGGGCCTTCGGTGGAGCTCCCCATGGGGCCATCTAACGTGTGATGGGTGTGCCAAAATGGGTGCGGTGGCGCCATGCAGGAGCTCCCCATAGGGCCACGAAGCGTGTGAGGGGTGTGCCGAAGTGGGTGCAGTGGCGACAGGCGGACCCTGCAACTGGGGCCTCCGGTGGAGCCCCATATGGGGCCACGAAACGTGTGAGGGGTGTGCCGAAGTGGATGCGGTGGCGCCATGCGGACCCTGCCACTGGGGCATTCGGCGGCGCTGGTGGCGCTATGCGGACCCTGCCACTGGGGTCCACGAAACGTGTGAGGGGTGCCGAAATTCACATGGGAGGGCCGAAATAGGAACAGGATGCCGATCGTGATGGTGATGATGATAGCGTTGATGACTATGGTGACGATACGGACGTACGGAGGGCAGAGGCGGGGATGGGAGGAGAAGAGGAGGGGGAGGAGAAAGGAGAAAAGAACGCGGGGCACACCCCAGCGCCGAGTGGACGCGCAGGGCCCAAACGTGTTTCCACTTATCGGGCGCACGCTAACATGGACTAGAGATTCGTGGATCTGGTGCGCGGTCGCCAGATCCATGGATCGGGGGAGGTAGCCCCGAGAAATGGCGCCAGTACCGCCCGATTTGGTGGCGGAACGCGCCGATTCTGTATGGAAACGGGACCCGTCGCAAATCCACGCACTTATCCATATTCGCGTTTCCTCGAACTTCTCGTTTTCTTGATCCCTCTCCGGGTAACTGGGCGTGAGCGTGCGCGGAGATGTACCGCGGCCATGGGATCCCGCCCGCGGGATCCTGCTCCATGGAATATTGCGCACGAGTGTGCGCCGAGACGTCGTGACCACAGGGCCCCGCCCATCGAGCCCCGCTCCCTGGCTGCACACGAGTGCGCGCTGAGATCTCGTGATGAGCATCGTTTCGCCGATCCCTATCTCCACGGGCGTGGCCTTGGTCCCACTGGCCGATTTACCCCCCCCCTGATGGGGATACAGGCTTTTCCCCTCGGGTCTCGAGGGGCACATCCCCCACTGTGGCGGTGAGGTGGTGGCCATCGGGGAATGGACATGGGGATAGGCATCGGCAAACCAATACTGACAGGGGCACCCCAGGTCGCCTCTGACGGCCCGAGGCCCAGAAGCGCGCCCTGCACGCCGACCTTTTTGCGTCGCAGCGCGGCAGGGGCAACCCGCACGCGCGTCAGGGCGAGACCGGGGGCACGGCGCCGCGAATGAGCCCGCGTGCAAGAGGGGAGGGGGGAGGGAGGCGAGGCGGCGGCCGCGGAGAGGGGAGCTGGGCGCGGGGGGGGGGCACTTCTCACGCAGCGGGGCCGCGGCGAGCGCGCGGGGACAGGCTGGCGAGCACGGGAGCGCGGCTGCGCCTGCTCGAGCTGCCCCGAGGGGGCCGCCCAAAGCCCCAGGAGATCGCCCGGCGGCCGGCCGCAGGGGCAGCCGCCCCGTGCGGCGGCGGGGCAGCCGTGCTGGCCCTGCGAGGGGCAAAGGCGCACAGAGTGCGCTGCACATGCGGGCCCCCGGAATAGACCCCACCACCACCACGTCGGTGCCTCCTCCCGCCTCCACCCGCACCTTCCTCGCCTCTGTCATCGGAGTGGGAGGAGGAGGAGGAGGACGAGGAGGAGGAGGAGGAGGAGGAGGAGGAGGAGGAGGAGGAGGAGGGGAAGAGGGAGGTGGTGGTGGTGTGCCTCTGGGCCCCGTAGCACACGCCCTTGCGGTGCAGCCTCGGGCACGAGGTGCGGGCAGTCGCCCGCCGTGGTTTCCAGCAGGGCCCGCGGCCCTGTGGCCCCCAAGTACCATATGGATCAGCGCACACGCCGATCGGAAGACGAGGGGAGAACCAGGAGGCAGGAAGGCGTTGGGAGTAGATTGGGTCCCCGCCCATCCCCTGAAGGAGAAGGAAAATGGAAAGCCACTCGATTCTTGAAGTAGGATGGCGCCAAAAGTAGATTGGGATCTGGGAATCCAAGAATACCTACTTTCAACGAAAGGCGTGTACAGTGGTCAAGGTCGAACATCCAACGAGCTGTCCAGGAGTCGAGGGGCCGTGCCGACGGAACCCACACAGGGGCCCAAAATATATCGAAGGTCATCCCCTCCCTCCCCCTCATCCTCCTCCACAGGGCTCGACCTAAACGTTGTTTTTCGTATTGTTTTCGTTTTGTGTTTCGATTTGCTCTACCTGTATTCCTGCACCTCCCTTCCAGAACGAAAAAAGCACGGCCGAAGTCCAGCAAAAGCGTTTGGGCCCAGCCCTGCTCCGCCACCTCTGTCATCGAATCGATCGAATCCTGGACAGCCGCGGCACCCCCAAGAAACGACTTTCAAGAGGAGACCACGACTGGAGCTGAGTGTTGCCCCAGTCTTTCTGCGGCACATTCCCAGGCCAGATCGACCCCCGACGAGAGCCACAGGTCCCGAAGACAAGAGAAAAAATCGGGCCTCGGCTTTTGTATGACGCCCGGGTCTGACGGATCGGGGGAGGCGTCGTCGTCGTCCTCGTGACAAATGCCCCCATGCCCCCATGAGCGTGCCTCCGAGAAACTTCGGAACCCTCCGAGATCCTCCAGAGATCTCCGAGAACGTCCAGAACCCACAGAATCCTTCGGGGGTCCTCGTCGTCACCGTCGCCACCGTCCCCGAAGCATGGATGCTTGGGATAATCATCAATGCTTGGGCCCAGAAACTCTCGACCCCTTCGCAGGAATTGGTTTTCAGCTTGGATTGTTTTTGACAATCCTGGGTCCCAGAAACTGGCCGATAGAGGGCGAAACGTGCGAAAATAAATACACCCTGATCTTTCCAGAACATTGGAGGTCTCGGTCTTCTTTCTCAAAACCGAGCCCTGGGTTTCTCCTAGGGTGAGTTTTGACCCAGATTCAGTGGGGAATCCAGCCGTGGCGACAAGAAGCCTCTTGGACACGCAAAAAAACATAAAGACACCCAGAAACCTCGATCCACGTCGTCACCGCTGACGCCGTCACCGCCGCTGTCGTCGCCGCCTTCGCATTCTATTGTCGCGGCAGCCGCCCCCCCCCACCCCCCCATGGTGAGGACCAGACCGCGCCCTCCTCGCAGCTCGCATTGCACTGCGCCCACCCAAGGTCCTGCGGAACGGACGCTGTCGGCGAAGGGGACTGGTGAATACTGTCCGTCGTCGGCGGAATCGTGAAGGGACAAGATGGGAGTGAAGGGACAAGATGGGATGGAGGACGAGGAATCACCTCCTCCTCCAGTTTCTCCTCCTTCTCCTCCTTCTCCTCCTCCTCCTCCTCCTCCTCCTCCTCCTCCTCCTCCTCCTCCTCCCTCTCCTCCTCCCCCTCCTTCTCCTCCTCCTCCTCCTCCTCCTCCTCCTCCTCCCCCTCCTCCTTTTCAGGGCCTAGCGTCACTGGGCCAACGCTGCCGCGCGTGAGGTTGCCGCTGCCACTTGCAGGTCCTCCCTCTGTGGGGTGCTAGGGGCAAAACCCCACAAATGATGTAGAGGTCGACCCTGGCCAAGCAAACGAGTAAGTGGAATGACGAGCGTGTTGCCTGCAGGCGGCTCGCCAACATGTGTTGCACCTTCGAGGGCCACTGGGCCCGAGTCAGCCAAGCGGACATCAACGGCAGTCTTGCGCAGCTGGAATCCACACCTAAATTTGCCACGCACCTAGGGCCTGCTGCCAGCCCCCTGCCCACGTTGCGAAACTTTGTCGTGGAGCTGCCGATGTACGAGCTCGAAGAAGGCCGTTCAACGACTTGTTCGGCCACCTGGTGGCGAGCTTTCAGGGCATCCTGGCGACCGTCGAGCTGGAGGCCAGAGTTTGTCGAATAAGAAATGGCGTGAATGGCTCCTTCACAAGGCACACGGCCTCTAGAAGGGCTACGCCATGGGACCCCACCACGTCCATCTCCCATTGAAGTGGTGGCGATGGTGGACCATCTCTCACTCTTGAAAGCGGATTCCTCGTATGTATCTAAAACATGGGGTGGGTCTAATGAGGTTCCTTGGCTTGGGTTGGGGGAATTGGCGCCTGTGCTCCAACCCGCCCCTGTTGAAGCTATACGAGATTTCTAGCGAAATTGCAAAGTCAACACATCGGTCAACGTGGGCGGAGTTTGCATTGATCATTTCCCGTCCATGGGCGATGGAGTGCTCGCCTTGCTGCTGCAGGTAATGCTTGTGACGTGCACCGCGCCCGCGGCAAGGTCCGTTGGCCCCTGGGCCAAGAGTGGGAGTTTCGGCTGGATCGAGGGCACATCGCCGCTGGTTTGGGCCCTCTTTGAGGGGGGGGCTGGGGGGGCATCTGCGGTCTGGAGACGAGCCGCCCGCGCCGAAACCGCCACGCAGAGCGAGCCCCTGGATTTGCACAAGTCTTACGAGACGCTCACTCTCCAGATGTTGCTGACCCTCCTCTGCCGCCAGATGGAAGCGCCGCCGGCAAAAACAAGGCTCGCGATCGCGATTTACATTCGAGCCAAGTTGCCTGTGATCAAAGGGTTCGTCGACGGCCCGTTCTGGGTCAGGGGGCGCATCATCGCGGGCTGCGCGATTGCCACCAGCGCCACTCGGGCGCGCGCGGCCCAAAATCTGGACAAATTGAACACCCACCTGCAGATGCCCAGTATGCTGTACATCGACAATCTGGTTCGCGGAACCACGGGCTCTGCCGACTACATCGTTCCCAGTCTGCCACCGATGGCGCGCCTGCTCGTCAAGGTGTCGGAGGAGGGGGCGGGAGCTAAGGCCAGCAGGGGCGCGGGCAAGCGATCGCCGGCATGTCTGTCTGAGGCACTGGGGGCGGCCCGTGCCGACAAGCCTGAAGGCTTGCAGGGCCATTGCTCAGCTCGGCGCCAATCCTTGGGGCGGGCGCGCGCGCGCTGGCAGGCCGCGCAGAGTTGAGGGTATCAATGCGAATGCGGAGAAGCACATGTGCATCAAAGAAAGGGTGCGCAGACAATCTGGCCCGATTGCGGAGTTGTTACTCTTGCATCAGGATCAGCGATGGTATGATTATGCATCGATCTCCCATTTGCAGGTGGACCGAAGAAGTGTGGTGGGCTCGCCGTCACGTGCATTCTCACACGCTGAAGCTCAAGGAGTTGGAAGCTCCTTGGAAAGCTGTGAACCCACGTGGGAAACTGGCGTTTCTGGTCAATCGCCTGTCACGGCCCTAAGAACGCCCGTGGAACGCACGCCTTTAAATATGACGTCGCTTCGGGGGATGGTCACTGATCCGGGCGACGCGCTTAAGCTCACGGAATTCTCACCCAAACTCATTCGCGCCCCCCCGCACACGGCTGGGTCGAGGCGGGCGGGGCGGGACAGAGGGGCGAAGCTAGGTATGCATTGCCGCGCGCGCATCGGTCCTGTGCTCAACTGCATCGGCAACTCCAAGTACATTCCGCTTCATAACGGATGTCTCAGGGCTCTTTTTGACAACGCCATTCACACGCGATCCCGCGCTGCCAGCTCGGATCACGCGCTGCCGCCCACGCCGCGCGCTCGCTGCGGCCTGGTCCTAGACACAATACTGAAACAAAGAATCTGCATATGCCAGGATCCCGAATGCGCGGCCCTTAGAGACAGCCGAGTCACTAAGAAGGTTAAGAGTTGGGCAAATGAGGCCGACGGCAACCAGACCTGTTTCGGCGTCTCCCCGCACCCCGCTGACTCGTTCCCCGCGCCACCCAAGAAGGGGGACACCCAGGCGGAGTGGGTGGGAGGGGTCGAAGGGGACAGCAGCGTCGCACTCGAAAGGTCGCGGACTCGGCACACGGCGGGAGAACTGAAGCGCGCTGGGCGGGCCGCTGCGCTGACCCATCCAATCACGGGGTGAAAATGCGCGGGGTCGCGGTCCAACGCGGGCGCCCTGCCCCCAGTCGCCCCAGGCTGCCGAGCACAGTTCAGTGGGCTACTGGGACCAGCACTGCTTCGTTCCGACTGCAAGGGCCGCGTGGACTTCGCCGCCCCATCCGCCAAGCAGGTTTCTTCGACAAGAACGCACGCCTGCACCGCGCCGTTTTTGGAAGAGCAATCCGCCAAAGTAAGCGCCACGACAGCGAAGGCGGATTTGAATGTTGAGGGGGCTGGGGGCGCCGAAGACCTTCACCTGCGACAGGACAATACGTGGGCCGACCCCGCTGCTAAAGATGTGGTCTCCTTTGTATCCTCTGCCGCCCCCCGCGGAATTCGACGGCCTTGGCTGGTCCTATGCCGTCGCGAGAGCTGCGGGTCGTCTTGAGCGCAAGCTTCTGGCGTCGTGGCATAGCGCGGCCCCTGGCCCTGATATTGCGCGCATTCCTGATCCGCCTGCCACGCGAAGAGTCAACGATGACTGCAGTCATTCCCGAAGAAAGCTAAGACAACGAGGAAGCCGAAGCCAAGGGTCAACTTCGGCCCTTGCCGAACAATCAGACAAGACGCGGAAGAAGATGATGATCGGCTTCGGCGCGTCTTCCTGCTCCGCCTGCTGCCACTGAGCAGGCCAGCAGGCCCCGCCCAGCCATCAGCAAACCTGGGCGGGGAGCCACTGGCTGCGTGCTGCGCGACTGCGAGGGAGGCGTGGCGCGCCCTCTTCCGAGCCTCCTGGAAGGCTGTATCATGCTGCTTTTGTTTCGAAACAAGCGAGTCAGGCGTCAGGAGCTCGGTCACCGCTGCGTTGCACTCGACTGCTCTCCTCTGCATTCGCCACAAGTGCAGTTACATGAGGACGTCGGGGGGCGGGGCAGCTCGGGAACCCCGACACGAAGCGCGAGCCTGAAGAACAGCAACCCACGGGATATGTTGAGGCTCCACCCAGGAGGGCACGGGCCACGGTCGACCCTTCCGCGGTGCGCGTGTGTGCGTGTGTGCGTGGGGGGGGACCACACGCTGGGCAGTCCTGACCAAGTCGTGTCCGCTACGTTGCCTGCTGCACTATAACGCCTAACGGGTGTCCTTCCACGGTGTGTGTCATGCACGGTTCTACTAGGGCGACCTGCTCGTGCGCCCCCCCTCGTTCTCCGAGGTCTGGGGGGCGGGAAGGTGGGTCGGCTCGGCGGGCATGATGCGTCCGATGAGGTTGGCGACCGTGCTGCTGGATACCTGGTGGACCGGCTGATGGACAAAATCCTGCGCCTTTTTCCCCATGTTTGTTCTTGCCCCCCGCGCCACCAATTTCAGGTTGTGGCGCGATTTGTCGGTCTGCCGACTGGCCTAAATCCTGCACCCCGCGGGCGCAGCCAATCAGAATTGAATCGGGGGCAGGGGGGCGCGTGAAAGGTTGCGCCGTCGCCCCGGTTGAGCGGGCGGTGCAGGATTTGGTATATCAACCGATCCTGGGGACCAACCGCCACGCGACCTCCGCGATCTCGAAGAGAACGGAGCTGTCGCTGCCCTCTTCTTGTCGGGACCGAGCAATTAGCGCAGCGGCCCCACCGACGGGTGGCGAGATTCCTTAGAGGAGGAGATCCGAGGTCCTTTGCCAGGAGGAGGAGGAGGAGGAGGAGGAGGAGGAGGAGTGTCCTCTGGTCCCTGCCTGCGCCGTCGACGGAGACTCGTCCAACTAAAGATTGTTTCCCCTTTCGGGTCTCGCCCGCCCGTTGGGGTGTTTGTGGGCTGCACTACCCGCCGTCCGAAGCAAAAAAATCCTGCGGCACCTCGGGCTCGATCTGCGCCCTCATCACCCTCGGAGTCCCGCCGACTGCGCGACCCCTTGGTGGAACAGCCCCACCGCCCGGAGGAGCATGTTCCGCCCGCCCCCGTGTCGGCTCAGCCGGCCAGTTCGGTGGCCAGGGCCGCGCGCTCGCCAAGCGGGGCCGCCTCCGCGCCGAGCGACGTCCAGAGCTGGCGCGCCCAGACCGCCTGCAAGACATCCGCCAGCTCCACCCCCCAGCGGCGCGCGAGGGCTCTGACCGCAGCGGCGGCCTTCATGATGCCGAAGAAGCCGCCCGCGTAGCGTTATTGGCAGCACGCGCGCCAGCGGAGCTCGCGGCGTGGCGCTCCGATGCAAGATTGCGCCTGGCGCGTGCCGCCGAAGGCATGCTGCGCGCGGCGGTGGCGAGCATGCGGGGCACACAGCCACGCCGCTGCCCGCGCCCGCGCCCGACGCCGCGACGCCCCCTCGACGGAAGCGGCGAGGGGGCCACGAGGCTGCTGCCGCGGGCAGCGACGCGACTGGCGCGGCGGCCTTGGCCTGCTGGAGCACCTCCCTCCGCCCGCGGGCGCGAGCCGCCTGGGCCTGCCCCCCAGGCTCGGCGGCATCGGCACCGCGCGCGGCCGCCCTTGCTGGTGGACTTCGTCCAGGTGGAGCTGGGGCGGCGGCGGAGGCTGGCGGGGGAGGGAGCGAAGCTGGAGCTGCTGCTGGTGCGGCCGTGGTGGTCGCGCGCTCCGACGGCGACCCCCATGGACGACTCCTGGGCCGACGGTCTGCGGCGGTCGGCGGCGCAGGCTGCGGCGGCGCCGTCGGCGGGCCGTGGTCGCTGGTGATGTGATGGTCTTGCGACGCTGTGGCTTCCTGGAGGGCACGGTGGTGCGGGTCGTCGCGGTCGAAGGGGGCACGGTCAGCGTCCGCCACCTCGAGGCGGGCGAAGAGGAGGTGAGTCTCAACACAGGGGTGCTGGTCGACTTCACAGAACTCGTCGCGGACAGCTGGGAGGAGGGGCTGACTTGTGCCTGTCGCCGCTGTACGTTCGTCAGACGGCCTGTGCCTAAGGCGTGCACTCGGCGGCCATGGAGTGGTGGGGTCGCTCCCACTCGGAGGCTGCAGCACCACGGTGCGGCAATTGTGCACCGCGCGCTGTCCGCAGGATTGAGATAATCATCGCCGTCGTCATCATCAGCAACAGCATCAGAATCACCAGCATCACCATCATCGATCATCATCATCATCATCATCATCATCATCATCATCATCATCATCATCAGCAGCAGCAGCAGCATCATCATCATCATCATCATCATCAGCATCATCATCATCAGCAGCAGCAGGCAGCAGCAGTAGCAGCAGCACCACCACCACAACCAGCATCATCATCAACAACAACTCATCATCAATTGATCATCATCATCACCATCATCACCATCAGCATCATCAACAACATCATCATCAGCATCATCATCAGCATCATCATCGTGTACAACAACACCGAGAAACAGCAACCATCACAACAATAACAATACTAGCAACAACTGCGACGACATAAACAGAAACATCAACATAAACCAACAGCAACAACAACAACCACAACGGCAACAACCACAACAACGGCAACAACCACAACGGCGACAACAAAAACCACACCGACACCAACAACAACTACAACAACAATCAGTTTACCCTCATTCGCGATGTTTCCACACGAAGCATGCGACCATCGTGATAACGATCACCATCATAGGGGAATTATTGTTCTATAGCGGGGTCCGTTATTCCCATTCCCAGATCTCCCACCCAATGAGATCTTGCAAACACCTCCTCCGAGGAATTTCAACATATCCCGCCTCGAAAACGCATGCCCGCGCCTTGCTGCGCCGATGCGAGACAGCCGGTGGAGCCCCAGCCAAGGGTAAAGCACAAGGAAGTATCGAGCGACAGGATTGCCTTGGTGGGGATGGGGGCTGTCGGCGGCGAGGCAAGGACCTGGCCCTGAATAGAAAGGGAGGAAGTCTCGAGCAGGGCCGCTGTTGTTGCTGGGAGCGGCGCCAATGCTGAAGAGGGTAGGGCGCTAGTCCAGCGTAAAACGAAGTCTCGAGCGGGAACGCTGGTTTTGTTGGGGCGGCGGTTGTCGGCGGCGAGAAGGAACACCGCCTTGAGTAAGAAGGGGGGAAGCATCGAGCGGGAGCCGTGGTTTTGTCAGGACAGGGGCTGTCGGCGGCGAGGAACAGCACCGTCTTCAGAAAAAATGGAGGAAGCCTCGAGCGGGAGCGTTGTTCTTGCTGGGAGCGGCGCCAACTCAAAAGAGAGTAGGGCGCCAGTCAAGCGTAAAACGGGAGGAGGACTCGGGCGGGAGCGCTGGTTTTGTCGGGACGGCGGTTTTCGGCGGCGAGGAGGCGCACCACCTTATTAAGTAAAAAGGGGCGGAAGTCTCGAGAAGAAGCGTTGTTGTTGCTGGGGGCGGCGCCGGTGAGAGAAAAAGTAGCGCGCCAGGCCAAGGTAAAACGGGAGGAAGTCTCGAGCG
>CAUYUJ010016486.1:108295-130795 GCA_963575745.1 Prorocentrum cordatum | reverse complement strand
TCCGAAGGAGTCCCATGGGATCACTAAGGGATTCCTAATGGACCCCAAGGAATCCGATGGGAATCCTACGGAAATCCCACAGGAATCCTATAGACTCCCGAAGGAAGCCTATAGAAATCATATGGGATGCCTGAGGATTCCTAAGGAGTCCCATGGGATCCCTAAGGGATTCCTAAGGGACCCCGAGGAATCCTATGGGAATCCTATGGGGATCAGATAGGAGTCATACAGGATCCCGAAGGAAGTTTATCGAAATCCGATCGGCTTCCGGAGGATTCCGAAGGAGTCTCATGGGATCCCTAAGGGATTCCGAATGGGACCCCAAGGAATCCGATGGGAATCCTAAAGGAATCGTATAGACTCCCGAAGGAAGCCTCTAGAAACCCGACGGAAGCCTATGGGATTTCTAAGGACCCCTAAGCAATCCCATTGGATTACTGGGGAATCCTGCGACACGTCATGAGAGCCCTCAGGCATCCTGAAAAATCCTATGGAATCCCTGGGAACCCTAGGGAATGCCTAGGAACCCTCTGGAATCCGAATGGCATTCCTAAGGCATCCCTCGGAAACCTATGGAATGCACAGGAACCCAATGGAATCCCAACGAATGCTAAGGCACCCCTAGGAATCCGAAGGGATCCTTGGGAACCCTATGGAATCCGCACGAATGCTAAGGCATCCCTAAGGAATCCATAGGAACCCGATGGAATCCTCACGAATGCTAAGGCATCCCTAGGAATCCTACGGAGTCCATAGGAACCCTATGGCATCCTCACGAATGCTAAGGCATCCCTAGGAACCCTATGGAATCCCTAGGAACCCTATGGAATCCTCACGAATGCTAAGGCACCCCTGGGAACCCTAGGGAACTCTAGGAAGCCAGGCGCGCCAGGTGCGCCATGCGCGCCAGGTGCGCCAGGTGCGCCAGGTGCGCCAGGTGCGCCAGGCGCGCCAGGTGCAGGCGCGCCACGTGCGCCAGGCGCGCCAGGTGCCAGCCGCGCCAAGCGCGCCAGGTGCTCCAGGTGCGCCAGGTGCGCCAGGTGTGCCAGGTGCGCCAGATGCGCCAGGCGCGCCACGCGCGCCAGGTGCGCCAGGTGCCAAGTGCGCCAGGTGCGCCACGTGCGCCAGGCGCGCCAGGCGCGCCAGGTGCGCCAGGCGCGCCAGGTGCGCCAGGTGCGCCGTGTGCGCCAGGTGCGCCAGGTGCGCCAGGTGCGCCAGGCGCGCCAGGTGCGCCAAGTGCGCCAGGTGCGCCAGGTGTGCCAGTCGCGCCAAGTGCGCCAGGCGCGCCGTGTGCGCCAGGTGCGCCATGCGCACCAGGTGCGCCAGGTGCGCCACATGCGCCAGGTGCGCCAGGTGCGCCACGTGCGCCATGAGCGCCAAGTGCGCCAGGTGCGCCTGGTGCGCAGCCAGGTGCGCCAGGCGCCCCAGCCGCGCCAGGTGCGCCAGGTGCGCCAAGTGCGCCAGGTGCGCCAGGTGCGCCAGGTGTGCCAGGTGCGCCAGGCGCGCCAGGTGCGCCAGGTGCGCCAGGTGCGCCAGGTGCGCCATGCGCGCCAACTGCGCCAGGTGCGCCAGGTCCGCCAGGTGCGCCAGGTGCGCCAGGCGCGCCAGGTGCGCCAGGTGCGCCAGGTGCCCCAAGTGCGCCAAGTGCGCCAGGTGCGCCAGGCACGTCAGGCGCGCCAGGTGCGCCACGCGTCCCAGGCGCGCCAGGCGCGCCATGCGCGCCAGGTGCGCCAAGCGCGCCAGGTGCGCCAAGTGCGCTAGGCGCGCCAGGCGCGCCAAGTGCGCCAGGTGCGCCCGCCGCGCCAGGTGCGCCAGGTGCGGCAGGTGCGCCAGGTGCGCCAGCTGCGCCAGGTGCGCCAGATGCGCCAGATGCGTCACGTGAGCCAGGCGCGCCAGGTGCGCCAGGCGCCCCAGCCGCGCCAGGTGCGCCAGGTGCGCCAGGCGCGCCAGGTGCGCCAAGTGCGCCAGGTGCGCCAGGTGCGCCAGGTCTGCCAGGTGCGCCAGGCGCGCCAGGTGCGCCAGGTGCGCCAGGTGCGCCAGGCGCGCCAGGCGCGCCAGGTGCGCCAGGTGCGCCAGGTGCGACAGATACGCCAAGTGCGCCAGGTGCGCCAGGCGCGCCATGTGCGCCAGGTGCGCCATACGCGCCAGGTGCGCCAGGCGCGCCAGGTGCGCCAAGTGCTCCAGGTTCGCCATGCGCGCCAAGTGCGCCAGGCGCGCCAGGTGCGCCAGGCGCCCCATGCGCGCCAGCGCCAGGCGCGCCAGGTGCGCAAGGTGCGCCAGGTGCGCCAGGCGCGCCAGGTGCGCCAGGTGCGCCAGGTGCGCCACACACGCCAGGCGCGCCAGCGGCTGGGTTGCTGGTTGCTGGCTGCTGGGGGGGGAGGGGGGGGCGGTGAATTGGTGGTTAGGTGCAGTGTCAATCATCATCAACAACAACACCAACAACAACAACAACAACAACAACAACAACAACAACAACAACAACAACAACAACAACAACAACTACTACTACTACTACTACTACTACTACTACTACTACTACTACTACTACTACTACTACTACTACTACTACTACTAATAATACTACTACTAAGACTACAACAACAACAACAACAACAACAGCAGCAGCAGCAGCAGCAACAACAACAACAACAACAACAACAACAATCACAACAACAACAACAACAACAACAACAACAACAACAACAACAACAACAACCACAACAACCACAACAACAGCAGCAGCAGCAACAACAACAGCAACAACAACAACAACAACAACAACAACAACGCTGACAAGAACAAGAACAGCAACAACATCAACAACAACAACACAAACATAAACAAAAACAACAGCAACCACAACAACAGCAACAACAACAATCAGTGCACCCTCATGCGCGATGCTTCCACACGAAGCATGCGACCATCATGATAACCAGCCACGTAATGGGGAACTCTTATTGTATAGCGGGGTCCGTTATTCCCATTCCCAGGTCTCCCGCCCAATGAGGTATTGCAAACACCTCCTCCGAGGAATTTCAACATATCCCACCTCGAAAAGACATGCCCGCGCCTTGCTGCACCGATGCGAGACCGCCAGTGGAACCCCAGCCAAGGGTAAAGCACAAGGAAGTATCGAACGACAGGATTGCCTTGGTGGGGATGGGGGCTGTCGGCGGCGAGGCAAGGACCTGGCCCTGAATAGAAAGGGAGGAAGTCTCGAGCGGGAGCGCTGTTCTTGCTGGGAGCGGCGCCAATTCTGAAGAGAGTAGGTCGCCTTGAGTAAGCAGGGACGAGGCATCGAGCGGGAGCCGTGGTTTTGTCGGGACGGGGGCCGTCGGCGGCGAGGAACAACACCGCCCCGAAGAAAAAGAAAAGAAATCTCGAGCGGGAGCGTTGTTCTTGCTGGGAGCGGCGCCAATTCAAAAGGGAGTAGGGCGCCAGTCCAGCGTAAAGCGGAAGGAAGTCTCGGGCGGGGGCGCTGGTTTTGTCGGAGCGGCGGCTTCGGCGGCGAGGAGGAACACTGCCTTGAGTAAGCAGGGAGGAGGCATCGAGCGGGAGCTGTGGTTTTGTCGGGACGGGGGTTGTCGGCGGCGAGGAACAGCACCGTCTTCAGGAAAAATCGAGGAAGCCTCGAGCGGGAGCGTTGTTCTTGCTGGGAGCGGCGCCAATTCAAAAGAGAGTAGGGCGTCAGTCCAGCGTAAAACGGAAGGAAGTCTCGGGCGGGCGCGCTAGTTTTGTCGGGGCGGCGGTCTTCGGCGGCGAGGAGGAGCACCGCCTTGAATAAGAAGGGCGGAAACATCGGGCGGGAGCCGTGGTTTTGTCGGGACGGGGTTGTCGGCGGCGAGGAACAGCACCGTCTTCAGGAAAATTGGAGGAAGCCTCGAGCGGGAGCGTTGTTCTTGCTGGGAGCGGCGCCAGTTCAAAAGAGAGTTGGGCGCCAGTCCAGCGTAAAATGGAAAAAAATCTCGGGCGGGAGCGCTGGTTTTGTCGGGGCGGCGGCTTTCGGCGGCGAGGAGGAGCACCGCCTCGAGACAAAAAAGGAAGACGCCTCGAGCGGGATCGTTGTTTTTGCTGGGGGCGGCGCCGATGAGAGAAAGACTAGCGCGCCAGTCCAAGGTAAAACGATAGGAAGTCTCGAGCGGGAGCGCTGGTTTTGTTAGGACGGCGGCCTTCGGCGGCGAGCAAGAACACCAGCCCTGAGTAAAAAAGGAGGAAGTCTCGAGCGGGAGCATTGTTGTCGTTGGGGGGCCGGTTTGGGCTGCCCCCCAAACCGGAGGGCGGGGGATTCTGGGGCGGCGGTCTGGGGAGCCACATTTTTTCATTGTCGGCCTCTCGCTGTAGCGCCGCGCACATTCTCTCCAAAATCTGATTCTCGCCTTGGCGCCGCGCACGTTTTTTCCTGTTGGGCGGGGGGGAGTCCGCTGGTGGGCCAGTCACCCCAGGGGAACTCCAGTGGTAAGCCAGCCACCCAGGAGTGGTCCACTGACGGTGTCCGTCCACCCCAAGGGTTGCCCACTGTTGATCCCACCACTGTCTGGTTGGCCCATTGCCGTCCACTCCAGGGACGCCCACTTGTAGACCCTCCACTCAGGGCTTGCGTGCGTGCGTGAGTGTGTGGTGGTGGTGGCGGTGGTGGCGGTGGTGATGGTGGTTTCGGTGGTGGTGGCGGTGGTGGTGGTGTGGTGTTGGTGTGTGTGTGTGTGCATGTGTGTGCGTTTGCGCGTGAGAGAGAGAGTGTGCGCGTGTGTGCGTTTGCACGTGCACCAGGCCCCCAAGACAATTCCATTGGTGGGCCAGCCACCCAGGTGGTGATCCACAGGCGGCCCGTGCCTGGCATTGCTTGGTATTGGTTGGTCGTGCTTGGCATTGCTTTGCCGTGCGTGGCATTGATCGGGCGTGCTCGTTGGGGACTGGCATTGATATCTCGTGCTTGGCATTGGTGATCGTGCTTGGCATCGGTTGTGATTGACGTTGGTCGGTCTTGCTCGGCATTGAGTGATCATGCGTTCCATTGCGTGGGATTGGTTGGTAGCGCATAACATTGTTTGGCGACGAGTAGTCGTGCTTGGCGACGCCTGGCGTTTCTTGGTCGTGCATGGCACTGCTTGGCGCTGACGGTTCATGCTTTGTATTGATTGGCAGCAATTGGTTGTGCCTGCATTGATGCTTGGCATTGCTTGAAATTGTTTGGCGTTGCTTGCCGTTGAGACACCCCCAGGGCTGATGACTGCGACCCCATGGGCCTTTGAAAGAGCCCTTACCTTCCCTTCGGCCTTCGGGTCGCGTTCAGGGTACTGCAATGGGGACCTCCGAAAATAATCCATAAGTGTGCATGTGCGAACATGCATGGCCGTGTGTATATGTTTACATACGTAGGCTTCAGGCTTGCCCTTGTTTGACGGTGAGTGGTCGTGCTTCGCATCGGTGGGCATTGGTTGGTCATGCCTGACACTGCTTAGCATTGACGGCTAATGGTTTCTAATGGTAGGCAAGTGCTAGTCGAGCTTGCATTGCTTGGCATTGATTGGCCATGATTAGCATTGGTTGGCCGTGCTTGCACGCCTCAGAGCTGGTGGTGTGACCCCATGGGCCCTTCGGCGGGGCCTGGGCTTCCCTTCGGCCATCGGGTAGTGTTCAGGGCGCTGCGAAGGGGGCAGCCGAACGCACACACACACACACACACACACACACACCGATATAAATCTTTACGCATATATATATATATAGATATATATATATATATACATATATATATATATATGTATATAGTATATATAAATCAAGCTGCCTGCGGCAAACCCCGCCAACGTGCCCGTGCAGCGGCGCAGCAGGAAGGAGACCGAGTGTTTTGCGTTGGCACTGGTGAACATGCCACACCAAGGGGGGGGGGCCACTAATGAAATCTCCACACCAGAGAATTCTCCACACCAGAAAGTCCACTGGCGGGCCCTCCACTCCAGGGGCGGTCCAGTTCGGACCATCCTCTCCTGCGACTCCTTTCGCCCCCCTTATGGCCAGGGGAGGTGCGCTGGTAAACCCATCCACTCCAAGGAGTGTCTGTCTGTGGGCCAGCCATCCCAGGGAATTCCATTGGTGGGACAGTCACCCAAGTGGTGATCCACTGGTGGCCCGTGCTTGGCATCGCTGTACATTGGTTGGTCGTGCTTGCCATTGCTTGCCATTGCTTGCCCCGAAAGGCCCTGAAGGCTTATCCGAGAGGCCTCGGGGGTGGGGCACTTAGTGCCAAGCACGACCAACCAAAGCTAAGCAGCGCCGAGCTCGACCGGCCAATGACAGGCACGGTCAAGCAATGCCATGCGCGAGCACCCAATACCAGGCTACGCCAAGCACGACCGCACGAAGCCAACCGACACCAATCATGAGCAAGCAATGCCAAGCAATGCCAAGCAGGACCGCACATCGCCAAGCGATGCCAAGCCGAAATACGCAACGCCGATCAACGCCAAACACAACCAGTAAAAATGGCAATCAACGCCAGGCGATGCATAGCATTGCCAACAATGCCAAGCAATGCCAAGGACGACCACTCATTGCCAAGTAATTCCAAGCATGACCAATCAATTCCAGGGAACACCAAGCACGACCACACATTGCCAAGCTGTGCCGAGAAGGAACAGGCAATGCCAAGCAATGCAAAGCACGAACACCAAATGCCGAGCACGGCCAACCAATGTCGAGCACGACCGAGAAAAATACCAAACAGGGGCACTCAGTTCAATTCCAAGCAGTGCCACTGATGGCCTACCAATGTCAAGCATCGCCATGCAATGCCAAGAACGACAACGTGCGCCAGACAATGGCATGCACGACCACCCAATGCCAATCAGCCCCAGGCATGTTTAACCAACGTCAAGCAGTGCCAAGCGATACCACTCAATGCCGAGCGCGACCAAGTAGTGCAAGGCGCGACCCCGCAATGCCCAGGAATGCCAATGGCCATCCGACCGCCAATGTCAAGCAACTCCAAGCACGGCCACCAAATTAAGCACGACCGAGCTATGCCAAGCACGACCAACCAATGCCAAGTCACGCTAATCACGACCACCCGATATCGAGCAATTCTAAGCATAATCAACAACAATGCATCGCCCATGCCAAGACGGCATATTCCTCAGCTCTGGAGCGTCCCCCAAAGGCCCAGGGTATCCAACGAGGTTCTCCCACAGGCTTGCCCAGCAGACTCCGAAGCGTTCCACCAATGGCTGCGAGGCCTCGATTCAGGCTGTATACCTCTCCCGCAAGGCCTTAGCAATGCTTGGCATCGGTAGCTCTCGATGTCATTGTTTCATTCACATGAGGCCCAGGGCCTTGAGTTTGATTGAAACAATCAATACCCCTCAACGTGATTGAGGGCCGAACATTAAAACAAACACATTGAAGCGCACTGATTGTTTCAAATACATTCAGGGCCAGGGCCCTGAGGCCTTTTTTTGGGGTGGGGGGCGCACGAAAGATGAGACACCACACAAAAACTGTCAGGTTGGGTGGTCTGTCGTTTTTTGGGGGGAGTCCCCCCTCTCCCAGGCCTCGGGGCCATGCTCCTGAATGAATGTGATTGGAGCAATTAGCGCCGCTCAAAGTGATTGTTCGGAATCACATACGGCCAAAGGCGGTGAAAGTGATTGAAACAATCAGTGCCCCCAATGTGAATGCTTTCATGTATGTATATATATATATATATATATATATAATATATATATATATATATATAGATAGTCGCTCTCATAGGCGACATCAAGCACATTTGGCCCAGGGCCCTGAATGTGAGTGAAACAACCAGTACCCCTCAATGTAATTGTTTTAATCACATTAGGCCCAGGGCCCTGAATGTGATTGAAACAATCAGTACCCCTCAGTGCGATTGAGGGCCATATATTAAAACAGTCGTGGCTTGAGGCGCCGTGAAGAGGGCAAGGGGCTTGGGCGGAGGTGGGCAAAAGAGGAGGAGAGGTAGCGCGCGGCGGGGGGGGCGATGGCGGGGGGGCGTCAGAGGGACGGGGGGTATCTGGGGAGAGCCTGGGAGGGGGGGGGGGGCAAACAAAAGAAAAACAACAACAAAAAAACTTGACGTTCATGCAGATTTTATTTTTTGTTGCTCCCCCCCCCTCCCCCCCAGGCAGCGCCGCGGGCGATAGGAGGGGGGAGCGTTCTGGCCTCTCGTCCTTTCCTCCCTCTCCCACTCCCTCCCTCCTCCCCCCCCGCATACCGCGCCGCTCCCTCTCTCTCTCTCTCTCTCTCTCTCTCCCTCTCGATCTACACCGCCCTCCTTCTCACCCCCACCCGCGTTGCAACGCGCACCTCGGAAGTAAATCGTGCCGCGCGGCGGCCCCCCAGACCGCCACCCCAGAATCCCCCGTTCTCCCAAACCGCTCGAGCGTGAGCCTCATGTTCAATGAAAGTGTAGCCGGCGCCGAGGCGAGAGCGCCAAAGCTCCTTTAAGGCGTCCAACAGTAATAAGCAATCGAAACTCAACCACCACAACAACAACAACAACAACAACAACAACAACAACAACAACAACAACAACAACAACAACAACAACCACAACCACCACCACCACCGCCACCGCCACCGCCACCGCCACCGCCACCGCCACCGCCACCGCCACCGCCACCGCCACCGCCACCGCCACCGCCAACGCCACCGCCACCGCCACCGCCACCGCCACCGCCACCGCCACCGCCACCGCCACCACAACAACAACAACAACAACAACAACAACAACAACAACAACAACAACAACAACGACAACGACAACGACAACGACAACGACGACGACGACGACGACGACGACGACGACGAGGACGACGACGACGACGACGACAAAAACGACGACGACGACGACGACGACGACGACGACGACGACGACGACGACTACGACGACAACAACAACAACAACAACAACAACAACAACAACAACAACAACAACAACAACAACAACAACAACAACAACAACAGCAACAACAACAACAACAACAACAACAACAACAACAACCGCAACCACAACCACAACCACAACCACAACCACAACCAGAACCACAACCACAACAACGACAAGGACAACGACAACGACAACGACATCGACAAAAACAACGACAACGACAACGACAACAACACCAACAACAACACCAACAACAACAACGACAACAATAACTACTACTATTACATCATCATCATCAGCAGCAGCATCATCATCGTCATCATCATAATCTCGTGCTCCCACTGCTCCTCCTCCTCCTCCTCCTCCTCCAGATCCCCCTCCTCCTCCTACACCTTCTCCTCCAGCTCCTTCTCCTCAACTCCTCCTCTGATTCCCTTTCACTTCTCGTCCTCCTCATCCTCTTCTCTCCCCTCCCAGGCGAGAAGGGGACGCAGAAGGATGAGCAGCAGGAGAAACCAGAGGAGGAGGATGAGGAGCATCACAAAAACGAGGAGGGGGTCCTGGGCAAAGCACGTGAGGCCGTCGTCCTTGCAGCACTTGGTGTCCCAACAATTCGAGGTCGCGTTGGAGCACGCGTCCGCCTCGTCAGGGGGCCCCGGCTCCCCCCGCCCGTCCTCTTTGTCGCACTGGTTCTGGGCGAGGGCAGTCAGGCCGCATCATAAGGATGCGCGGTACGGATACGAGGGCCATGCTGCCGTTTTTCGAACGGGGCTGGCCAGCGAAAGCTGTCAGGGATGGGCCGAAGGGGCAAGGATGCAGGAGTAGCCTTGGAAAGTTGCTCATCCTTCATATGCGACCTGACTGTATATACTCCCGCTCTCTGCCAACTAGCCCCCCGACTGCTGCGGCCATCTAACCGAAAAACGAGTGAGCGTCGACATATCCAATTTTGGAATGAAGGTCCTGTGGTCGACGTTTTACATGTGATCTGCGTCGCAGGACTGGGACGGGTGCGCATCGCTTGCGAGATATCGAAAGGTTGCTGTTGCCCCAGCGTCACGCCCGCTCGAAGTTGCGTTTCCGCTTGGCCGCGGCGCATGGTATCATGTCGCCAGCTCGTCAGAAGCGGGGCAGCGCGCGCACGAGCGCCTGGCGATCGCCAGGCGGGGAAGCGCGCGCCAGCATTTGTTATTGTAAACTTGAAGGGCGGGTGGGAGTGAACGGGGCCGGCTGGCTGGCTCGAGCTGGCTATTACGTAGCTGGAGTTGTGCTCATATTTACCCTGGTTCTCCTCCTACTGCTCCTCCTCTACTAGTCTTCCTTATCAATAACTGGAAGTCGCCCCGTAGCTAAGGAGGAAGAAGAGAGCAGCAGGGGAGACAGGAGGAGAGGGGAAGGGAAGTGGCCCCATGGCTAAGGAGGAAGAGGAGAGCAGCAGGGGAGAGAGGAGGACAGAAGAAGGGAAGTCGCCCCGTGGCTAAGGAGGAAGAGGAGAGCAGCAGGGAAGAGGGGAGGAGAGGAGAAGGGAAATCGCCCCGTGGCTGTAAGGAGGAAGAGGAGACCGGCATGGGAGAGAGCAGGAGGAGAGGGGGAGGCAGCAGCAGAGGCAAGCAGTGCAGGCGGGCCCCACACGTCTGAGCTGCACCCCTGATCTGCCGTGGAGCACACGGGCCCTGGCGCGGACGCACACACGGGCCCTCTGGACCCTGGGCTCCCTCCTCTCCCCTGGGGCCAGTCCCTCCCTCCTGCCGTTCTGCCAACGGCCCTGGGGGCCAGAAAACGGCATCCAACAGAGGCCGACGAAGCTTGGGGGGGAAACTTCAACAAAAACTAACAACAACCAACAACAAAAAAACAAAACAACAACAACAAAAAAGAAGGATGCCCTCTGCCTCAGGGCCCCTGTCCTCACGCCGATGACTCTGCAGCGCATCGGCCTGCGCATGCCCCGCGTGTGAGCACAGGGTCACGGGAAGAAGTCTGGTGCGCCGTCTGAGACGGCGGCGAGCCTGCGGAGGGCTCGCATGATACGCGATCTTCCCATTACAGAACACTTGTTATTTCTTCTCCTGGTCTGATCTTCCTCTACCTCCTCTCTGTCTCGTCTTCTCGTGCAGTTCCTCCTCCTCCTCGAGCTCCTCCCCCTCCTCTAATTTACGCACCCTTCTTCTTCTCCCTGCCTTTGTGGCCTCTTTGGCCTCCTCCTCAGCCTCCTCCCTCTCCTCGTCCTCCACCTCCCCCTCCTCCTCCTCCTCGGCGAGGGCGGCTTTCGCCCCGCGCGCGGCCGTCGGGCCACGTGCTCTCCCGGCCCAGAAACGCCCTCCGAGGCCCCGCCGCCACAGCCTCGGGTGCGCCGAGCAGGGGGGCTGGCAAGAGGGGCGGGGGCCCCACGGCTCCGTCCATCGTTTCCTCGAACGTTTCCTCGAACGTTTCCTCGAAGCCACGAGTAGAAGAAGAAAAGACAGCACAGGCTTATGTCGGGCATGTCTTCCTACAGGCGGAGCTTGAGTGAAATATTAAAAATATCCCCAAAACAAACAAATCTAATCAAAAAGTAGTCGAAAAATCGTCCCGAGACTGTTTGTGTATTATTCTTCAATACTTTCACTATCCTTGAATATTCCTCCTGTAGAGGGACAGGCCCGACTATAGCACAGGCGCAAACTTTCGACGGTGCGCGCTGATTTCTTGGATCTGCGCTGAACCCCCCTCCCAGGCGCGCGGGGAGCGCGCCAGGGGCGGCGCCAGAGGCGCCGCCGCGGGGCCCAGCGCGGATCCGAGGAATCCGCGCGGAGCGCCAAAAATTTAGGTGTATGGCGTTTTCTTCTTCGAACAAAAGCCCAGGATGGCTCGAGTCACGCTCCGGTCGGCCTTCAAGAAGGCCACCGCTCGTCAAAATATACGTCCAACAGATTACAAGAGGACCGCAAGGTTGCTCACAAAAGGCCCCCCAAGATGGCCTAAGGCGCCAAGCAGGGCACTCATAGGCCGAAAACTAAAAAAGTGTAGTAGCCACGATTGGCTTCAACGCCTGGATCTGAAGGCTCGTCGCTCAAAATCAATCACTGGACCCCTCTGGGGTCACGTCCTGCCCAACTGTTCGAGCTGCGTCCAGCTGTGGCGTCGAGAGCCTCCACAGGCGCTCAGAAACCTCCGAAATGAAGACGTCGTCGCCGTCGAAGGCACAGAGGGGGAGAGGGCCGCCGCCTTCGGCGGCAGCAGCACCTCCGACGAGTCCTCCGCTTTCGGCGCGTCCCCCACCTCCTGCGGGGATCTGCTCACCAGGGTCAAGGCAGCCCCGGGTCAGTCAGGCTCTGCAGGATCCTGCAAAATCTGGCGGGATCCTGCAGGATTCTGCCCGCAAGCCCAGGTCAATGCAGCCCTGACACTGCGGAATCCCGCAAGCTCTGGCGCTCTGGCTGACCCGCGTTTGCATCCCAAACCCCCAACGTGGTGATTTTCTTCGCAACGTCGACCCCCAGAGGTCTGGACCCCTTCCCTGGGACCGGTTTTTCGTCCTGAGTCGTTTTTTCGACGGTCCCGAGGCCCGGGAAGGGCCCGCCGAAAATAGCGGAAACCCTCCCGTCGTGATTTTTCCACAACGCGAGGGGGCCTGGGATTCACCACCGTCCCTTGAGCACCGACTCCTCCAGCAGCTGCATGCTGCCGATCCGGCCGCGCGCCACGCCGGCGCGCGTGCCGTGCGCCGCCGCCTCGGGCGCGCCAGGCGAGAGAGGGCGAGCGAGGTGCTCAGAGAGGCACCCAGGGCCGCCCAGAGAACCCAGCAATGCCTCGAAAGCAGGGGAACGAAGAATGGCATAAGCATAAAAACTCGGAGGTCCGCGCGGATTTCTCGGATCGGCGCCGGATCCCCCTCCCTGGCGCGCGCAGCGCGCCAAGGGCGGTGCCAAAGGCGCCGTTAGGGGGGTCCAGCGCGGATCCGATAAATCCGCACGGACCTCCGAATTGTTGTGTTTATGTCATTCTTCGTTCCCCTAGAGAGGCACCTAGCAGTGCCCCAGAGGAGCCGAGAAGGTGTCAAAGGAGCCCCGAGCGGCTTCCAAGTCACCCGAGTGCATGCCGAGAGGTCCACAAGGAAGCCCAAAGTCAACCCAAAACCTACGATAATTACGATGGCTTCTAACATGTTGCGTGTCCTGGCTCTCTCGGCTCAAAATGGTTGCAAGAGGGCCTCGGAAGCGCCAAAGAGATGCCAAAGAGTCCAACGACGGCCGCAAGAAGCCTCGCATGGAGCAGCCTCAAGAGGGCGGCCCAGGACAGGCCAAGAGGGCCTCAAGATGGCCAAACAGAGCCCCATGACGCCCCCAATTCAGCCTCAAGAAAATCCCTAGACGGCTGAGAGGGAACCAAGACGGCTCCAAGCCAGTCCAAGAGGGCCTCGGGAAAGCCCCAGACGGTCCTCGACCTAGACGGCCCCACGGGAGCCCAAGACAGCCCCAAGACGGCCAGGGTATGCCTCATGAAAGACCCTCGAGGAATAGAGACGAGAGGTATTACATGCTATAGATATTGCCTTATGGGTGGTGCTCGAAGGGTCGCCAGAGTGCTGCGCTGGTACGGTGGCTGAACTTTCGGCAGGAAGCTGGACAGGCACGAACATGCGGCGTTTCTACCAATCAGCCTGGCGAAGGACCCAACCATGTAGTTGTGGGCATCGTCTTCGGTGGAGCTTCCTATGGGGCCACGAAACGTGCGAGTGCGAGTGGTGCGCGGAAAGGGGTGGCGGGGACGCATGCGAACTGCGCTACTGGGACCTTCGGTGGAGCTCTCTGTGGGACCACGAAACGTGCGAGGTGTGTGCCGACAGTGGTGGCGGGGACGCATGCGAATTGCGCCACTGGGACCTTCGGTGGAGCTCCCAATGGGGCCACGAAACGTGCGAGGGGTGTGGCGAAAGGAGTGGCGGGGACGCACGCGGGCTGCGCCACTGGGACCTTCGGTGGAGTTCCTATAGGGCCACGAAAAGTGTGAGGGGTGTGCCGAAATTGGTGACGGGGACGCATGTGGAAACCGCATGTGTGGCCTTCGGTGGAGCTCCGCATGGAGCCACGTAACGTGTGAGGGGTGCCGAACTGGGTGGCGGGCGGGGACGCATGTGGACACCGCCACTGGGGCCGTCGGTGGAGCTCCCTATGGGGCCACGAAACGTGTGAGGGTGTGCCAAAATGGTTGACTGGTGTGGAGAGCACAAGCAGGGATTGGAGAAGGGAGGGGGAGAAGACGGAGAAGGAGGAGGAGCAGGAGAAAGAGGAGAGGAGAGGAGAGGAGAGGAGAGGAGAGGAGAGGAGAGGAGAGGAGAGGAGAGGAGAGGAGAGAGGAGAGGAGAGGAGAGGAGAGGAGAGGAGAGGGACGCGGGGCGCTGCCTCTTCAAAACGAGGACCCAACACCACAGGGTGATTAGGAAAAAACAATGTGGCAGACCAACGCACGTGTTGACGGCTCAACGAGCTACGGCACGTTCAGTTCGCATCGTGTCGACCCCAGCGTTGATTCCTGAAGCCGCGGGGATCGTTCAAACTTGAACGATCGGCCGTTCCGTGAACGCCGGATTGTTCAACGACGAGCCGATTCTGGGCCGCGGGCGGCGTTCAACCTTAAACGCAAGCGCTGGGGTCACCGCCGGTCGGCACGACGCGAACCTGCCCTAATCTGCCGCGCTGCTCTGTATTTTACCCCAGCCCTCCTGTGTTGCCGGTCGTCGCTTTGAATACGCAGCACCACGCGAAACCTTCTCCTCCTCCTCCTCGTCCTCCTGCTCCTGCTCCTCCTCCTCCTTCTCCTCCTCCTCCTCATCATCATCATCCTCTTCTCTCATCCTCCTCCTCCTCCTCATCCTCCTCTCTCATCCTCCTCCTCCTCCTCATCATCCTCCTCCCCTCAATCCTCCTGTCCCTCCTCCTCCCCCTCAACCTCAATCCTCATCCTGATCCTCCTCCTCCTCCTCCTCCTCCTCCTCAATCATTATCGCGCTCCTCCTCTTCCTGGTCTCGCCCATCTTGGAACAACCCTCACACGTTTCGTGCCCCTCAGGGGGGCTACACCTACGGACCCGATGGGCAAGTTCACATGCAGCCAGACCGCCCGTTCTGGCAAACCCCTCGCATGATTTTGTGCCCACCAGGGAGCTCCACTTACGGCTCTGGTTGGCAAGTTCGCATACCGACACTCCACCTATTCCGCACGCACCCAACACGTCCCGTGCCCCCAAGGGAGCTCCACCTCGGATCGCATGCCGCCACCCCGCCCATTTCGGTATACCTCTCGCACGTCTCGTGCCCGACAACGCGCTCCACTCACGGCCCCAGCGGGCAAATTTGCATGCCGCCACCCCACCGATGGTGGCACACCTCTTACACGCTTCGTGCCCCAAAGAGAGCTCAACCTACGGCCCCAGTGGGCAAAATCGCATGCCGCCACCTCTGCCCGCTCCGGCACACCCCTCACACGTTTCGAATCTCACAGGGAGCTCCGCCTGTGGCCCCCGTGGGAAAATTCGCATGCCCGTTCTGGCGCACTCCTCACGCGTTGCGTGCCCCACAGGGAGCTCCACCCGCGGCGTGTCGTGCTGGTCTTGACGTGCTGGCTTGTCGTCGTGTGTGCGTGCGTGCGCGACGGCTCGAGGCGTCTAGACCAAGGCGGGCGAGGCGTCGTGGACTTCTGCAGAAGCTGGTAAGACAACACAGACCACACAGAATCAGGCAATGCCAAGCAAGGCCGTAACACATCTAACAAAGCAAAACCCAAAGGCTAAAGGGGCAGAAAACTGGTCGCTGGATAGCTTAGTGGTGACACTCGAAGAGCATACCGTAATCGAAAAATGGGGACGATTGAAGGGAAGAGCCGCCCCCACTAGCAATTCCATGGGCTCCGCAGCGGAGTGTATCACCCTAAATCGGGTTCGTTCCGAAGCCTTGGGAATTCCGCCAAGTTCGCTCCAGAGGCCCTGGACATGATCATCAAGTCCGATTATCTCAGTGAGGATTGTGCACTCAGGGGAGAAAGCATGAAAGGCATAGAGGAAGTCGAGAGGCAACGGGGAGAAGGGAGAAGAGCATGACCATAGTTATGGTTATGTGATTCGTTGTTCCTCCTCCACCCTATCGCGCGATCGGTTACTCTTTGCCTTGCGTGGCATTACGTCTGTTGTTGACCTCATTGCCTGGCATTTGTCTGCACCGACCTGCGATCGCAACTTGTCGCCAAGGTGGCCCAAATCGGTTCGCATCTTTTCTTCGTGCAAGAACGCTGCAGGCAGTGCTCCTGAAAGTTGCCCAATGCCAGCGAGGAGCAGGACTCCAAACGGAGGCGCTCGGCCTGGCTCGGCCGACGGGCCGCGCAGTGCGGCCAGGTACCGCTGGGCGAGCACGCCCCGGAGGAGGAGGACAAAAAAATAGGAAAACACAAGGAAGACAGAAGCGGGCACGGCTTATGCCTCCCCATCCCCCTCGGCTGGCCTCGGCGCCAGTGCTGGTCACCGCTGCTGCGAGGAACCTCAGGGTATACCTACACCCCGCCCAGACCCCCGACGTCCTGACACCCAGCAAGGGGCGAACGCCCTGACCCAGAGGACGTTCCTCCAGCTCTTCCTCCTCCTCCTCCTCCAGCTCCTCCTCCTCCTCCTCCTCCTCCTCCTCCTCCTCCTCCCTCCTCCTCCTCCTCCTCCTCCTCTCCTCCTCCTCCTCCTCCCTCCTCCTCCTCCTCCTCCTCCTCCTCCCCTCCTCCTCCTCCTCCTCCCTCCCTCCCCTCCTCCTCCTCCTCCCTCCTCCTCCTCCCTCCTACTCATCCTCCCTCCCTCCTCTCCTCCCTCCCTCCCTCCTCCTCCCTCCTCCTCCCTCCTGTCCCTCCTCCTCCCTCCGCCTCCCTTCTCCTCCCTCCGTCTCCCTACTCCCTTATCCTCCCTCCTCCTCCTCTGATGAGATAATGTGTTGATTAGCAACAAGATCTCTTTTCATCTTGAGCCAAAATAGGTACACGGAGGAGGGTGTCAGAATCACTCCTCCTCGGGCCTGGCCGCCAACCCGGCCAGGCATGACATGCGTCGTACGCGGGCGCGTCCAAGCCGACACGCCCATCTCCACGTCACACGCGGGCGCGTCCAAGCCGACGCGCCCATCTCGTCAGCCAGGCTGCGGCCATGCCGCGAGCCCCTCACTTCACCCGTCCGGTGCGATCATACCGCCACCGGCGGAAACTCATCCAGCCCCACAGGTAGCGGAGCATGGATTCGATCCACTCCTTCACTTGATATCCTTCTGGGTCGAACTCGGTGCCCGATCCCAGATGTTGAGCGTCGCCATGTGTCTCCTCAAGAGAGATCCACCCACGCTCTTGGTCAGCACGTCCGCGACATTGTTCTTACCAGGAACCGCGGCGATCGAGAGGTCGCCCTTGCCCACGCGCTCCTGGATCCACAGGTATCGGGATTGAACATGTCGCATCTTCCCGAGACCTCGCCGTTGGACGTGGCCCCGGGCCGCCGATGAGTCTGAGGCGAGCTCCACCTTCAGGTCCAGCCCCCAATCTGCGAAGAGGCTGTGTAGACCCAGGCCCACACTCCCGCCCTTCACCAGGGCGTAGTACTCGCTCTCTCCACTGCTCAGAGAGACCGTCGACTGAAGATTACTGCCGTGCTTGATGACGTGATGCCCCAGCATCGCCACGAAGCCTCCGGTGCTTTTCCGAGTGACTGCGCAGCCCGCATGATCGGAGTCCACGTACACCCGGATCTTGTCGAACATCTTCTGCTCCGTGAAAACCGTCACCGTACTGGGATGCCGCTTGAGGTAGCGACCAACCCTCTTGAGCATGAGCCAACTCGCCTCCGTCGGCGTCTGCATGGACCTAGCGAGCGTCTTCGATGCCTCTGCCAGGTCCAGCCTGTCCTGAGACAGGTAGGCCACCCTCATGGTGAGGGATCGGAAGCGCGGAGCTTCCGCCGTTCCCAGCGCCGCCGACTTCGCGTCCATCATCTGCTTGTCGGCGCTGCGCTTCTCCATCGGCGTGTCCACGCCGTTGGCCTTGCTGAGACCCAGCTCGTCGATCACGATCTCTGCGCGCCGCTTGTCCGGCTCAATCATCGCATGCCGGCAGGGCCGGCCACCGCCAGGCGGAACTCCCGCACTGACCTCGATGACCCGATTCAGGAAGACCGCCTGCTTGTCGTCGCCCTCGTCGAAGCCGAGGTTCGCAGTCTTCTTGAACTCGTACTTCTTGCCTAACGTGGCTTCGAAGCTGTCGATGTCCTGCTGCTGAGCCAGCACCGCGAAATCGTCGCCGTGCCCCAGCAGCCTCGTCTCGTCCACCTCCTTGTAGAAGACCGCTGGGCATGACACGCCCGCCTTGTAGCCGTGTTCCTCCAACAGCTCCGTGTAGTCGCCCTGCCAGATCTTGCTGGCGTCCTGCGTGCCGTACCAGGACTTGAGGAGTAAGCCACACTTGTCCTCACCGTACTCCTTGCGACTCTCCTCCTCCAGCTCCACGAAGATCCTCCGCTGCGCCTTCCCGTAGAAGTGCGCCCTGCTGATGTCGAAGAAGCCGATCTTGAAGTTGCCCGGCTTCCTGCCCTTCCTGCGAAGCGACTCCTGAATGTGGAGCGGTGCTTCCCGCGTCCACGTGACCATCAGCGAGACCAGCGACCGCATGGCCTCCAGCGGAGGCATTGCCGAGAAAACCTCGGACGCCTCCAGCTGCTCGTCAGGACGCTTCTTCGCCTTGATCTCCTTCACGACGAGCCTGCTCCTGTAGTTGGGCCTCTCCGCGTCACCCTTGTTCGTGTCGACCCACTTGAGTGGGATGGGCGGACGCCCAGTCTCAGCGAAAGCCTGAGACCTCGGGACGATCTCGATCAGCTCCTGCTTCTTGACCCACTCGCGCTCGACCGCGCGAGCCTGGGCCACAAGGCCCGCCTCCAGGTAGCCGCCATTGACGTCGTCCCAGTAGCTCGTCCAGTCCCCGGGCGGCACCGCCGCGTCCACAGGGACTGGGCCCGACTGCTGCACCTGGGCGGTGCTGAGCTCCCCCACGTCATTCAGCGTGTCCTTGAGCTCCTCCAGCACCGCCTCCACCAACTTCGGTGGATAGACCTTCGCGAACCGCGCGATGCCGCCCACGAGCGTGATGTGGCGATGCCACTCCGCGCGTCCGTCCACATTGCTGCAAGTGCCCTGCAGTCTCCGGGCTAAGCCTGGGTGGTTGGTGACCCACCCGGTCTCCTTGCGCACGAACTCCTCCTGGCCACTGCGTGGGTTCGTGAGCTTCATGCCCCACCGACACATGGGGCCTTTGACCGTGAAGACTCCTGGATGCGCGACCAGCTCCTTGACGATGTCCTCATTCCACGATCGCGCGCTCCAGGGATGCTCATGCAGGAAGTACCTGCCTGGCTTCCTGAGCTGACGCCAGTAGGCGTCGACTGCCACCTTCAGGTGGTGTCTGGCCTCCTCCATCTCAGCCGCCTCCTGCTCATCGGTCCTGAACTTGGCGCTCAGGCCCCTCAGCAAGCTGAACTTCTCGCATGGAGGGGACCCTGTGAGCAGGATGGGATCCATCCGCTCCTGCTGCTCCTCGAGCTCCTTGACATCCTCGGGTCGCCGCAAGTCCCACGGCGCCCCGTCCTCCTTGAGTTCCTCCAGGTCCGCCGCGAAGCCCGGGCGCAGCTGAAACTCCGCCGCCCGAGCCGAGAACCGATGTGGCGAGTACACCTCTGCCACGTCCACGGCGCCCAGCTGCAACGCCGATAAGGCGATGCTGTCCACCTCTTCGTCGGCGATGTCCACGCCGACGCTGGCCCAATGGCCGCTGACCTGCTCGCGAACGAGCGGAAGCAACTCCGCCTTCGCTCTCGTCAGCACTCCGAGCTCGACCAGCTCGATCGACGCCACGTCGAGAGCGAGCACCCGCATGTGTCTCCCCTCACTGGCGTTCCACACGACTGCCACTCCAGCTGGCAGCTGAGGTCCCTCCGCTGGCGCCGGCTGCGCCGCGAGATCCTCCATGTCCACCGGTACCGGCACGTCTGCCGGCTGTGGATCACCGCGCTCGAGGGCCTCCGGCACGTCATCCGGGGCCACCTCCGCCAAGCGCTTCAGCCGCGACCTGGTCGCGGTCATGTCGACATCCTCGGCGGCCTCTGCCGCTCTCACTGCTCCCGAACTGGAGCTCGCTCCTCCTGAAGGAGCCGCCACGCCGGAGCCTGATGCTCCCGGCTGGCTCTCTCGCATGCGCGCCGCTGCGGCTGGCGCTGCTGCCGATCGGCTCGCGGCCGGCGCCGACGCCGCCGCTGCCACCGGCTCGGTGATCCTCCGAGCCGTCTTCGGCGGAGGGGTCCCTGCCGCGGCCGCTGCCGCCGGGCGGACTCTGGCCTCTTGGCCCTGCCTCCGCTCTCGATACTGGCCGGTCCTCTCCCGGCCTGCCTCCTCAGCGTCCAGCGCTTCGAAGATTCTCTTGCTGCACACCGCGTTGTGCGCATGGCCAGCCAGCACCTTGCCGTGCTTGGCGATCGAGACGCACCCTGGGCATCCCGGCGTTGCGCCCAGCCGCTCGACGTCCGCCTTGAGAACGTACATCCTCCTCGGCGCCTGCGGCTGCGGCGGCACCACCACAATCGGTGGCGGACCGGCCTCTCCCGGTCCGACGATGGCTCGCGGCGCACTGGCCGCACGCGGAGCCACGTCCCACGGCAGGCCCTTCAGGCTGTCCCAGCCCGCCGTGATCCACTTCTCGCTCTGCGGCAGGCTGCGAAAGCCGACCGCCTTCTTCACACCGTCGCTCGTGATGACCATCATCGAGCCGTCGCGCGGGTGGTGGCCGATGTAGCGAGCCTCCACCATCTGCTCCTCCAGCGCGTTCTTCCTCGCGCGCTCCCCGGCGAACCGCACCATCAGGCGCTCACCGAAGAGCGGGACCGGCTTCCTCCACTGCCGTCCCGTGAGCCGCTGAAGAGCGGTCTTGCCGTCCTGGCCGCGCCTGTATCGGTTGATCACCGATGCGGCGTGCTCCGGCAGGTGCGCCAGCACTGGGTGCTTGTCCTCCACCTTGACGCCCAGCTTGGACTCCAGGTCCATCTTGAGCGCCCGCACCTGCTTCTTGATCTCGCGCACCGTGACCTCGATCTCCCCATTGGCCTGATGATCGGCCGGTGCCGACTCCTGGGGAATGGCCTCGAGGCCAGGAACCTCCTCCACCGCACGCCTCTTGACCAGCAGGATCGCTGGCTCGCCGTCGGACTTGTTGACGATCTTCCTGTAGCCCAGGATCCGTAAGAAGCGTGCGAAGAACTTGATGGCGTAGGCGTCGTCGCCCTTCTTCTCCACGAATGTCGCTGCCATCATCTTCGAGCGTCGATCCCTAAGGACCAGCATCGGCATGGTGTCCGCGTCGTCCTGGCCCATGAAGGCGTAGTCGGACGAGACCACCGGCACCGCCGTCTCGTCGTCCTCCGGTGCGCGGAGATGCGGCTGGCCTTGGCCCTTTGCCGCAATACACACGCGACACCAGCTGCGGTAGGTCGCGTGTCCCATCGCCTCGTGCTCGACGATCTCCCTCTGAGAGGGCTCGTGAGGTGCCTTCAGCACCCTCGGGCGAGCCTCCTCCTCGCCCTCGTCGGCCTGCTGTCCATCAGGAGCAGCTGGCAAAACGTCGGCCGCGGCAGCTGCCGCTGGCTGAAAACCCGGCGGTCTCATGTCGGAAGGTCCCGACCCCGCCGCTGCCACCCCTGCAGCCAATGCCGCAGGGGACCGCGGTATTGAGTCTTCCAGTGGACTTACGCCAAGGGCTGCCTCCTGGGGACTGTCCTCTCGAAGATCTCCAGCAGCTCCTCCTTCGACTTGCTGCTGAGGAGCTCCACCAGCTCGGACTTCGACTTCGCCGAAAGTCCCTCCTCGAGAGGAGCAACCGAGCCATGTTGGCCCTTCTTGAGGTAGAAGTTGTAGACTCCCTGCTCACGATAGACCGGCAGCATCTGGTGCTTCGCCGTCTTCGCCTCCTTCTCCAGCATGCCTACCACGCGCTTGCCGATTGGGCTCTTCTCGTGGAATATCCAGCCGCCATTGCGGCCTAGGAATGAACACTGTCCAGCTCCTGCTGCCTGCCCCACCGAGATCAACGGCTTGTGCACGTTCGTCACGCGTCCCTTGAGCGCTCTGAGCACTCCGTACTCGTCCTCCGCCTTGAGCTGCAAGCTGCCCTCGTCCGGGACGAGCTCACCACTGGCCGTACGATACGTGCTGCCGTTGCCCTTCATTCCCGTCGGCGGCGCGAAGCTCCGAGGGAATGCTGAGACAGCTGCACCGCTGTCCCAGTTGAACTTCATCCAGTCGTCCTGCACGAAGGGGGAGAGGTCGACCGCCGCTACGCCGCGGCCGTTGCCGCTGGCGAGCTCCAGGCAGTCCAAGCTGCCCATGTCCAGAGCGGCGACCTCCGCCTCAGGCTCCTCCTCCAGGCTGCCTGCCGCCTTGCCGCCGGCCTTGCCGCCGCGGCTGCCACCTTTACCACCGGCGCTTGCCCCCGTTGCGGATCCAGTTCCAGCCCTCGTACTCGATCCCTGCTCTTTCCTCCAGCATTCGGATGCCTTGTGG
>CAUYUJ010016486.1:88295-103295 GCA_963575745.1 Prorocentrum cordatum | reverse complement strand
CGTCGCCGTCGTCCTCGTCCTTGTCCTCGTCCTTGTCCTTGTCCTCGTCCTCGCCGTCGTCCTCGTCCTTGTCCTTGTCGCCATCGTCGTCGTCGTCGTCGTCCTCGTCGTCGTCGTCGTCGTCCGGCGTCTTCGTCGTCGTCGTCGTCAACGGCGTCGTCGTCGTCGTCACCGTCGTCGTCGTCGTCGTCGTCGTCATCGTCGTCGCAGTCGTCGCCGCCGCCGCCGCTCGCCGCCACTCGCCCTCGTTTTGCGCCGCCGCGTCAGCGTGCAGGGCCGCTCTTCGGACCCCGGAGCAAGGTCTTGGGACGTCCCTGGGCGAGAGGCTCAGAAGGAGGAGGAGGAGGAGGAGGAGGAGGAGGAGGAGGAGGAGAAGGCAAAGGGAGGAGGAGGAGGAGGAGGAGGAGGAGGAGCAGGAGGGAGGCAGGAACAGGAGCAGGAGCAGGAGGAGGAGGAGGAGGCCTCTCGCCACCTCGGCTTGGCCCCCCTGGAGACACTTCTGGGCCCGCGGCGAGGGCGCGAGCGCCCCAACGCGGTCGGTCCGCCGGCGAGCCGCGCCAGGCAGAGGCGCGCTGCACCAGCGCCAGGTCAGGCATATCCGCCTACAGGGAGATTTTGGAGGAAAAAAATGAAAATAGCCTAAGAGTTAACAAAAAAACTCAAAAACAATCAAAAAAATCGTCCCCAGACTAATGTTTTACTATTTTTGAATATTCCTCCTGTAGAGGGACGTGCCCGACTTAACGCTACACCAGTGGAAAAGAAGGTGGCGGCCGCGGAGGAGGACGCGAGAGGAGGCTTCAGGCGTTGAGAATCTTCGCCACGAGGAGTGCGCAGGCGGCAACTTCCCAGCCCCTTTGACAAGTACAGGCAGCGGTCGTTCGCCATCTGCGGCGCCCTCAGCGCCACAGACGGCAAGCTGGTCCCCGTAGAAGGAGTCGAGAACTCCAGGAGCAGCGAGTTGGAAAGCTCACGAAATCGGAGGTCAGGGTTCGAGGATCGAGGAGGAGGAGAATTGGGTCTTTGGACGTTTGTGCTAATGTTTGGAGCTCTTGAAGCTTCCAGAGACCTCTGGATCGCCGGTTCGTGGCTCAATGATCGAGGGCTGTCGTCAGCGAGATGAGCCGCGTTTTCGGAGCGCATGTGGCTCCTCGTTTCAAGGCCCGAAGCCTCTGGAGGCCTCCGGGAGTCTCCAGAAGACCTCCGGACGTCCAGAGGATCTCCAGAGACCTCCAGAGAGCTCGTCCAGAGACCAGATCCACGACAGAATGAGCGGGTCAATCGCGGCATCCTTCCCCGGCTCCAGCTTCGGTGGGCCATCTGTGGGCCCATAGGCCATCAGAGAACATATCCCAGAAGAGGAACTGGCCCTAGGGAATAGTCGGGGGCAACTGCGCGCCAGCGAGAAAAGAACAACGACACAAAAGAACGTGCCCGACCCATCTGCAACAGGTGGCAATATCAACGGGTTCATCCAAGACGAACGAACACTTCAAAGGGCACGTTGCCCTTTCTGCGACGCGCAGGGGAACCCATTCACTGCGCGTCCCTGGAAACCTACGGGGCGACACCAAAAAGAAGTCCATCGCGGGCATAAGATGTCAATCCGCTGGACCTGCTGGAGCGCGGACAAGTGACGGCAACTGCGCACGTGGCAGCACCCAGGCGGGGAGTGGATACGTAGATATTTCACCCCGCCGCCGTCCAGCCCACAGAAGTCCCAACCCCTTCCCTGTGATCGAATTCTCGTCCCTGTGACCGAATTCTCGTCCTTTCTCGTCCTCGTCCCGAATTCTCGTCCCGAAGGCTCCCGACAGCAGCCCTCCGAAGAAGCCGAACAATGCGGAGATAACTCCGCCCTGACATCCGCGGAGGCAAAACAGCAAAAAAACATATATATATATATATATATCATATAATAAAAAAATAATAGTAATAATAATAATAAGAAGAAGAAGAAGAAGAAGAACAATAATAATAATAATAAATTGAGGGCCTCCCCCATCGGCCAAGAGGGGAACCCCCGAAGGGGGTTCATCGCGAGGGGCCACCCTCGGGCACTGGAGCGGCGGGGCAATACTGGGGTTAGGTTGGGCACGTCCTCCTACAGGCTGATTTTGGAATAGGAATAAAAATACTCGAGAAATCATCAGAAATGAGCAACAGAGCACGGAAAATCGCCACCAAACCATCTTCTTGCTATTCTTGAATATTCTTGGGGGGCCATGGTGCTGAAGAATTGCGAGAATGTTGCCGGCTCCCACGAGCGACTTGCTGACTACTTCCGCCGAGAGGGCGGTGCAGCTCGCAGGTTGGGAGCAGGCGGTCAAGACATCGGCGGCGTGCTGAAGGCATCTGCTCCCGTGCACATTTTCACCCATTGCTCACGCGGTGTGGCCGGCGCAAGGCTTCTGGACTGGACTGGACTGAATTTTCCTCATGTAGAGAGACATGCCCGACTTAATGCTGGGGGGGGGAGGCTGGCCCAGAGGGGGAGCATCGACCTGGACGACCTGGAACCCGACCGAGATACCTCCGCGATGGATCGGCGATGGGCCCCGACCAGAGAAGACGCGCGCTCCAGGGCGGGCGGGACTGTAGGGCCCCTGCCAGCAATGACTGGGCGACTGGGGGTCAATGTATCCCCCCCTAACAGACAAGCGCGTTCCACTACTCGCAGAGTAGCGACTCGCAAATGGCCTGGACCCGCCGCGTGGGATTCACGATCCACTACAAGGAGGAAGACGTCTTTGTTAGGACGTTTGCGAGTAGGCACCTTGCGAGTAGCGGAACGCGCTCGGTGACCTGAGCTCACCCCCCCCTGACCGCTGCCCCAGGGGTCGGGGGCGCGCAAACATGGATTAGCGATCCATGGATTTGTCGCGCGGCCTCCGAGTCCATGGATCGGGGGAGGTGTCCTCCCCAAAATGCGACTGGTGCCGCCTCGCTCGGCGGCGGACATCCGCGATGCCCCATGAAAGCGGGACACGTCGCTAATCCACGCCCCCCTGATCCATGTTTGCGATCACCTGCGGGGGAGCGGTTGCGGTCTGGGGGGGGCGGGACCTTCACCCACCTTTTGCGGGGGGTGCACCGGAAGCCCCCCTGAAGTCTGAACGGGGGCTCCCGCGCACCGACAAGCCGCCACGATCGCGCGGCGCGAGCAGGGAGCTCCCTCTCCACCCAAAGAGGCACGAGAGGAAGGCACACAAGCAGGCTGGGCGCTCCCAGGGGAGCTCCAGGACCCTTTGGCCCGCAGCCCCCCCGGGAGCCCCCTGGGCGCCCAGGACCCTGTGGCCCGCAGCCCCCCCCGGGAGCCCACCGGCCCGCCCCGGTGCCGCTGCCTGCCCCCGAGGCTTAAGTCAGGCCTGTCCCCCTACAGGGGGCTTGTGGACGAGAAATGAATAATACCCCAAAAATACCCCCAAATGGCCAAGAAATGCTCAAAAACTCGTCCACCGACTGTTTTTTAACTATCTTTGAATATCCCCCCTGCAGAGGGACAGGCCCGACCTAACCCGAGGCGTGGATGTGGCCAGAGGACCGCGCCTGCGGCGCCGACGGCTCGACGGCGGCACGGACGCGCCGACGGCCCCCGCTGCGCGCTCCCCTCCCCCGCCCGCTCACGCCCTGGCCTCCGGGGGGGCCCGTGGCCTTCGGTCGGGCATCGTGTCCTCCCACAGGCGCATTCTGGGAGAAAACCCAGAAATAGTCAAACAAGTACTCAGAAGAAGTTCAACAAAAAATCACGAGACCTCAGGAAAATCCATGGATTGTGTTTTGTGGCCTTGTCGCTCCCGATGGCCTTCCGAGGCCTCAAGACGGCTCCAAGAGGGCCCTTGAGGGCCCCAAGAAAGGCCCAAGAGAGCCCCAAGACGGCCCAAAGAGCGCCCAAGAGCGCTCCAAGAGCGCCCCAAGAGAGGCCCAAGAGGCGATGTTTTGGGCTCCCGAGGGGGGAACGTAATGGGAGCTCCCGTCTTTTTTGATCGATCTCCTCCAAGACTCCAAGACAGCCCCAAGAGTGCTCCCAAGGCTCCCAAGAGCGCCTCAAGAGGGCCCCACCTCAAAAGGCGCCCAGGAGGCTCCAAAAGGCGCCCAAGAGGCCTCCAAGTTGCTCCCAAGAGACCCCCAAGAGGCCCCAAGAGGCTCCCCGAGGCACCCAAGACGCTCCAAGAGGCCCCCAGGATGCTCCAAGCGGCCCCAAGACGGCCCCAAAAGCGCCCAAGATTGTCCCAAGAGCGCTCCGAGAGGGACCCTTTCCTCTGCTTGCTGCCCACTTCCCTGATCGAGACAACTCCTCTGGGCATCGTCTCTGGATGGGCTGGTGTGGTTATGTTTTTTTTGTACGCGGGCTCGCGAAACGGGTCGAAAGCAGGGCAAAGCTAGGGCGGGCAAGGTGGGGTTATGCACACGAAGCGTCAAGAATTTCTTCAAGACGTCGGAAGGTCGGGCCATCCCCGCTCAAAAACAGGCCCCGACCGGAATCCCCAGGCGAATCCATCCGTTGCGACACGAAACCCCCCAGGCGATAAAAGAAAAGACGTGGCAACAACGCTGCCCGAGCTAGAAAAAATCAGATTCCCCCCATCAACCCCCGGGCCCTAACATTAGCAAATACTGCATTCGAGACGCTGAATCCAAGATTTGTCCAGCTCCATGTCTCAGGGAACGCGTCTTCAATATTTATCGGCGGCGAGCCTACAGGGGAAATAAGAAGGAGAAGGCCTTCTCAGAAGGTTCGGAAGTCCCCCGGCCTGCTCAGAAGGTTCGGAAGTCCCTCGTCCCCGAAGACACAAAAAACTTCTCAGAAGGCGCAGGGGCTCCAGAGAAGTCCCACCGCCTTCTGAGAAGGCCTTCTCCTTCTCACTTCCCCCCCTCGCTCGCCGCCGAACGCAAGGCCGAGGGATGCGCAGGGGGAGGCATGCGAAGTGGCTCCTAAACGGTTGTTGCAAAGTTCTGCCCCTGAACGGGAGGTTTAGGTCGGACATGTCCTCCTACAGGCGGATGTTGGAAGAAACACTAAAATAGCCACAATAAAAATCACAGCTAGTCTACGTAAAGAGCACGAAAATATGTTCTAACAATCTTTCAATATTCCTCCTGTGGAGGGACAGGCCCGACTTCACGGGAGGGTCCAAAAGGCGCCCAAAGACGTCCGAAAGCCCCCATCCTCAGGAGAGCCCAGAATCGAATCGATTAGCCGGATCGGCAATCGAAATGAACCGGATCGGCGGAAATCCGGCAGCCGAGTCGGGAAAAGTCGAGTCTGCGGACATCGGCAGGCCAATATGCCTCCAGTGAGGAATCGGCACACAAATCGGAATCCCGAGTCGAGGTCGAATCGGAATGGGAAGCCATCGAGGCCGAAGTCGAAGTCGAATCGGGGGCATCGACACGAGCCCTGCGTCCTTCGGCGGCAGCGGCGGCGGCGGCGGCGACCAGGACGAGACGACGACCTTGGCGTCGGGCGGCGTCGATCGGCGCCGGTTCGGCGCCCACTCGCGTCGACTCGCAGGAGCCGACGAGATGGGAGGGGTGGCCCCCATGAGTCTAGGGGAACGAGCAATGATAACTAGTCTCGCGTCGGCGCCGGAGGCCCCTGGCGGCGCCTCCGGCGCCGCCCCTGGCGCGCCGCCCGCGCCTGGGAGCGGGGGTCCAGCGCCGATCCGAGAAATCCGCGCGGACCCCCGAGCTGTTATGTTTATGTCATCGCTTGTTCACCTGAACTCATGGGAGCCACCCTTCCCATCTTGTCGGCTCCTGCAATCGTCGGGCACGCGCAGAAGGGGGTAGGGGGAGGGGGTGAGGCTTCTTAGAAGCGCCCCTGCTCCTTAGAGAAGGCGCGGGCCTTGTCTGTAGACGCAAGGCCAGTACCTTCTACGAAGCAGCCTCCGTCTACGAAGGCTTCACCCCTCCCCCTACCCCTTTGTGCGCGCCGCCAGAATCGACGCTGAATCGACGCTGATCGACGCTAAATCGACGTTGATCGACGCCGACCGCCGCTAAGTCGGCGCCATCTCATCGACTACCAAGCGCCAATCGACGCTAATCGACGCTAACCGACGCTAACCGACGCAAAAGACGGAATTGTGAGGGTACACCAGGCTCCCATGCCTCCCTGCCGAACGAGCGCGCGCGCCTCTGGGAGCAGCGGCGACCCTCTGGCCGCGGCGGAGCCGGCCCCGACGGTTGCGCGCGCGCACGGGAGCGGCTCCAGCGCCGTGTACCTCGGCGTCTCCAGGCGGGGGGCACCGTCGACGGCCGCGCGCGGCAGCGGCGGTGGCGGCGGCGGCGGCGGAGACGTCGACGTGCACGGCTCGCCGACGCTGATGCACAGACGAAGACGCGGCCGACGACGACGACGACGACGACGACGACGACGACGACGACGACGACGACGACGATCGACGACGACGACTACGACACGCGGACACTGACGACGAACGACCAAACCACCGATTGACTGACCGACAGGCAGACCGACCGACCGACCGACCGACGACAAATGACAGACGACAGACGGCAGACGACGAGCGCCGGACGACAGACGACCGACGGTAGACGACTGACGACACACCATCGACGACGGACGACGGACGACGGACGACGACGACGACGACAACGGCGACCTCGACCTGTCCTGCGGTGCGTTTTGGCTGGACTTTGGAGCGAAGTCCGACCGGGGCCAGAAGGGCGTTCCTGGAGGTAGAGGAGGGTGTTCCGGGGGGTCCCAAGGAGGGTCCCAAAGGGGGTCTCGGGGGTCGTGACCCCTCCCCCTGGGGGGTCCCTCCCCTGTGGAGAGGGAAGTCGTCGTCCCCCTTTTGGGTCGGCGGCGCTGGCCGTAAGACCTCCCAACACATTCAAATACGCTCGATCTCCGCGACCATCGAACGTCGAGCCTCGCCCTTCGATCGTCGCCCAGAAAGCCTCGATTATCGCCACTCGATCCTCGGCCCTCCATCCTTGCCACTCGATTATCGCCACTCGATCCTCGACCCTCCATCCTTGCCACTCGATTATCGCCGCGTCGATCCTTGCCTCTCGATTATCGACACTCGATTCTCGATTCTCCCCCCTCCATCCTTGCCCATCGATCCTCGTCCCTCGCCCCTCGAACCTCTATCCTCACCATTCGGTTCACATCCATCGATCTTCCAACGAGAACAGCAAATATCCAGGCCTCCGCTGTCGCATTTCCTGCCGACAACAACCCTGGACCACTCGACCCCTTCCTGGGGGGCATTTTTGTTGTCCTGGTGCGTGTCTTCGACAACCCCAAGGCCCAAACGCTGGGTCCCGGAAAACCGCCTCCAGACGCAAGAAAAGGCGAACACCATCCTCCTTCCGAGACTACACAGCTCTGACGACGACGGCCAAAAACGACGATTGACTGCAGACGCCAGACGCCACACGACGACGACGACGACGACAACAGCATCATCATCATCATCATCATCATCATCATCATCATCATCATCATCATCATCATCATCATCATCAGCATCATCATCATCAGCAGCAGCAGCAGCAGCAGCAGCAGCAGCAACATCATGATCAGCATCAACAGCATCAGCAGCAGCAGCATCATCAGCATCATCATAATCATCATCCTCATCCTCATCTTCATCATCATCATCATCATCAACAACAACGTCATCCTCGTCGTCATCATCGCCACCACCACCACAACCAGAATCATCATCATCATCAGCATCATGACTATCTGCATCACCATCATCATCATCATCATCATCATCATCATCATCATCACAAGCAGAATCATCATCATCAACATCATCATCGTCATCATCATCATCATCACACTCATCATGGTCATGATCATGATCATCATCAGCATCATCAGCATCAGCATCATCATCAGCAGCATCATCATCACGAGCACGCCTCATGGAGGAGGGTCCAAACCCCGCTTGCGAAACGATTCTCTGGAAACGAAGACTCAAGGCGTGGTGGATATCTAAGTTTGACCAGAACAGGCAAAAGCGAAGAGGGGCACGGAGAAGGCAACTTATATGGAGTTCGTGCACATGTGTGGTCTTTCATATTGTCCCCCTGATCTTCTTCCGTCCCCGACTTCCTCCAGGAAAATCCATATTCCTGCGAGTCTTGCCAATCTATGGGTCCAGGGCTGGTCTCTCTGGTCGACGCCAAAACATGGGTATCGTGTTTTCCCCTATCTGCAGGCATGAAAAATACGGCTGTGGCACTGGTACCAAAGAAGCTCTTGCAAGTCAGAAAAAAAAACATCGATGAGCCTTAAGGCCTAGAGCCTGAAAGACAGCACGACACGGATCCTGCACCTGCACACGGACAGCATGTCCTGTCCAAGAACGGAACAAAGGGAAATAGATTCGTCCCACAGCGATGATTCACTGCGCAGCAAAAGTTGCTGAAGGGGCCGCTTTTGCAGGTGTAGTGCTCCATGGATGCCTAGCCGGCGTTCCACTATCTCAGCCACTGCACGGCTCTGGCCTGGCCCAGTCGGCACCCAGCGGGCTGGGGAGAGTGCAAAGGTATCAGCCATCGCAGACTCCGAATCGACCAAGTAGACTGCACTGGAGTAAGCTTGCTTCTAGGGTGGACTCTACCCCACTCTACCCTATTCTACCCTGCTCTACTCCACCCTGCCCGACTCTACCCTACCACCGACCCTCTGCACTGCTCTACCCAGCTCTACTCTACCCTGCCCAACCTGTCCTTACTCTACTCCACTCTACTCTACACTGCTCTACTCTACTCTCCTCTCCTCTACCCTACTCCGACTCTTCTCGAGTCTATTATACTCGATTCCGCTCTACTACGCGACGTTGCTGCTAATATACTCTTTTACTATGATCTACTCTACTCTACTCTGCTCTATCCCAGTATACTCTAAATCAATGTATCATGACTGGCTCCACTCTACCGTCTACCATGCTCTGCTCTACTTTGTTCTACTCCACCCTACACTACTCTACCCTACCCGATCCTACCCTACTCGACTCTGATATACTCTACTCTACTCTACGCTGGCCTACCCTACTCTACTCTGATCTACTCCACTCCTACTCTGCTCTACCCTACTCCACTCCTGATCGATTGTGCACTTAAACACTATGAATACTATTATCCCTCCTCCCCTGGAGTGTCCAGAAGATCTCCCGCTCCGTCCGCGTGCTGATTGTTCGACCAACAAGAATCCAGAAGCTGATTTGTCTCATGGCTCGTTCCAATCCGACTGCCCTCGGTGTTTCAGAAAATGGTGCTCCCGCTCCAGCGTGGGCCTCACTTTCGGCTAGGCGGCCTGCTCCCGTCGTTCTGACTGGCGCTGTCGCCCCAGCGCGGACCCCATTTTTCTAGATCCGCGTCTTGCTTCATTGTGGTCCCCACCCCCTCATTTCTCCTCCTCCATCTTCTCCTGGTCCTCCATTTCCTCACGCCATTTCCACTCCAGTTCCTCTTGCTGCTGTTCGTCTCGCCCCAACGCGGGCCACTGTTCTGAATACGACTCTCTCATCGCTGCCGCCCCCCTCAAATGCATTCCTCCGCCTTCACCTCGTCCTCATCTTCCACCTGATCCGTCCGCTTAAAGTCCTGCTGCTGTTGTTCGTCATCATCCTTTTCCTCCCGCTCATCCTCCTGCTCACCCACCACCACCACCTCCTGCTCATGTGCACACAGCTCCCCTTTTCCCGATTGCGCATAACACGAAGTGGTCTTTCTGTTAGAGTCGCAGGTCGGCTATGACACGCGTCGGCGGATAGAGAAGAATCAGCGCCATGGAAAGGAATGTGAGGGAGGGATGGGATGTCAGATAAGACGCGAGCGCACCTAGCCTGACTGTAACCTACTCTCCCCTACTCTACTCTACTCTACTCTACTCTACTCTGGTCTGCTTCATTCGACTCCACTCGACTCTACTCTGCTCTACCCGCTTCTGCTCTTCCTAACCAGCTCTACTCTACCAACGAACCTGCTGTACTCCACCCTGGTCTAGCCTACCCAACTGTACCCTACCCTGCCCTGCCTTACCCTACCCTACTCTACTCTACTGATACTCCACTCTACTCTACAGCCTCTAGTCTACTCTACTCGACTCCGCTCTAAACCTGCCATGACCTGTCGAGACACACGGCGGACGACAGACGACGACGGCGACAACGCCGCCCGACGACCGCCGCACGGCACACGACGGACGACGCCCGACGCACGGCGAAACCAGCGACGACCGCGCGCGGAGGGCGCCCAGCATGCGCCGCCCAGCCGCCCGCGCCGAACGGGCGGTCCACCGAGCTGGCCATCACCGGGTCCGTCTCGCTGTCGTCCGGCGCCTGTCGCACGCGGGGGCCGAGCACTCCGTCGCTCCCATCGAAGTTTGAGAAGGGCCTCTCTCGAGGATCGAGGACCGAGGGGAGCGGGGCAAGGATCTGGGCTCTGAACGCTTTGGGGTCACTCTGGGGCCTGTGGGAGACTCCTCGTGGACCCCGGGCCACCTCGCGCCTTAACAAAAGAAGCACGACGCACGGCTTCGGGCCTCTTCGGGCCTGCGGGTAGGAGGGACGAGGCCGAAGGAAAATAAGGAAAATAAAGACTCTGCAGGATTATGAACATGATCCAGCAGGATTATGAAAGGGGGGATGTGTCGTCGAGGATGGCTGGCCGACCGACCGCTCCGAGGCCGCGACGGGGCAGAGCTTCGAAGTCGCCCATCTAGGTCGTCCCTCGGTCCTCCCGTTCGGCCTCGAGAGGGCCTTCAAAACATGAGACGGGTCAGAATTTCTGGGCGCCGCGCACCGGACACTCGGGGCCTCGGAGGTCAAGGGGGGAGGGGCGTGTCCTCGAGCGTCTCCGCTGGCGGAGTGCTCAGCGGCCTGACTTCTGCTGTCCCTCGGCTTGCTGCTCGTCGCAGGGGCACCAGACAACTGCGCAGGACAGCACTCGGCCAGCATCCACAGCCAGGACTTCCTCCCCCCTTCCCCCCCGCCCCTTCTGTCTCAACTTGTTACTCGTCTCGCATCGTCCGTGAGGCCACGGCCTCCCCAATCTGGTCTCAGCTAGGCCCAGGAAACTGTCCGCTGTGCTGGCTCGCTCGCTCGTGCGTCAGTCTTGTCTGGACAGCATTGGATTTACCTCAACTTACGCACGCTTGGATCAAAACACGCTGCTTTACAAGCGGAACGCGCGTGACCAGGCTTGCAGAGGTCGGGCAGGGGGGCACAGGGAAATAATATTGAGACCATGTTCAACTACCAAAAAAGGTAGGATGGGACAATCGGCATGGAGTATCCAATCTAATGTAGTCAACCATGTGTTTGCGACTGCGTCTACTGTGTTGGGCAAGCGTGCCTAAGCGCCATTGAATTAGTGCATGTGTGAAGTAACTGCGACACAAAAGCCTATACCTAGACTAAGCAAAACATAATTTGAATGTCAAACAACCAAGACCCCAGCCGTCGAAACATTTCTGGCAATACATCGAAAATAAACTTGAAAAGCATCCCTCCTGGCGAAGGAACCAACCATCTGCAGTTGAGTATCGCAGGGCAGGCGGGACGATCCAGGGGGAAATCTCTACAGGGCCGAGAACCGCGAGATGGGTGTGGCATCATGGGGCGGGTACCGCATGCGGGCTGTGGGGGAGACGCATGCGATGACTGCCGCTGTGACCCTCTGTGGAGCTCCTTATGGGGCCACGATCCTAGTGAGGAGTGTGCCGACATGGGTGGGTCGGACGCATGCGGGCGGCGCCGCTGGGACCTTCGGTGGAGCCCCCATATGGGGCCACGATCCTCGCGAAAGGTGTGCCGAAATGGGTGGGTCGGACGCATGCGGGCGGCGCCCCTGGTGGAGCCCTCACATGGGGCCACGATCATCGTGAGAGGTGTCCCGAAATGGATGGGTTAGACGCATGCGGGCGGCGCCACTGAGACATTCGGTGGAGCACCTTTAAAAAGGCCACGATCATCGTGAGGAGTGCGGCGAAATAGGTGGGTCGGACGCATGTAGGCGGCGCCCCTGGGACCTTCGGTAGAGCCCCCTGATGGGGCCGCGATCCTCGTGAGGGGTGTACCGAAATAGGTGAGTCGGACGCATGCGGGCGGCGCCTATGGGACATTCGGTGGAACCCCCATATGGGGCCACGATCCTCGTGAAGGGTGTGCCGAAATGGGTGGGTCGGACGCATGCGGGCGGCGCCCCTGGGACCTTCGGTGGAGCCCCCGTATGGGGCCACGATCCTCGCGAGAGGGGTGCCGAAATGGGTGAGTCGGACGCATGCGGGCGGCGCCCCTGGGACCTTCGGTGGAGCCCCCGTATGGGGCCACGATCCTCGCGAGGGGTGCCGAAATGGGTGGGTCGGACGCATGCGGGCGGCGCCCCTGGGACCTTCGGTGAAGCCCCCATATGGGGCCACGATCCTCGTGAGGGGTGTGCCGAAATGGGTGAGTCGGACGCATGCGGGCGGCGCCCCTGGGACCTTCGGTGGAGCCCCCGTATGGGGCCACGATCCTCGCGAGGGGTGTGCCGAAATGGGTGGGTCGGACGCATGCGGGCGGCGCCCCTGGGACCTTCGGTGGAACCCCCATATGGGGCCACGATCCTCGTGAGCGGTGTGCCGAAATGGATGGGTCGGACGCATGCGGGCGGCGGCCCTGAGACCTTCGGTGGAGCACCTTTATAGGGCCACGATCCTCGTGAGGAGTGTGGCGAAATAGGTGGGCCGGACGCATGCAGGCGGTGCCCCTGGGACCTTTGGTAGAGCCCCCTGATGTGGTCCGATCCTCGTGAGGGGTGTACCGAAATGGGTGAGTCGGAAGCATGCGGGCGGCGCCCCTGGGACATTCGGTGGAGCCCCCATATGGGACCACGATCCCCGTGAGGGGTGTGCCGAAATGGGTGAGTCGGACGCATGCGGGCGGCGCCCCTGGGACCTTCGGTTGGAGCCCCCATATGGGGCCACGATCCTCGTGAAAGGTGTGCCGAAATGGGTGGGTCGGACGCATGCGGGCGGCGCCCCTGGGACCTTCGGTGAAGCCCCCATATGGGGCCGCGATCCTCGTGAGAGGTGTGCCGAAATGGGTGAGTCGGACGCATGCGGGCGGCGCCCCTGGGACATTCGGTGGAGCCCCCTGTGGTGCCGCGATCCTCGTGAGGAGTGTGGCGAAATGGGTGGGTCGGACGCATGTAGGCGGCGCCCCTGGGACCTTCGGTGGAGCCCCCCTGTGGGGCCGCGATCCTCGTGAGGGGTGTACCGAAATGGGTGGGTCGGAAGCATGCAGGCGGCGCCCCCAGGGCCTTGGTCGGAGCCCCCTATAGGGGCCGCGAAACGTGTGAGGGGTGTGCCAAACTGGGCGGGTCGGACGCATGCGGGCCGCGCCCATGGGGCCTTGGGTGGAGGTCCCTATGGGACCACAAACCGTGTGAGGGGTGTGCCGACTTGGCTGACATGCGGAGGGCAGGGGGAGGGATGGGACGAGGGAGGAGGGGGGACGAGGAGGAGCAGGAGGAGGGGGAGGGGAGGAGAGGAACGCGGGGCGCTGTCTCGTCAAAACGAGGACCCAAAACCACAGGATGGTCGGCGAATATGGCTTAATTTAAAAAGCATGTGAATCCCTAACCTGCCGTCGCGCCGTAATCAGGAACTGCGTCGAATATCCTCAGGCCCCTTCGGCGAGTTCTCTGCATGAAGGACTACGGGCCCCAGTCCGTGGATTACCGGGCGCCCCTCGGGCGCCCCTGGGTGCCTTTCGGCGCTCCTGGGGATCCCCGCCTGACTTTTCCAGTGGCCTCGGGAGCGCAGTTTGGAAGCCACACTTCCAGCATGCAGTAAGATCATTTCGGGGCCCGTCCTCAGGGGCTCGGCTACACTCAAGAGTGACTCTGACAAGAGTGACGTTTGGTGCGCGGCTTGTGGGGTCCGCGGAATGACAAAACGCAAGCGCGCAAGACGCCACTATCGCATCGCGCTCGGCGATCGAGGGACCCCAATGGGCCCGCACCAGAGGTCACTCCGGCGAAAGGTCACTCGTACGTGCAGTCGAGGGGCCATTTTGGCCGTCCTGGAGGCCGTGGGGGTCGGCCCGAGAGGCAAACAAATCATTGAAAGCCTACGGCTGTTCGATGACTTGGGCCTCATCGGCTTCTTGGTCCTGAGAGCACCCAGGACGGCCCACGAGACCTCCAGGGTCCCTCCAAGACGGCCCCCAAGGTCCCCAAGAGAGGCCACCAAGACAGCCAGGGGCCAAAGAGGGGGAGCCTAAACTGAAATGTCGTGCTCTTCCCCCCAAGATGGTCCTCGAAACTACCAGTAGGCTCCCAGGAGGCCCCCAGAGGCCCCCAAGAGTACTCCACAGGCCCCAAGAGACCTCCAAGAGCCAAACTCAAGAGGCCTCCAAGAGGCCCCCAGCAGGCCAATCCAAGATACCCAAGAGGCCTATTGTCCACGACGCTGGCAAGGTGGCGTTCAGGTACCACTCGAGTCATGTCGAGCTGGCTCCACTACCACGCAGCATCCCGAGAATGATTTGGCACAGCAGCGACAATAGATTGTACAAGTATTTTGTCGTCTGCCAAAGCTGGGGATATTACAGGCATGCGCACTTGGGTCAAATAGCGGTAGAGACGTAGCGTAGCATTCCCCCGCCACTGCAGGCCCATTATTGCAGCGCATACTCCTCATCCTTCTCTTTCTCCGCTTGATCTTCTCACTTTTCTTCCCTCTACTCCTCTTTCTCCTTCTCCTCGTTCTCATTCTCCACCACCTCCCTCCCATGCTCGTCTCTCCTCAGCTCCCTCCTCCACCTCCTGCCCCTCCTCTTCCTCCTCCTCCCCCTCCTCCTCCTCCTTCATCATTTATGTTCCTCCTCCTCCTCCTCCTCCTCCTCCTCCTCCTCCTCCTCCTCCGCGTCCTCCTCCTCCTTCTCTGTTTCCCCTGCTCCTCCTCCTCCTGATCCTCCTCCTCCTCCTCCGCATCCTCCTCCTCCTTCTCTGTTTCCCCTCCTC
>CAUYUJ010016486.1:80000-88195 GCA_963575745.1 Prorocentrum cordatum | reverse complement strand
TCATCATCATCATCATCATACATCATCATCATCATCATCATCATCATCATACATCATCATCATCATCATCATCATCATCATCATCATCATCATCATCATCATCATCATCATCATCATCATCATCTTCATCATCATCTTCATCATCATCATCATCATCATCATCATCATCATCATCATCATCATCATCATCATCATCATCATCATCATCATCATCATCATCATCATCATCATCATCATCATCATCATCATCATCATCATTCTTATCATCATCATCATCATCACCAACATTATCATCATCATCATCATCAATCATCTTTCAACTCTTCATCCATTCATCATCATCATCATATCATCTTCATCATCGTCCATCCATCTTCTCATCATATCATCATCATCATCATCCTCATCATCATCAACTTCATTTTCCATCATCATCATCATCTTCATCATCATCATCTTCATCTTCATCATATCTATCATCATCATCATCATCATCTTCATATCATCATCATCATCATCATCATCATATCATCATCATCGCATCAATCAGCATCTTCAGCTCATCATATCATCTATCTCAGCACTTCATCAGCATCAGCATCATCAGCACTCATCAGCATCATCAGCACCAGCATCAGCATCATCATCATCAGCATCATCATCATCATCATCATCATCATCTTCATCTCATCATCATCATCATCATCATCATCATCATCATCATCATCATCATCTCATCATCATCATCATCATCATCATCATCATCATCATCATCATCATCATCATCATCATCATCATCATCATCATCATCATCATCATCATCATCATCATCATCATCATCATCATCATCATCATCATCATCATCATCATCATCATCATCATCATCATCATCATCATCATCATCATCATCATCATCATCATCATCATCATCATCATCATCATCATCATCATCATCATCATCATCATCATCATCATCGTCATCATCATCATCAGAATCAGCATCAGCATCCGCATCAGCATCAGCATCAGCATGAACATCAGCATCAGCATCAACATCATCATCAGCATCATCATCCTCATCCTCCTCATCATCATCAGCAGCAGCATCATCAGCAGCATCATCAGCATCATCATCATCACCATCACCCTCAGCATCATCATCATCATCATCATCATCATCATCATCATCATCATCATCATCATCGTCATCGTCGTCGTCATCGTCATCGTCATCGTCATCGTCATCGTCATCACCATCACCATCACCATCATCATCATCATCATCATCATCATCATCATCATCATCATCTTAATCATCCCCTGGCGCCAGACCGTATCAAGGCGTGGACCGTTTCTTCCCGACCATCCTGTGGTGTTGGGTCCTCGTTTTGAAAAGACAGAGCCCCGCGTTCCTTCCTCCTCCCCATCCTCCATTATCATCATGCCTCCTCCTCCCTCCTCCTCCTCCCTTCCCACTCCTAGCTCTGCCCTCCGCACGTCAATTTGGGCGCACCCCGCACACGCTTCGTGGCCCCATAGTGAGCTGCACCGACTGCCTCCGTAGGGCATGTCGCATGCGGTCCTGCACCCATTCGGGCACACCCCTCGTACGTCTCGTGGCCCCACAGGGAGCTCCACCGAAGGTCCCAGTGGCGCAGTTCGCATGCGGTCCCGCCACGGCACACCCATCACACGCATTGTGGCCCCACAGGAAGCTCCACCGAAGGTCCCAGTGGCGCAGTTCGCATGCGGTCCCGCACCCCTTTCGGCACACCCCTCACATGGCTCGTGGCTGCAAAGGAAGCTTCACCGAAGGTCCCAGTGGTGCAATTCGCATGCGGTCCTGCACCCCTTCCGGAACACCCCTCACACGTTTCGAGCCCCCTTTGGGAGCTTCACCGAAGGTCCCTGTGGTGCAGTTCGCATGCGGTCCCACAACAATTTCGGTACACCCCTCAGATGCTTCGTGGCCCCACTAGGAGCTCCACCGAAGGTCCCAGTGGCGCAGCCCGCTTGCGGTCCGACCCACTAATTTCGGCACACCCCTCACACGCGCCGTGGCCCCATTGTGAGTCCCACCGGAGGTCCCAGTGGCGCAGTTTGCATGCGTCCGCGCCACCCATTTCCCCACACCACTCACAGGTTTCGTGGCCCCAAAGGGAGTCCCACCAAAGATCCCAGCTGGGGCAATTCGCATGCGCCCCCGCCACCCATGCCGGCAATCTCCTCACACGTTTCGTAAGCAGCTCAACCGAAGGTCCCAGTCCTTCTCTTCCCTCCCCCTCACGTTCGTCCTCCTCCTACTCCTCCTCCTCCTCCTCCTCCTCCTCCTCCTCCTCCGCCTCCTCCTCCTCCTCCTCCTCCTCGGTGTCCTCTTCGTCTCTCGCCTTCGCCGTGCCCCTTCCGGAACGGCGCGACGGCAAACACACGCTCGTCACCGTGTGATCGGCCCGAACATCACGAGCACGGCGTAAAGCAGCAGCAGCAGCAGCGGCAGCAGCAGCATCCCTGCCCCGTGGGCGCGGCGCCTCCATGGCCGCCGCAGCGCGCACGCCGCGCGCCGCGGGGGGCGTGCGTCAGCCCTGAGCCGCCGCACCGCGGGGAGACGCAGAAGGGGCGCGCCAGGGGACACGGACTTCGACCCGCGAGCGCAACCGATCGCAGCCAGACGAGGCCGACGACGACGACGACGACGACGACGACGACGACGACGACGACGACAACGAGGGCGAGAGCGAGGGCACCGACGACAACGACGGGGGCGAGGGCACCTCCGACGACTACGACGACGACGACGACGACGACGACGACGACGAGAACACCGACGACGACGACGACGACGACGACGACGACGACGACAACGACCAGGGACCGATCGGCAACCACAAAGGACCGACCACAGCCAATAGTGATAGGGCTCTTCCGATTGCGACCAACGGGGCACGCCTCAAGACACGCCGTAATGGTGAAGCCACCCTCAATACGGATTCAGGATTAAGCGAACTCCCTCAATTGGTCGCTCAGAACTCTGGAGAAGCGGTTGCGATCCAGAGGATCAACGACGGATTGCCACCTTGAGCTGACACACTGGCAATGACTCATAAGACTAATTGGGGTCGCGGCTTCATTGCGAAATGCCTAGTGACGTAGTGACCCAACCTGTCCTGTCAGCCACCGTGCCTCGAGGCACGAAGTGGAGTGTCTCGAGATTATCAAGAGACCCCAGCGATCAATACTGGGGCTTGTGAATACGCTTCAAGGGTTGGGAATCCATATTGCCATATTATCTAGGGCTCCCCGCGAGACGTTTCCTGAGGCCAGGGGGGCACGAGACGGTCCACGAGGGACCTCAGAGGCCCCAAGCACGGTCCAAGTGACATTCAAGAGGGCCCAAAAGTGCCAAATGTTGTTTCAAGGCTGTACTAGAGACCGTCAAGAAGCCCAAAGAGGGCCACAAGAGGAGCCACCCAAGAGACAATATCAGCCAGCGTTGACTCCAAATAGATTAGACGACTCAAATCAAAGAATCAGAGGAATCAAGCATGCTTGGAATCCGCAACTCAGCAAGCAAGCAAGCGTGCAAGCAAGCGCGCAAGCAAGCAAGCAAACAAGCGTGCAAGCGCGCAAGCGCGCAAGCAAGCAAGCAAGCAAGCAAGCAAGCAAGCAGACATAGGCATAGGCGTAGGCATTGGAGTCAGGGGGAGGCATAGGCATAGGCATAGGAATAGCCATAGGAATTAGCGGGAGGCATACGAATTAGGGGGGGCAACGGACCAAGCAGTAGGGTTTGAGCTAGGACTCCTGTAGGGCAAGCCTACTCTGAGAAAAACACTGATTCCCCGTAAACGTTTAAAGGATGGTGCCGTTCTCGCCGTTTCGGGTTCCAACGCTCCAAGAGGGTCGAACAGACCCCCAAGATCGCCCCAAGACGCTCCAAGACGCCCCCAGGAGGGTTCTAAGACGGTACGACGTTCGCAAAGGCCCCGAAACCGCCCCAGAGACCTCCAAGACGCCCCAAGAGTGGCGAAAGGGGGCCCCAAGAAGGGCTCGCGAGGGTGAACCCGAACTGACGTTTCGAACCCTCCGCCCAAAGCGAAGCGGACCCACGAGTCCCGCCAGCAGGCCCCCAAGAAGTCCTTGAGAGGCCCCCCAGAGGCCCCGAGAGACCTAAAACATGCTTCTAAGAGGCCTTATCCCCACAGGCCCTTACACGCATCCAAGAAGCCTCTAACCCACGGCACAGCCACGGTTGCGGGATGGAACGAAGGCCACTAGATGCATGTGCCAAGATCAGTGAATAAAATCAGTTCATCCCAAGCGGATGGCAAAATACGTTCGAACGTCGGCCATCCAAAAATACTGGGTCATTGCACTGATGTTGTATGAGCTGCGTGGAACAAAAGTCTATAAATGCATATATATATATATATATATATGTATATATATACGAATATATGTATATATATACATATATATATATATGTGCGTGTATATGTGTATATGTGTATGTGTATATGTGTATGTATGTGTGTATGCATGTGTATATATATATGTGTGTATGTATGTATGTGTGTACGTGTATATGTATGTGTCGGTGTATATGTATAAGTATGTGTACATGTATATGTATACGTATATGTATATGTGTATGTATATGCATGTGTAGTTGTATATGTACATGTTCATGTATATGGATTTGTATATGTATAGGTGTATGCATATGTATATGTATGTGTAACTGTATATGTATATGTAGATGTAGATGTAAATGTATATGCAAATGTATATGTATATGTATATGTATATGTATGTATATGTGTATATGTATATGTATTTGTATGTGTATAGATATGTATATGTGTAAGTGCATATTCATATTCACATGTATATATATATATATGTGTATGTATGATTATATGTATATGCATATGTATTTGTATATGTATATGTATATGTAAATGTATATGTATATGTATATGTATATGTATATGTATATGTATATGTATATGTATATGTATATGTATGTGTATGTGTATGTATATGTACATGTATATGTATATGTATGTATATATATGTGTATATGTGTATGTAAATGTGTGTGTGTGTGTGAATGTATATGTATACGTATACGTACATATATAGTTGTGTGTATATGTAAATAGATGTATATGCATATGTATATGTATATGTATATGTATATGCCTATGCATGTGTTCATGTGTATGCATATGTATGTGTAAATGTAAATGCCCATGTATACGTTTATGTATAGGTATAGGTATAGTTATGGGTATATGTATACGTATATATGTCGGTATAGGTAAAGGAAGAGGTAAAGGTACATGTATATGTATATGCATATGTATTTGTAAATGTAGTTGAATATGCATATGCAAATGTATATGTATATGTATATGTACATGTATATGTGTATGTATGTGTATATGTATATGTGTATGTGTATGTATATGTCTATGTATATGTATATCTAGATGTAGATGTAGATGTACATGTAGATGCGGATGCATATGTATGTGTATATGTATATGTATGGGTATATGTATGTGTATATGTATATGTGTATGTGCATGTGCATGTCTATGTGTATGTATGTGTGTATGTATAGGTATGCATATGTATATGTGTATGTATATGTATATGTACATGGATGTGTATATCTATGTGTAAATGTATATGTCTATGGGTATGGAGATGGACATGTATACTTAAATGTATGTGTATATGCATGTGTATGTGCATATGTATATGTATATGTAAATGTACATGTCTATGAATATGGGAATGGATATGTATACGTATATGCGTGTGTATGTGTGTGTGCATGTGCATGTGTATTTGTGTATGTATATTATGGATATGTATATGTATATGCATATGCATGTGTATCTATGTACGTGTGTATATATATGTATGTATATGCATATGTATGTGTATAAGTATATGTTTATGCATGTGCATACATATGTACATGTATGTTAATGGTATAAGATATGTGCAGCGATACATGTGCTGTAAGTTGTGTGAAGCGAGCTATGTGGTGTACGCCATGCGGTGCAGGCTATTCAGTGCACGCTGTGTGGTGCAAGCTGTGTGGTGCAAGATACGTGGTGCAAGCTGTATGGTACGAGCTAGTCGGTGTCAGCAGTGCGATGTATGCCATGCAGTGTAAGCTACGTGGTTCAAGCTATATGATGTGAGGTATGTGGTGTAAGCTAAGTGGTAGGATACATGTCGTGTCAGTTATGTGCTGTTGCCCAGGTAGCGTAAGCTATGCAATACCTCTATGTCTATATATCTCTCGCTGTACATATACACATGTTATACAAACATACAAGTGTGTATAGTATCGCTATACAACTATATACATATGTGTATATACATATATGTATATATATGTGCGTGTGTGATGTTACATTGCCTTTTCCGTCTCCCTCTTAGCCTGCACTCTATTCAACGGCAGGAAAAAAAACTAATGTGATGGCGTGCAGGCCAGACCTGCCAATGCCGTTCTATGACCGCTGCATGTACATCATGTCGATCTCCTCCTGCTCTGCTCGAAGTACCATTACCACTTCCAAGCTCTGCGCCTGCACCAGCGTGCGGAAATGTTGTCGAACTACCCATCCTTATCCCCATGAGTCGAAGCGTCAGGCACCGAACGGCACGTCAGGTTAGTATCGAAAGCCGAATACAGCCAAGCCAACAGGCCCTCGACATTCACCACCATCTCCTGCCTCGAGAATCAGGACGAGGTCTAAGGACGACCTGCACCTGCACATGCGCCTTGCAGATCCGCCTCTTCTCCTGCACCTGCCCGCTGCGCGCGAGAGCACCACACTGAATCGCACTAGAGTTCGGTGGCAACTCATGGGAGCCTCCATTACCATCTGGTCGGCTCTTGCGAATCGACGCTAATCGACGCTAGATCGACGCTAATCGACGCTAACCGACGCTAAACAGGCGCTATCTCATCGACTCCCAAACGCTAATCGATGCTGATCGACGCTAAAGACGGAATCACAAGGGTACACCAGGCTCCCATGATTTGCTACCTAACCACTCTGAATCGCACTAGAGCATCCTCAGGTCCCTGGTCCTCGGGTAGGTACCGATACCACTACTCCTAGGACCTCTCCAGGGGTGCGTTCTGACCAGAACTTCAAGGCGAATCCAGCGGTGGCGACGAGGGCCTCCCAGGAGGCCCCCAGAAAAAGGAAAACAGGCGAAGGGTAGCGATATGGTTACCTTTTCCTCAACTGCTTCTCCTGCACCTGCCCGCTGCGTGCGAGAGCATCCCACTGAATCGCACTAGAGCGTCCTCAGGCAGAGCTGGACCTAAACGTTGCATTTCGTTTTGCGTTCGTTTGTTTTTCGTTTTGCTCTACCTGTTCTCCTGTACCGCCCTGCCAAAACGAAAAACAAAACACAGCCCAAGTCCAACAAAACAGCTTTTAGATCCAGCCCTGTCCTCGGGTCCTGCCAGCTCCGCCGCCTCCGCCAGGCTGCCACCGAGCTGCGCTCACCCCGCCCGGCGCCTCCTGCGGCTCCTGCTGCTCGAGCCGCTTGCCCGGCCGAACCCGCGCGCAGGCGGGCACGAGCGGTCCCGCCCGCGCTGGTGCTCGGCGGCACCATGGCCCTCATAGAGGAAGAATAACCGGCATAAACACTTTTTACGTCGGCAGCTACTCCGAATTTCTAAATAAGCGTCGGGGGGGCTTCACCCCCGCCGACAGTTCCACATCGACCCCCGTCGCGGGCAGCCACCGCGCGCCAAAGGCGCTCCGACCCCCGTAGCGGCGCGACGACGAGGCGAGGTTGACTCCTGTCGGGGGGGGGGTACCCACCCACGCTTATTAAGAAAACCAGAGAAGGCAGGGGACGTTCCGCACTGGCGATGGGATGCCTAAACGAGGATACCGTTCGAGCGAATTGTGCCACCGTGCAAGAGGAGGAGCGGGGAGAGGGTGCGGCCGAAAGAGGGGCGGACGGAGCGACGGCATAAACATAAACTTTGGAAGGCCCGCGCGGATTTCTTGGATCTGCGCTGGACCCCCCTCCCTGGCGCGCGGAGCGCGCCAGGGGCGGCGCCAGAGGCGCCGCTGGGGGGGTCCAAGCACAGATCCAAGAAGTCTGCGCGGAGCGCCAAAAGTGTATGTTCATGCTGTTTTTTGTTC
>CAUYUJ010016486.1:0-75000 GCA_963575745.1 Prorocentrum cordatum | reverse complement strand
GGGCCCCAAAAAGGCCCAAGACGGCCCAAAATGGCCCCCAAGACGCCCAAGATGGCCTCCAAGGCGGCCAAGATGGCCTCCAAGATGCCTCCAAGACGGCCAAGAAGGCCTCCAAGACAGCGAAGATGGCCCCAAGATACACCCAAGACGACCCCAGATGGCCTGAAGATGGCCTTCGACTGCCCAAAAGGCCCGCCAGAGGCCTCCAAGACGGCCCACGAGCCCTCCAAGACGTCCTCCAGGAGGCCCGAAAGCTCGGAAACCACCTGGTCCGATAGCTCGCCCGACTGGGTGTTCCCCAAAGGCTTTCGAAACCCACTCGGGGAACGCGTGGCCCGATAGCTTGGCCAGGCTCAAACCCAGCTTTCGGCCACGCAGGCGCTTCCAACAAGGCAGGGGGGCGGCGGTGAATCGCCGTTGGCGTCTTCGATGCTCACCCGTTTCGTCTTGGCCGCGTCCACGACGGCCCAAAGGGGCCCCCCGAGATCGGTCCAGCAGGGCACACGAGGCCTCCAAGAAGGCCCCAAAGCAGCACTGCAGGGCCCAAGAACGACAGCAGGGGCTGCCAAGACGGCCCGGGAGAGCCCCAAAGAGGGCCCTCAGGGGAGCCCAACAGGGAAGACACGAACTGACGTGTCGAGCCTTTCTCCCCAAGATGGCCCCAAGAGACCCCCGACGCCCCCGAGGCGCCCAGAAGAGGGCCAAGAGGCTTCCGAGGCGTCCCCAAGATGCCCCCAAGAGGCCCCGAAGAAGGCCCAAGAGCCCCCCCTAGATGTCCCCAACAGCCCTCGAAAAGGCCCATGAGAGCCTTCCCACGAGCCCATCATATGATTGCAAGAAGCTCTTGACCCACTAGATAACTTACGTCGCAAGCACTCGCTCCTTCTGGGGGGTCCGCAGAATGGCGTGAGCCACTTGAGTGCTCCAGGCCCTCGATACCCGCCCTCTTCGTCTTCAATCGGACCCCCTTTTGTGGCACCCTGCCTCTCGAATCCAAAGAGACGTCTGGCTGGCTCACACAACAGCACCTCGTCCGCGTTAACACTTTTCCGCCGCACAGCTTCGTCACTGCGTGGCAAAATACGTGGGGCCGCCGCCAACATCTTCGTATGGGTGAGTTTCACCCTTCGAAGTCACCAGGGACTCATCCGTGCGGGCCTCAAATCGGAAGGGCACGTCCGTGCCACGTCCGCGCATCTCCTCGTCCACGGCATCCTTGCAGGCCCTGCTCACCTGGACCTTACCCACGTGGGACGTCGACTCTAGTATCTCCACACACGTCATAAGCTCACCGAACAAATGGTACCGCTGCATGTCAGTACCGACAATGCCCCCGACGCAAGCAGCCTTATGGACCCCCACGCGGCAGCCGACATTCACGCCGCAACTCTCAGACCACATCGCCGTCTCCTCTACCAACCGCAGTGCAAAGCAGACGACGGCCATCGAAGAGTTGTCTCTAGTCAACGGGAGCCCACCCTGACCAGCTATGTACGCGTCCCCTACAGTTTCGACCTTGTACACCTCGAAGAAATCCGTGAGCTTGTCGAGCCGCCCGAACAGCTCGCTGACGAGCTCCACCACCTTCGCTGGCGAGAGGGTGCTCGCTAGTCGTGTGAAGCCAGCAAGGTCAGACTGCGCCAGGGTGACGGAAGGGTAGGAGTGCGTGAGAGAGGCCGTACTCTCGCGGAGCTCTCTGATAACGTCCAGGGGCATCAAGGCGGCAAGGGTGCCCTGAATGCGGTCGAGCGTGAAGGTTACCCTCTGCGAGGCTTGATGCTGCCCGCGGAGCAGGGTTTCCTGGCAGTACGCCTCGATAGCGTTGACCATGGTGTAGTAGACGAGAATGTTCCCACCAGCGGCGAACTTCAGCTGCTGCAAGCCTGTCATGTGATGGCCGCCCCAAGCAAGCGCCATCGTCAATACCACCCAGACCAACGAATACTGGAAAGGAAACTGGTACGCCGTTATCGCCAGTGCGTAGACGGGGAAAAAGACAAGGAACGCTACGTTCGAGGAAAGCTGGGGAGGATCTGTGAAAGAATGGCCAGAACCCTCCCAATTCCAAAACGAGGACAGCGGCTTCAAAGAGTCGTAGGAGACGAAGAGGCACGTCGCGACGCTGTAGCACGATCCCAATAAGAACAGGCGCGAGCGCCTCATAGCTGACAGACTCATGCCTGCACCGTGACTGCGGCGGGGGCCCAACTGGGTGTGCATAAAAACAAGTCGTGTGGCACACACTATCAGGCAGCAGGCCAGGCGACAGAGAAGGTAAATTCGCAGCTCGTGCATATACCCAATGAAATCACGAATGTGTGACATGTGTGTCCCCATAAGCACATACAACATCTCGACCACAGTCAGACTTAAAAGGCAGACCGCTTGGCAAGCCAAGCGGCTCTCTGCGTTTCTGCATGTTACCTTCTCGTGGAACCAGATCTGGAAAGACGTCTCCTCCTCCAGGCTCGACGCGGCCAATCCGTGGCACAATCCCAGCAGGCACGGTGGCCGCCAACCCTGCTCGAGGTTATTCTTCGTTGGCAACTCACGGGAGCCTCCCATGACATCTTGTCGGCCCTTGCGAATCGACGCTAGTCGACGCTAAATCGACGCTCATCGAAGCTAAATCCACGCCGATCGAAACTAACCCACGCTACATCGGCGCCATATCATCGACTCCCAGACGCCGATGACGCGAATCGACGCTAAAAAGATAGAAATACGAGGCTCCACAAGGCTCCCATGATTTGCTACCGAATCATTACTCTCGTCTCGCTGCGTCTTCATCATGCGCCAGAACGTATCGAACTCCGTCGCCTACTGGCGGCGCGCAGGGGGGGTAGCGGGAGGGGGGAAGGCTTCTTGGAAGGAGGCTGCTTCTGAGAAGGCGCCGGCCTTACATCTACAGCGAAGGCCCGCGCCTTCTAAGAAGCAGGGGTGTTTCTACGACGCCTGCCCCCCTCCCCCTCTTCCTCCTCCTCCTCCTCCTCCTCCTCCTCCTCCTCCTCCTCCTCCTCCTCCTCCTCCTCCTCCTCCTCCTCCTGCCCCTACAGCCCTGTGCGAGTGGCCGAGCCTGCGCGTAGCACCTCAGCGTCCTATCCCTGGCCGCCCGGCGCGCCCTCCTGCCGAGGAGCAGCGCGCCCAGGACGCCCGTCCTCGCCACCGCCCCGGACCTCTCCGACGGCGCGCCCCCGCTCGGCCCCAGGAAGGCCGACGGCTCGATGGGGCACTCCAAGATCGGCCGCGAGCGAGGGGGGAGGAGCGAGGAGGAGAATGACCACCTACCAGACCGGCCCAACCCAGCTCGAAGACCCGACTTTCGGATTGGGGGGGGCACACGGACGTGAGACGTGTTTTTGTCAATATTATCCGACCCCCCCACACTGCACATGGCGGGCAATTCGGGGCATTTGGGTTGGGTTGGGGTGGTTTGGTGGGTGGTGACAGGCCTTCTCAGAAGGCTCGGAAGTCCCCCAGCCCTGTGAGAAGGCTTCTGAGCCTTCCCCCCGAAGACAGAAGAAGAAACTTCTCGGAAGGCGCGAGAGCTTCTGGGAAGTCCCGCCGCCTTCTGAGAAGGCCTTCTCCTTCTCATTTCCCCCCTCGCTCGCCGCCGATAAGAGCGGGACCCTGGTGGCGTCAGGAAAATTATAGACGGTCACGAGACCATCCTTGCCCTTCATCTCCACCCCCCCTCGCAGCAGCGTCTGCTCCTCCGCCCAGGCCGGCAGCTCCCCGCGCGTCTCCGCTCCGAACTGCACCTGGCCCGCGACGCCCTTCTGCATCATGCGCGCCGCCATGTTCACGGTGTCACCGAACAGCCGGAAACGGGGCAACTTTCCGCCCACCACCCCGGCCACGACCGGCCCCGTGTGGATGCCCACCTTGAATTGTGTTGCTCCCATCGTAAGAATCATTTCGAGCACCCAGAAAGGTGTCGAAACAGTGTCGAACGAATGTCGCCTCCCAGGGCCCGACACGTGAAAACCCTCCAGGTTCGGTACTCTCTTGGTACTCGAAATTCTTTCTGGTGATCAAGGCTAAAGTAGGTTGGAGGCAAGGGTAGTGAGGGAGGGAGGGAGGGAGGGAGGGAAGGCGGAGGAAGAGGAAGGGGAGGAGGGCGAGGAGGACTCGGAAAAAGCGGCGGGAGGGAGGAGGGGGAGGAGGGGAGGGAGGGAGGGAGGGTTTGAACATCGCAAGCCTTGAAGGTGACGTCGGCTTCGGGCGCGGGCTGGAACTCCAGCATCGCGGTGGCGGCCCGGAGCAGGCGGGCCAGGAGGGCGCCGTGGCCCCACCTGGCGCTCTCCTCAACCTCGGAGGGGACGACGCCGACCGCGCAGACGTACTCCTCTCGGGGGGGAACACGAGGTGGGGTTGGAGCAAAGGTGGGGTTGGAAGGAAAATCGCTCCGACTGGCCCCTGGACGAAGGAAACGCGTTAAACAGGAGCATCCAGCTGGGCCCGTTCCCCAGACCCACTTTTGGATAACCCTACCTCTACGAACCCCCGGCGGCCAAGAGGGTGGCGTCCAACGGGGGGGGCGCAAATCGTGGCCGGCGGCATGTGCGCGGCCCAGGGGGGGGGGGCCAGGGACGCAATGAAATGAGAAGAGGCGCCATGAAATCTGAGGATACCGTGGCCCACGCCATGAGATCCACCCCCCCTAGTCTCTTGGCCGCCCCCGATCCTCCATCCACGTCTCGATCTTGGTGACCCGGTGAGTCTGGCACACTCTGTCGAACTCTATGAAAGACCTGTTCAGGAGGCCCAGCAGCTCCGAAGCAGTGAGGCTTCGGGCCTGCACATCAAAGCCTACCAGACAGATAAACATGACGGACGCTCGCTCGATATTGGGAACGTCCACCCTGCAAGCAGGGCTGTTCAATAGCGGGACGATGACGAATGAAGGCACCATGTGTTTGAGCACGTCGTACATGCTCCGTGTGGTCAGCATATGATCAAGGTCCAGCTTGAATTTAAGCTGCTCTGACCGCATGGCGCGTCTCTTCCTTCTCACCGCGAACCATTCCAAAAAAGATAAGAATGATGCTCCCACAAACAGGTCGAACAGACCCGCGTACTTATCCATAACACTGTCGTCTCTGTGATAAAGAACACCGGCACTACAGAAGCAGACCATCCATATCCCGAACAAGCAGTTCATCCAAGACTTCTTCGCACACACACTCGGCTGCAGCAATACCCAAATCATAGCATCCAGCATCATGTTGTAGGACGGGAAGACACAGGAATGGCATGTCAACTCCCCCGTAACATCAGCACAATACAGTACAGACGTGAAACTACGGTAGTCGACTCCAACAAACAAATCAGAGACCAACCAACTCACAAATATTACGAACACTACCGCTTTGTATGCAAGAAGAGTTGGCCGCCGAATGCAGTAGGCTGTTCCGAAAAATGAGCTGAAATAGAAAACAAAACTATTCGCGTCCGAAAACATTGATCGGTGATTACCACCACAAACCATTTCGTGAATGATACCCATGGTCTGACCGAAAAACAGCAGATATGCAAGCCCTGTGAACATCGCCACCCTCGCCCCGAGCTTGATGTTCGGAACGACGACGTCCTCGTGCCACTGCTCAGGGAACCGCTTCTCCAGCTTGTCCTCGCACGCCTGCGTGCTCGCCACCCTACACTTGGCCGCGACGCGCCGCCACGGGCCGACGCTCCCGTCCGACTCGTCCGACTCGTCCGCCCCGCTGCCGCCCAGCTCGCTGCCGCCCAGCTCGCTGCCGCCCGTGGCGCTGCCGCCGGTGGCGCTGCTCGCCGTGCCGCTGCTCGCCGTGCCGCTCTGGCTCCACTCGACCTCCTGGTCGTCGGAGCTGGTGCCGCCTTCGACGTCGCTCCCCTCCTCGTCGTCCTCGTCCTCGCCCCCGCTGCTGCGGGACCGCAACCGCTGCTGGTAGGCGCACCGCCCCCGGCGCGGCCTCGCCATACGCGCTGGTCAGCGACCCCGGGGGAGGGGCGGAGGGATGAGGGAAGGCAGGAGCTGGAGTGGGCCTGTGCGCAGCGTCAGGCCCTGCCAGACGGGAGGAGATATGGGCCCGCCCGTCTTCGATCAGATCCCCCTTGGGAGTATAATCTGCCTTACCTGCCACGCGTAGTTGGCGCAGCCCCTGAAACCGAAAAAGGAAGGTAGGAAGGAAGAGACAAGAGGGAGGGAGAAGGATGGAGCACGAGAGAGATTAGCAGGAGGAGCGCTAGGAGCAGAAAATCAAGCGGCAGAACCTGACGGGCGGGTCGGGCGGGCGGACCCTGACGGGCGGGTGGGGCGGGCGGGCCCAGACGGCCGGGTCGAGGGGGCGGGTCGCGCATGAATCGTGAGGAAGGCTCGAGCAATGGCGCGATTCCGAAGCAAATCGTGAAGAAGTGCAAAGCGAGAGCGTGATTCCTGAATGTCGAAGCGCTGCGTTTCCATGAATTGCAAGGAAGTCCCACGCGAGAGCGCAATTCCTGGATAAATTGCGAGGAGGTCCCGCGGGAGTAGCTATTGCGGTAGTTCGGGGGCCAACAACGCAATCTGAGGCGCAAAACGTTCCTTTGAAACACACAAGGTGCGAGCTCCGGGAAAAGCACGTCAATTGAAAAAGCGCAATGGGCACCTGACGGGGGATCAACAATTATAAGAATCCATTATAATTGAGAACTCGACAACAACAATCAGCTTAAGATTGTTCGTTCGTATACGCTCGCGTCAACATGTATGGCCCGAAATCCTCGACCCCCGCGCTCTTACTCTTCGATCGCACCCCATGTAATTGTATGTGTAACACCCTGCAACTGCAGATAACGCGGCGGGGTCGTCGGAAGTCTGCGAAGCTCTGAAGAAGCCCGCCGTAGGCGCCGAGTACTTCACGCTTTACACCATGAACCCGACGCAAGTGCCCACTTTTTCGTCAAAGCAACGTGTGTGGGTCGCGGGTGGGTCGCAGGGTGGATAACGGGGTGGGTCGCGGGGTGGTCGCGGGGTGTGTCGCGGGTGGGTCGCGGGCGGGTCGCGGGCGAGGACGACGACAACAACGCAACAACGCAGCAACATTCCGCACCGAGGAAGCCCCACTTCAGCCACACGCCCGGGCACAGTGAATGACCGTTCGTAGACAAGCGCGTTTCCCTACTCACAAAGTAACTAGTCGCAACTGGCCTGGATCTGCCACTGGGGGATTTACGATACCTTATACCGATGCAAACATGTTTTTTCCCCCACGTTTGCGTGTAGGCACTTTGCGAGCAGCGGAACGCGCTGGGTGAGTCCGACCCCCCGTCCTTAACCGCCACGCGTCGTTGGCGCAGCCTTGGGACCGCCGCTCGCCCTCCCGCCCCACCTGGTCCCCGCGCCCGCTGGCTGCTCGGCGCGGCGGCCCTACGGCCTCCCGGCTGCGTTGCCTGCACCAGCCGCGAAGCGCCCCTCTCCACCTCGCCACGCAGTCCCTGCTACGGGGCGCTCCGCCTCGCCAGCCCTGTGGCGGGCGGCTTCGCCGAGCCCAGACGTGATGCGTGCACCGGTGAGGGCTCGGCTCTCTGCCCCCCCCCCCCTCCCGCCATTGCCAGGGCTTCCCCGCGCGAGGCACCGTGCCGCCCACCGGCGTGTTCCTGCGGAGCAGCCCCGCTTCTGAGCAGCCCTGCTGGTGGTCCACTTTGGCGCCTCCGCCAGCAGCCCTCTGTGCGGCCCCGGCTGCCCCTCTCGCAGATTCCGCCGCCCTGCCCTCGACAGCCTCGCTGGACGCCATCTTGGCCCCGGCCGCCGGGGCCTGGTACTGCGGCACTTGGATTGGTGGCGTCGGTTGCGCAGCTGTCTCTGGCACCTGTTGCGCTCGGCCCGGAAGCATCGCAATCCCACAGCCCAGTTCCCAGCAGCTCAACAGGGCTTTGCAGCATCTTGCCGCTGTGAATTAGCTATCGCGGCCCTACCCCCCAGTGGGTATGGGCCTTCATCCATCCGTCGGACCTGCCGTGCAGCAAAGCCCGTCACCCCGGCCCTACGACGACCACCTGGATGCTGCCCTTGCGTGGGTTCGCCCGCCGCTCCTCCTCCAGTACTGGTGCTATTTTTGCCTTCGGTTGCGTACTGCTGCCTGCGCCCCAGCCCCTAGGAGTGGCCGCGACGCCGACCCGCGTCCACTGCCAAACCGCGTCAGCGCAGGACGGCCGCCTGGTCACTCCATCCGAATTTTTGTTGCGCTGTGAATGCCCTCCTTCCTTTCCGGCCTTCCGCGGCCGCGCACCTCCTCGGCCTCCATCTTGCCGCCAACAACTAGTGTCTGCCATTGCCTGGCACACTGGAGCGCGCGTGCGGATTGCCTCTGCCGCGCTGCGATGTAAAAACTGTAGTTGGCGCAGCCCCTAAGACAGAGGAAAGGCGGGAGGGGAGAAGGGGTAAGGGGGAGGAAGCAGGGTGGAGCACGAGAGAGATTAGCAGGAAGGCAGCGAAGATAAAAAATCCTGGCGAAGGTCCCAACCATATGCAGTTGTGGGTACCGTAATTGTGAATATCTGCTTCGGTGAAGCTCCCTATGGGGCCACGAAGCGCTGCACTGGGCGGGGGGGAACGCTGTACTGTGTGGGTGGTGTGCCGAAGTGGGTTTCCGGGACACATGCGGACGGTCCCACTGAGGGCTTCGGTGGAGCTCCCTATGGGGCCACGAAGCGCTCTACTGAGTGAGTGAAAATGCCAAATTGGGCTACCTGAGCGCATGCGGGTGGTCCCGCAGGGGGCTTCCGTGGAACCCCCTAACTGCGCGGGTGAAAATGCCAAATTACATTTCCCAGACGCATACGGACGGTAGCATTGGGGCCTTGGGTGGACCCCCCATATATGGGGCCACGAAACGCTACATGGATGAAAATGCCAAATTGGGCTTCCGGGACGCATGCGGACGGGGGCACTGGGGCCTTCGGTGGAGCTCCCTATGGGGCCACGAAACGCTGTATTGGGTGGGCGAAACGCAGGGAGGAGGGGGAGGAGGGCCACGAAACGCTGTACTGGGTGTGCGGGACGCATGCGTACGGTAGCATCGGGACCTTCGGTGGGGCTCCCTATGGGGCCACGAAACGCTGTACTGGGTGTGCGGGACGCATGCAGACGGTAGCACTGGGACCTTCGGTGGGGCTCCCTATGGGGCCACGAAACGCTGTACTGGGTGTGCGGGACGCATGCGGACGGTAGCACTGGGACCTTCGGTGGGGCTCCCTATGGGGCCACGAAACGCTGTACTGGGTGGGTGGTACGCAGGAGGAGGGGGAGGAGGGCCACGAAACGCTGTACTGGGTTGTGCGGGACGCATGCGGACGGTAGCACCCGGACCGTAGGTGGGGCTCCCAAGTATGGGGCCACGAAACGTTGTACTGGGTGGATGAAACGCAGGGAGAAAGGGGAGGAGGGAGGGGGAGGAGAAAAGGAGGGGAGAACGCGGGGCGACGTCTCTTCAAAACGAGGACCCAACACCACAGGATGGTTGGGAACAAGTGGCAGGACCAGACGGGCGGGTCCGACGGGCCGACCCTCGTGGGCGGGTCGGGCGGGCGGGCCTGGAGGGCCAGGTCGAGCGGGCGGGTCGCTGAAGCATCAGTCCTGCATGAATCGTGAGGAAGGCTCGCGCAATGGCGCGATTCCCAAGTAAACCGTGAGAAGTCCATAGCGAGAGTGTGATTCCCGAGTTTCGAGGGGGCGGCGTCTGAATACATCGCGAGTGTTTCACGCGAGAGCGGAATTCCTGGGTGAATTGCAAGAAGTCTTGAGCGAGAGCGCAAGTCTTCAATAAGATGTGATGACGTATAAGGCGGGAGCCATTGCTGTAGTAGTTCGGGGGCCAACCACGCCGATCGTACCCACCTTGGGGCTATATCTCCTTACCTGCCACCTGTAATTGGCGCAACCCCTAAATCAGGGGAAGGAGGAAGGGAGGAGGCAAGAGACAAAGGGCAGGGAGAAGAATGAAGAACGACAGAGATTTGCAAGAAGGGCATTAGAAGCAGGAGCACAAGCGGCAAAACCAAACGGGCGGGTCGGGCGCGCGGACCCTGACGGGCAAATCGAGCGGGTGGGCCCAGACGGGCTGGGCGGGCGGGCAGATCGCTAAAGCGTCAATCCAACATGAGTCGCCAGGAAGTTTCGAGCGATAGAGCAATTCCTAAGTAAATCGTGGGAAAGTCCAAAGCGAGAGCGCGATTCCTGAATTTAAGGGTCACGCGAGAGCGCGATTCCTGGACAAAATATGGAGAATTCCAGCGCGGGAACGCGATTTTGAAATCAAGTCTGAGAAAGTATCAGGCGGGAGCCGTGGTTGTTGCATGTCAGGGTCCAGGAACCCAATCTGAGGCGCAAGACTTTCTCTGGTGAACACTATAGTGCGAGCCCAGGGATGAACACTTCAATTGAAAAACACAGTGGGCACCAGGGGGGATCGCCAATAGATTTCTTTAGAAATGAGAAATCAATCATTTAAACCGTTCAGTCTTATCTGCTCGCGTGCCGTTCAACGCGTATATCCCGAAAGCCTCGATACCCGCCCTCGTCGTCTTTGATCGTATCCCCCATGGGGGTATATCGTCCTGACCTGCCACATGTAGTTCGCACAGCCCCTAAAAGAGGAGAAGGGTATCAGAAGGGGATGAGAATAAAATTATCCTGGCGAAGGTCCCAACCATATGCAGTTGTGGGTACCGTAATTGTGAATATCTGCTTCGGGGAAGCTTTCTTATGGGGCCACGAAGCGCTACACTGGGCGGGGGGGAACGATGTACTGTGTGGGTGGTGCGTGCGGACGGTCCCGCTGAGGGCTTCGGTGGAGCTCCCTATGGGGCCACGAAGCGCTCTACAGCGTCAGTGAAAATGCCAAATTGGATTTCCGGGACGCACGCGAACGGTCCCACTGGGGGCAGCCCCCTATGGGGCCACGAAACGCTGCACAGGGTGGACGAAAATGCCAAATTGGGCTTCCAGGACGCATGCGGACGGGGGCACTGGGGCCTTCGGTGGAGCTCCCTATGGGACCGCGAAACGCTGAACTGGGTGTGCGGGACGCATGCGGACGGTAGCACTGGGACCTTCGGTGGGGCTCCCTATGGGGCCACGAAACGCTGCACTGGGTGTGCGGGACGCATGCGGACGGTAGCACTGGGACCTTCGGTGGGGCTCCCTATGGGGCCACGAAACGCTGTACTCGGCGGGTGAAACGCAGGGAGGAAGGGGGAGGAGGGCCACGAAACGCTGTACTGGGTGTGCGGGACGCATGCGGACGGTAGCACTGGGACCTTCGGTGGGGCTCCCTATGGGGCCACGAAACGCTGTACTGGGTGTGCGGGACGCATGCGGGCGGTAGCACTGGGACCTTCGGTGGGGCTCCCTATGGGGCCACGAAACGCTGTACTCGGCGGGTGAAACGCAGGGAGGAAGGGGGAGGAGGGCCACGAAACGCTGTACTGGGTGTGCGGGACGCATGCGGACGGTAGCACTGGGAGCTTTTGTGGAGCTCCCTATGGGGCCACGAAACGCTGTACTGGGTGTGCGGGACGTATGCGGGCGGTAACACTGGGACCTTCGGTGGGGATCCCTATGGGGCCACGAAACGCTGTACTGGGTGGGTGAAACGCAGGGAGGAAGGGGAGGAGGGCCACGAAACGCTGTACTGGGTGTGCAGGACGCATACGGGCGGTAGCTTTGGGACCTTCGGGAGCTCCCTATGGGGCCACGAAACGCTGTACTCGGTGTGCGGGACGCATGCGGACGGTAGCACTGGGACCTTCGGCGGGGCTCCCTATGGGGCCACGAAACGCTGTAGTGGGTGGGTGAAACGCAGGGAGGAGGGGGAGGAGGGCCACGAAACGCTGTACTGGGTGTGGGGGGCGCATGCGGACGGTAGCACTGGGACCTTCGGTGGAACTCCCTATGGGGCCACGAAACGCTGCACTGGGTGTGCGGGACGCATGCGGACGGTAGCACCTTCGGTGGGGTTCCCTATGGGGCCACGAAACGCTGCACTAGGTGGGGACGGGAAGAGGGCCACGAAACGCTGTACTGGGTGTGCGGGACGCATGCGGATGGTAGCACTTGGACCTTCGGTGGAGTTCCCTAATATGGGGCCACGAAACGTTGTACTGGGTGGATGAAACGCAAGAAAAAAGGGGAGGAGGGAGGAGGAGGGAGGAGTGGGAGGAGGAGGACGAGGAGGAGGAGGAGGAGGGGGAGGAGGAGGAGGAGGAGGAGGAGGAAGAGGAGGAGGAGGAGGACGAGGAGGAAGAGGAGGACGACGACGACGAGGAGGAGAGGAAAGGAGAGGAGAACACGGGGCGACGTCTATTCAAAACGAGGACCCAACACCACAGGATGGTTGGGAAAAATTGTCCTGGCGAAGGTCCCAACCATATGCACCTGTGGGTACCGTAATTGTGAATATCTGATTCGGTGAAGCTCCCTATGGGGCCACGACGCGCTGCACCGGGCGGGGGGGAACGCTATACTGTGTGGGTGGTGTGCCGAATTGGGTTTCCGGGACGCATGCGGATGAAGGCTTCGGTGGAGCTCCCTATGGGGCCACGAAGCGCTCTACTGAGTGAGTGAAAATGCCAAATTGTGTTACCACGACGCATGCGGACGGTCCCACTGGGGGCTCCGGTGGAGCTCCCTTATGGGGCCACGAAACGCTGCACTGCGCGGGCGAAAATGCCAAATTACATTGCCCGTGCGCATACGGACGGTGGCACTGGGGCCTTGGGTGGAGCCCCCTATGGGGCCAAACACTGCACTGGGTGAGTGAAAATGCCAAATTGGGTTTCCAGGACGCATGCGGACGGGGGCACTGCGGCCCCCGGTGGAACTCCCTGTGGGGCCGCGAAACGCTGTACTGGGTGGGTGAAAAGCAAGGAGGCGGTGGAGGAGGGCCACGAAACGCTGTATTGGGTGTGCGGGACGCATGCGGACGGTAGCGTTGGGACCTTCGGTGGGGCTCCTTATGGGGCCACGAAACGCTGTAATGGGTGTGCGGGACGCATGCGGACGGTAGCACTGGGACCTTCGGTGGGGCCCCCTATGGGGCCACGAAACGCTGTACTGGGTGGGTGAAACGCAGGGAGGAGGGGGAGGAGAGCCACGAAACGCTGTACTGGGTATGCGGGACGCATGCGGACGGTAGCACTGGGACCTTCGGTGGAGCTCCCCATGGGGCCACGAAAACTATGCGCTGACGGTATGCGGACGGTTGCACTGGGACCTTCGGTGGGGCTCCCAATGGGGCCACGAAACGCTGTACTGGGTGGGTGAAACGCAGGGAGGAGGGGGAGGAGGGCCACGAAACGCTGTACTGGGTGTGCGGGACGCATGCGGACGGTAGCACTGGGACCTTCGGTGGGGCTCCCTGTGGGGCCGCGACACGCTGTACTGGGTGTGCGGGACGCATGCGGACGGTAGCACTGGGACCTTCGGTGGGGCTCCCTATGGGGCCACGAAACGCTGTACTAGGTGTGCGGGACGCATGCGGACGGTAGCACTGGGACCTTCGGTGGGGTTCCCTATGGGGCCCCGAAACGCTTTACTGGGTAGGTGAAACGCAGGGAGGAGGGGGAGGAGGGCCACGAAACGCTGTACTGGGTGTGCGGGACGCATGCGGACGGTAGCACTGGGACCTTCGGTGGAACTCCCTACGGGGCCACGAAACGTTGTACTGGGTGTGCGGGACGCATGCGGACGATAGCACTGGGACCTTCGGTGGGGTTCCCTATGGGGCCACGAAACGCTGTACTGGGTAAGCGGGACGCGTGGCGTCTACGTGGACTGGGAACGGGAAAACGCCCTGCACCAGGAGTTCCAGAAGAGAAGGGAGGTAACCAAGGGTGAAGGGCGCGGAGAGGGCCAGGCCCGCAGCTCTGGGTACACCGACAACTGGACTGGGAAACGCCCCAGGCGCTGACCAGCTCTGGAACTGGCCCCCCCTGACGGCGCTAAGGGTGCCGCACCCGGCTCCTCCTGTTCCCTGCAGACCCTTGGCGCTGTGCGTACTACCAGCACACCGCTGGCCACGCGCCCATCCTGGTCCCCCCTTCCCCCTCCCCCTTCGCACCCGGACTTGGGACCGTCAATCCCCCTGATCCCACACCTGTTCCGACACTGGCTGGGACTGAACGCCCGACCGCAGAAGCCCGGCAGCCCACGGGCACGGCCGTCCAATACGGGCGCAGGGAATGGGCTCACGGCCCCTTCGGAGCACTGTTAAGAGGTGCAGCGCTACGCGCTAACGCACAGCAGCGCCGCAAGGTCCTCTTCGCTGCGAGTGCCTTGCCATACCGATGACCTGGCTCTGGGGCCACGTCGTCCCTCACGTGTGCGGCCTGGGCCGCACTTTCGGCTACCTGCGTCCCTCCTCCCCCCCGCTGTTCCACCTGCTTATGGGACCGCTAGTCCCCCTGATCCGCTGGGCCTACCTGATCCGGACCGCCCGGGCTTTCATGCTCGGCAAGGCGGCGTCCGCGTCCACGTCGGCCTGGTCCACGTCTTCGGCGACTTGCCCTCCACCTCCTTCCTCCTTCGTTCAACTGGTATTGGGACCGTTTGTCCCTCCTGATCCCGCAGGGTGCCCTGCTCCACCCGGCCACGTGCTACTTCTGGCGCGGAGGCTGGCTCGCTGGGCCGGCCTTTCTCTTTCCTGCCCGCTTCTCCCCCCCCGCTCGCTACCCCCCCCCCCGATGGCGGCAGCGCCCGGCACTGCGCGGCTCCGGCCCGGTGCCGGGTGCCTGTTCCTTGCCGCCTCGGCGGCCCCGCTGATCTTGGCGCTGCGCGGCTCAAGCCCGGCCCTTGACACTCCGGGTCGGCAGCGCAACGTGTGTGGTTTCCGCCCGTTCTCACGCGCTTGCCGATGCGGGGCAGGCTTCCTCCCTGCAGCACTCTGGCATCCTGTCGGTCATCGGCGGCAAGTTTACGGTTCGCCTGGCTGCCGCGCCTCAGGCTGCGGGTCCCCAATTTCGTGGATTGGACTACCACGGCTGGTCCTCCTGGCATCACTTTGGTGGCACAACGTTGCACTCCGGCTCCGTGGTGCTCCTCTCCCTCCAGGACGTCGACCTGGTGACATGGCGCGTCCTCTCCCGCAGTTTGTGTGGCTGGTGTTCTCGAAGCGCCGCTGACGGCACCATCACCGGCTTTCTTCCTCCCGGGACTTCACCACCGGGTTCCTGTCCAGGGTGTACCTTTTCCTGCACATCAACTTCGGCACCGCCTGATCCCTGGGCTTCGCCCTCTCCCGGCCGCGTGAGGCCCCGCCTTCTTCCGCCCTTTCTCTGCTAATTAAAGCTGTGCGCGTCCCGCTTAGCTTTCAGCGGAAGAGGTTCGCTCTCGCCCCGCAGATCAAAAGTGTACGGGACGCATGCGGACGGTAGGGAGGAGGGGGGGGCACGAGATGAGGAGAACGCGGGGACCGTCTCTTCAAAACGAGGACCCAACACCACAGGATGGTTGGGAACAAGTGGCAGGACCAGACGGGCGGGTCGGGCGGGCCGACCCTCGTGGGCGGGTCGGGCGGGCGGGCCCAAACGGCCAGGTCGAGCGGGCGGGTCGCTGAAGCATCAGTCCTGCATGAATCGTGAAGAAGGCTCGAGCAATGGCGCAATTCCCAAGTAAATCGTGAGAAGTCCATACCGAGAGCGTGATTCCTGATTGTCGAGGGGGAGGCGTGCAATCAATTGCGAGGAAGCACCACGCGAGAGCGCGATTCGGGATAAATAGTAAGGAAGTCCCGCGCGAAAGCGCGATTCTGATTAATTTGCAAAATCGTATCAGACGGAAGCCGTTATTGTGGCAAACCGTGGGCCAACAATACAATCTGAGACGCAAGACTTCCATTTGCAAACAACAAAAGGCGAACCACGGAATGGGCACTTCCACTGAAAAACACAAGCGAGCACCAGACAGGGTGATCAAATATCATCAATCATCAGAATTGAAAATGTTCATCAACATAAGCGACAGCAACAGCAACAGCAACAACAACGACAACAATAATAAGAATAGCAATCGTTCAAAAAGTGCGTTATCCTATGCTCGCGTGTCATTCAAGATCTATCTCTCAAACGCTCGATACCACCCTCTGCGTCTTTGATCGTGCCCCCTTTCGGGAGTATGTCGTCCTGCCCTGCCTCGTGTTCTTGGCGCAGGCCTTAAACCAGGAAAAACAGAAAGGATAGAAAAGGGAGAGAGCGATGATGAAGGAAATGGAGGCAGGGAGGGAGGAGGGAAGGAGGCAAGACAGAGGGAGGGATAAGATGGAGAGCAAGACAGGATGGCAAGGAAGTCTCAGGCGAGAACGCAGTTGCTGAGTAAAGTATGGCAACTCCCGAGTGACAGCGCGACTTCAGAGCGCCGAGATAGTCACTAGTGCATAAAATTGCGAAGAAGACCCAGGCGAGAGCACCGTTCGTCGGTGAATTGCCAAAAAGTCCCGGGCGAGAGCGCGGTTGTGAATGACCTGTCCAGAAGTATCAGGCGGGAGACGTTGTTGTTGTTGCCAACCGGAAGTAACCAATACAGTCTGAGCCTCAAAACTTCCCGTTCAACCAAAAAACAAGTGCGAGCCACAGGCGGGGCACCTCGATTGGAAAATACAATGGGTACTGGAAGGTGGAATTTCAAGGATAAGCATTCTGTAGACATGAAAATTCAACGACCAGTTTTAGAGTCCTCACTCTTCGTTGCCCCCGCACCACTCAACATGTACACCCCCGATACCTCGATCCTGCCCGCTGTGTTTTCGATCGTACCTCCTTTGGGAGGTGTATGAAAATTATCCTGGCGAAGGTCCCAACCACATGCAGTCGTGGGTACCGTAATTGTGAATGTCTGCTTCGGTGAAGCTCCATATGGGGCCACGAAGCGCTGCACTGGGCGGGGGGGAACGCTGTACTGTGTGGGTGGTGTGCCGAATTGAGTTTCCGGGACGCATGCGGGCGGTCCCACTGAGGGCTTCGGTGGAGCTCCATATTGGGCCACGAAACTCTCTACTGAGTGAGTGGAAATGCCAAATTAGGTTTCCGGGACGCATGCGGACGGTCCCACTGGGGGCTTCGGTGGAGCCCCCTATGGGGCCACTAAACGCTGCACTGCACGGGTGAAAATGCCAAATTACATTTCCTGGACGCATACGGACGGTGGCACTGGGGCCTTGGGTGGAGCCCCCTTATGGGGCACCGAAACACTGCACTGGGTGGGTGAAAATGCCAAATTGGGCTTCCGGAACGCATGCGGAAGGGGGCACTGGGGCCTTCGGTGGAGCTCCCTATGGGGCCACGAAACGCTGTACTGGGTGTGCGGGACGCATGCGGACGGTAGCGCTGGGACCTTCGGTGGGGCTCCCTATGGGGCCACGAAACGCTGTACTAGGCGTGCGGGACGCATGCGGACGGTAGCACTGGGACCTTCGGTGGGGCTCCCTATGGGGGCCACGAAACGCTGTACTGGGTGGGTGAAACGCAGGGAGGAGGGGGAGGACGCCCACGAAACGCTGTACTGGATGTGCGGGACGCATGCGGGACCGTCGGTGGAGCCCCCTATGGGGCCACGAAACGCTGTACTGGATATGCGGGACGCATGCGGGCGGTAGCACTGGGACCTTCGGTGGGGCTCCCTATGGAGCCACGAAACGCTGTACTGGGTGGGTGAAACGCAGGGAGGAGAGGGAGGACGGCCACGAAAAGCTGTACTGGGTGTGTGGGACGCACGCGGACGGTACCAGTGGGACCTTCGGTGGAGCTCCCTATGGGGCCACGAAACGCTGTACTGGGCGGCCGGGACGCATGCGGACGGTAGCACTGGGACCTTCGGTGGGGTTCCCTATGGGGCCACGAAACGCTGTACTGGGTGTGCGGGACGCATGCGGACGGTAGCACTGGGACCTTCGGTGGGGCTCCCTATGGGGCCACGAAACGCTATACTGGGTGGGTGAAACGCAGGGAGGAGGGGGAGGAGGGCCACGAAAAGCTGTACTGGGTGTGCGGGAGGCATGCGGACGGTAGGAAGGAGGGGGAGGAGGAGGAGAGGAGGAGAACGCGGGGCGACGTCTCTTCAAAACAAAGACCCAACACCACAGGATGGTTGGAAATAATTGTGAGATCGCAGTGGAACTGGGACCCCCAACCGGGAAATCGTTTCGTTTCGTTCGTGTCGCACGTGCGGGCGAGGCGAAGCTGCGTGGGCGCGCGAGAGGAATGAACCCGCCACTGCTAGGGCGAAGTCAAGACAAATGACTCTCCCCCGCCCGCCCGTCCGGCGAGGGCCACTCGGTGTCCCGCGGTGTCCCGTGGTGTCCCGTGGTGTCCCGTGGTGTCCGCCTTAGCTAAGGCGAAGTCAAAACAAATGATTATCCCCCGCCCGCCCGTCCAGCGATGGCCACTCGGTGTCCCGCGGTGTCCCGTGGTGTCCGGTGGTGTCCCGTGGTGTCCCGTGGTGTCCGCCGTTGCCAGGGCGAAATCGAAACAAATGATTTTCCCCCGCCCGTCCGTCCGTCCGTCCGGCGGTGGTTCGCGGTGTCCCGCGGTGTCTCGTGGTGTCCCGTGGTGTCCCGTGGTGTTCCGTGGTGTCCCGTTGAGTGAGATCTATAGTGAGATCGATAGTGAAATCGATAGTGCGATCGATAGACAGTGGGATCGATAGTGAGATCGATACTAAGATCAATGTGGTGAACCGAGGTGTCCCGTGGTTTCCCGCGGTGTCCCAAAAAATGAAATCGATAGTGAGATCGATGGTGCGATCGACAAGTGTCCCGTGATGTCCCGTGGTGTCCCGTGGTGTCCCGTGGTGTCCAGTGGTGTCCCGTGGTGTCCCGTGGTGTCCCGTTGAATGAGAACGATAGTGAGATCGATTGATTCAGATGTTGGTTCCCCCCCCCTCTCCCCCCCTCACAACCTCCTGATCACCCGAAGAGTGGTCTTATTGGTGTATAGATATATATATATATATATATATATATATATATCCTGCCACGTGTAGCTGACCCTACCAGGCGGGATGGGCAAGCGATTCCCCAGCGGGCCCGGCGGGCGGGACATTTCAGCGGGCAGGCGGGCTTCCAATCCACCAGACGGGCGGACACCCGCAGGCAGGTCGGGCAGGCGGATCCTAGCGGAAGGGTCAGGCGAGCAGACCCTATGGGCGCGTCGTGGGAGCGGACTCTATGTAACAGGCGGGTCGGGCGGGGCATGAATCAAAGCGGGCCAAACAGGCAAACAGCTGGAGACATCCCCGCAATGTGTGCGAGAACGGGGGCCGTGAAACCCCCCATTGGCGGCCCCCCGTAAGAGTGCTGGAGTCAGCAAACCACTCGAGACATCCCCACAATCGGGCCATTAGCACCATCATCATCATCATCATCATCATCATCATCATCATCATCATCATCATCATCATCATCATCATCATCATCATCATCATCATCATCATCAGCATCAGCATCACCATCATCATCATAATCATCATCATCATCATCATCATCATCATCATCATCATCATATCACCATCATACCATCATCATCATCACCACCATCATCATCATCACCGCCACCACCACCACCACCACCATCATCGTCATCATCATCAGCATCATGATCATCATCATCATCATCTTCATCATCATCATCATCATCATCATCATCATCATCATCATCATCACCATCATCACCATCATCATCATCATCATCATCATCATCATCATCATCATCATCATCATCATCTCACCACCACCACCACCACCATCATCATCATCACCTGCTCATCAGTATTACCGTCAGAGTCACCACCGTCTTCATCATCATGACCATCATCATCATCATCATCATCATCATCATCATCATCATCATCACCATGATCATCATCACATTCCATCACCACCTTCCATCATCGTCATCATCATCAGCATAAGCAGCATTACTCACTGCGTGGAGCTCCCCAGATGTGCATATATTAGCGTGGACCTGTCCGCCGTGAGTGTCTAGGCGCAAGAATCGTCGAACAGTCACGGGCTTGAGTATTGACGGTCTGGGAGCGAATCTAAGTGTGAATGCGTTGGAATGTGAATGCGTCTCAGTAGTACGAGCGCCTCTCTGCGCATGAGCCTGGGGCCTCTGGGGCCTCCTGAAACCTCCTGGTGCTTCCTGGAGCCTCCTGGGGCCTCGTGTGGCCTCCTGGGGCCTCCTGGAGCCTTCTGGGGCTTCCTGGGAATGATTCGTGCCCCAGGAGAGGCCCAATGTATAGGCACAGACGTACATAAAACACTGCGGATTGGAGCCACAGGAGAAGTGCACCATATAGGATGACACACTCAGGACTCGGACCCCAGGGAAAGCCCAGTCTGTAGGAACATACGTAAAATACTTAGGGTTGGACACACAGGAAAAGGGCACTTGAGGCCTCCTCCTGGGGCCTCTTGGCGTTTCCTGTGGCCTCATGGGGCCTCCTGTGGTGTCCTGTGGCTTCCTGGAGCGTCCTTCTGGAGTTTCCTAGGACCTCCTGGAGCCTCTTGGGACATCATGTGGCCTCTTGAGTCTTCCTGTGGCCTCTTGGTGACGCATGCGGCCGCATCCACTGGGGCCTTAGGTGGCGCTCCCTATCGGGCCACGAATCGTGTGAGGAACGTGCCGACATGGGTGGCGGGAAGGCATGCGGCCGCGGTAATTTGGGCCTTAGGTGTAGCTCCCTATGGGCCCACAAGTCGCGTGGGGGGTGTGCCGAAACAGGGGTGACGCCCACATGTGAGCCGCCCCACTGGGGCCTCAAGTGGAGTTCCCTATTGGGCACGGTATGGTTGAGGGGTGTGCCGAGACAGGGGTGACGCCCACATGCGAACTGTGCCGCTGGGGCCTTTGGTGGGGCTTCATTTTGGGCCACGAAGCGTGTGAGGGGTGTGCCGACACGATGGTGACGCCCACATTCGAACTGTGCCTCTGGGACCTTCGGTGGAACTCCCGATGGGGCCACGAAACGTGTGAAGGGTGTGTCGAAATAGAAGGGGTCGCCAGCATGTGGACGGCGTCACTGCTCCCATAGGTGGAGCTCCCTGTGGGCCACGAAACGTGTGAGTGGAGTGCCGAAGCTCATGGCGATGATGGTGATGATGACGGTGATGAGGATGCCGATGATGGTGACAATGACGGTCATGATGATGACGACGATGCTGATGGTGAGAGGAAGAAGGAGTGGGCAGCGGGAGGAATGGCGCGGGGCGCTGTCTCTTCAAAACTAAGACCCAACATTACAGGATGGTCAGTGGAAACTGCAATAGTTTCACGGACGGAAGGCGGGTCGTGTTCGAAATGTGGATCTCGCTTCACCGCCGCGAACAGTCGACACGGATGGAGGGCGGATCGTTGTCGAAGTGTGGCTCTCGCCTTAGCGCCGATTCGTCACAGCAAGTTGCAAGAGCTTCACGGATGGAGGGTGATTCCTTGTCAAAGTGTGGCTCTCGCCGTAGCGCCGCGCACATTCGTTTCAAGAGTTTACAACAGTTTCAAGGATCCCCATGGCTAGCATCCCAAACATGGCGTTTTGGCCTGATGTCGGACTGTCAGGGCGCAAGAGTTACGTTGATTCGTGGTGTTTGGAAGTCCCAGGAAATGCGTTCCGGCAAGATTTAGAACCGTCATGACGCAACAATAACGGTGATTCGCAGCGTTGAAAGCCCAGGAAGGGTTTTCTGGCACAGTTCAAGATGTTCACACAGTTGTTCTCCAACAGGGCGCTTCCTTCAGTGAGAATTAGCCCTTGCAGGGAAAAGGAAACTTGAACTCCTCCTCCTCCTCCTCCTGGTCCGCCTCCTCCTCCTCCGCCTCCTTCTTTTCCGCATCCATATATTCCTCCTCCTCCCTCCGCTCTCCTCCCCCCCCTTTTTCTTCCTCCTCCTCCAACTCGTCCTCCTCCTCGTACTCTTCCTCCTCTTCCGCCTCCTCATCATCAGCATCATCCTCATCATCATCATCATCATCATCATCATCATCATCATCATCATCATCATCATCATCATCATCATCATCATCATCATCATCATCATCATCATCATGCTCATCCTCATCATCCTCCGGTTCCTCATTCATCTCCCCCCCTTCGGGTATGACCTCTCCTGGGATTGTTTCTGGATGGGCTAGTGGGGTTCCTTTTTGGATCGCGACCACGGCGAAGCAAAGTCAGGCGGCGTCCAGGATATTGCACACGGGAAACGACCTAAATTTGCGCATCGGAAGAGGAAGGCGAAGAGCAAAGAACAACAACGAGCAGGGGAGGCGGACAGCAAGCGAACCTCACTGCCGCTCAGAGGAGCGCAGGCACCCGAAGGAATTTCTGGGCGCCGTGCAACCCCAGGTGGTAACGCGAAGCGTCTAGAATATTAGACACCTCCTAAAGCCGAAGATATATGGGAAGGCTGTCTCACGCGCAAACCTGCAATTTGGGGAACCCCGTCGAAACGGCCGTGACCATGGGAGGCACCCTCGAGCCCTCTTGCCCGGCACATGCTAGCATGGATCACGGACACGTGAATATGTTGCGTTGGCGACAGACCCATGGATCGGGGCACCCCCGAAAACATGATACCACTGACGCCAGATGTGGTGACGGAGCGCGCCGATTGTGTATGGAAACGGGACCAGTCACTAAGCTCGGGGGCGCGCGAACATGGATTAGCGATCCATGGACACCTCTCCACAAAATGTGACCGGTGCCGCCTCGCTCGGCGGCGGAAATCAGCGATTGCCCCATGGAAACGGGGCCCGTCGCTAATCCAAGCACCCTCGATCCATGTTTGCGATCGCCTGATAACGGTTAACGCACGCGCCAACATCCGCGGTCGCGCCTCCTCGACCGGTGAGCTCCCTCGGGGGCGGGGGCCTCTGGGGGAGGGGGGGGGGCCAGCACGTGCAGCCCGTGCCCCCGACTGGTTTTCTGGCGGGAGGCAGCCTCGCGCAGCCTGCGTCCCCGGATGGTGCTGGTGAACGCTTTTCATGTTCGGCGTTTCGGCCTTGTGCAGAAGAGGGGGAGAGGAGGAGGAGGAGGAGGAGGAGGAGGAGGAGGAGGAGGAGGAGGACGAGTAGGACGAGGAGCAGGAGGAGGAGGAGGAGGAGGGGGAGGGGGAAGGGGAGGGGGAGGGGGAGAGGTCTGGCTCCGGACCTCTGCTTATAACGCGACTGCCTGCAACAGTGCGTCCCATGGGGGGGGGACACTCCACCTGCCTGAAACAGGCGCCAGAAACAGCCAAGAGCTACACCACGAGGGCGGGGGAGGGGGGGGTGCGAGGGCCCGCGCCGATCGGCAAAAGAATGGATAAGGAAACGATCCCTTGGGCCAAGGGCAGGCCCGTACAAAAACCCTGCGTTCGCACATGGTGTTTGATGGGGGGGCAGGCCAGTGCAACCGGTGCGTCCCGAAACGGTTGCCAGAATGGGGCCGCCATCGTGGATCCCTCGTCGACCATCTTAGGCGCCTCGTAGGATTTATTGGCGGCGCGCACAAGGGGATAGGGGAGGGGGGAAGGTTTCCTAGAGGGAGGCTGCTTCCTTGGAAGGTCCTGGCCTTACATCTATAGAAGAGGCCCGCGCCTTCGAACAAGCACGGGTGCTTCAAGAAGCCTTCCCCGCCCCCTTCCTACCACCCTCTGCGCGTGGCCAAATTAAAGTGGGAAGCCAAATAAACCATGCCCTCGATATGTCCAGCCCCGTTGACCTTGACGTTGGTTCTGTGGGAGCTGTGGTGAGAGGTCAGGGTCGTCTCCGTCACAGAGTGGCACTTGCTGCATCTCTCAGCGCGAAGAGGTTAGAAAGGTTGTGGACGGGGTTCGGAGGGGGAGCGAATAGGAATCGGAACGAAAAGAAGTTGTTTCCAACACCACGCTGGGTGCGTGCCGCTGTCTTGAGCCAAAAAGGGTACGGACGCACATCTGCCCCGAGGCCCGCATGGGCAATGTAAGACAGACAACTCTCGGAGAAGACATGATTGAAATGACGACAACACATTTGACACCTCCGTTGAAGGAAGGATGTCTCACGCAGAACCACCAAGTTGAGAACTTATTTGGGGCACATAGGGAGGAAGCGCTGCTACTTAAGCCCATTGCTGCTGATGCTGCCGATTCCAGTCGGTCGCGGCTGTTCGATGCTGCTACGTGTTGCTTACTGAGACACAGTTGATTTCTCATAAATCACTTGATACCGCGATAGTTTGGATTGCAGTGCATGCTGTGTGCGGTCCGATCTTATTAGGATGTTTTTACAGGCGCCCTCATTACAATGAGATCGCCTTTAGAGCGCCCTTGTGCTCAGTGGTCCCGGCTGGAAGCCGAGCACGTTCAATCCGTCATAGTGGGAGATATGAATGTTCACCAGGTTGAGTGGTTCCAGCTTTTGCCAGATCTCTTTCGCCGGCGTCTACCTCCGAGAGTGGGCTCGCGACCATGGCTTGACGCTGCGCCTTCGGTCACCTACGCGAGGACCACATTTGCTTGATTTAGTTTTCACTGATTTTTTTATATTTCAATCGAAGTTTTGAGCAACTTGTCGGACCATCGTCCTGTGTCCCTCCGTCTTCCTTGTTCCTCTTTCTCTTTTGATCGTGAAGCGTGTTTGCTGGCATAACGGCAGTGCCGACTGGACTTGCATGACTCGGCAGGTGCGTCTGTGCGATTGGTCTGGGGCCGACACCGCACCTTCAGACGAAATCGTGGCGCGTGTCCTTTCGTTGCTGTCTGGCTTGATGGCTGAATGCGCTCCTTCATCTCAGGCGCATTTTAATTCCTGCCACCCATGGCTGGACGAGCATTGTTTGGAGGTAGTGTAAGCTAAGTGCCAGGCTGCTGGAACTGACGCTTTTCCACAGGCGTCCGACTGAAGTCGTGGTCTGTTATTTGCACAGGCGGCTGGCGGCTTACGTGGCTTGCGCCCGGCGCAAACTCAGTAGTTCGAAGCGGGGATCCCCACAGTGGTGGCGATTGTCTGATCAGCTCATGTATCGTTCTGCTAAGGTTGTCTCTGCCGCTCTCAAGCGGAGCAACCGGGCGTGGGCATTGAGCAGAGCAGACAAGGCATAACATGTTACTTCGACTCTTGAATCAAAATGGGATTTGCCAGAGGCCGTGCCGAATCCATTTATCCCTCTCCTGTCCTTTTCGTCCCCTCCCTCCCCCCCTCCTGCTCTAGCTATATAAACAATATTTCAACGCAGCTGCGCGCGGACAGCGGTACTGGGAATGCACACTGCTTGCGCATTGGCTACTGCCGCTGTGCAAAAAAGAAGCGTTGAGCAATCCTGAGAAGTGCAGGGGGATTTAGGTTACTGCGCAACTTTCGAAAGTCATCGAAAGAGCCGTGGCCAAGTTGTTCTCCCCGCGCTCGGCGCGCATAGGAGAAGTCGGGGCAAACCAGTTCGCCTACAGATCAGGGCGGGGCGCTCGAGACGCCCTTCCATAGTTTGTACTCCGTTGGCTGTCTGCTTTCGCGCAGGGGAGGCTGCCGGAGATGCGCAAGAGGCCGCCGAGGCGTGCAATGTGGCCGCCGTGCGTAAGCCGCTGGAGAAGACGCATCAGGGGCTGCAGCGGGCGCGTCCTCCTCCGGGGTTTGCCGCCACGTGCGCAGGTGTTGCTTCTGCTGGCGGTGCGGGCGATGTGCGGGAGTGTTCGCCAGAGAGGACTAAAACCGCTGGATGGCATCACGCCGGCTCTCCAAGTTCTCCCTGTCGACGCCGATGAAAGACACTTGGCGGTTCGAGATGCCCAGAGCGTTCAGCAAGGCAACCTGGCGCTTATCGCCAGAACCTGTGCCCGAAGAGACATCGAGAGAGGGCGCGCGCGCGCTCGAAGTTCTGCCATTTCATCTCTCAAAGGATCGACGGCGACCGAGATTGCGTCCTGTGTTTCTCGCTTGGTACCGCGCATGGCTGTCGAGCTTTTCTGCGTGGCCATCTGGCTGTCCATGATTTGTAGCATATTGTAAATGGCCTTCTCTCCAGGTGAACTCTCTTCCGGCATCGTCGACAATGCGGGCGCAGGCGAGGGGGCGAAACCCGCGCCCGCCACGCTAACCGCCGCCTGAGGCGGGGGCGGGGGCGCTGGCCGAAGCGGCGCTCGGCGGGGGGGTCCGGCGGAGCAGCGCTGAAGAGCGTGCTCGGCGGGGCCCCGCTGCTCGCGGCGCCAAGAAAGGCGGTGGCGGGAGCGAATTGGCTGGCCAAAGGGCCGGCCGATGCGTCCATGAGAGTTTCAATTTCGGTTTTCCTCTTAGACTTTGGGTGCGAGGCTTGCAAGACAGCAGATCGACCTGGCCAGAGTCTCCTTGTCTTGAGATTTCGGGAAAAGTGGCTCCTGACCGCCTGATACTGAACCCAATCCCGACATGGCTGACACCAGTGTCTTGAAGGATGTGATGTGGGTGAGCAAAAGTACGCGGCGATTGGCCGCCCAGCGACAAGCTCAATAACTGACCGCCCCAGCGACAGGGTTGTACACATAGCTTGAGCTTCAGCCAAAGCGCTTGAGCCAAACTCGTGATAACTTTAGCTTCGGCTGGGCCTCTACAGTTTGCTTGGTTTTCAGGCCAGCCCGCAGTCCTCGTGCCCGCCTCGCCGCTTGCCTTGCCCGCTTGCTGCTCCGCTCCCTCCCCGTGATTCCCAGGCCACCCCCCCTCCCGCGCCTCGCAGGTCCGCGGGTCTCGGCGCCTCGTGTTGCTCCGCCTGCTGGGCCTTTTCCAGCTTTCTCCGTCCCCTCTCTTGAGGTGGTCTTCGCTGGCTGCGCAGTTGCTTGGAAGGTCCGCCCGATCTCAGCGCCCATCCGCCTCGCTGTGCCTCCCGCTGCTGCCCCTGACGCCGCTCCCCCCTGGCTGCCCCGCGGCCACCTCTCCGCCGCCCTGGCGCTGCCCCGCTGCCGCTGGACCCCGCTTTGACCGGGCCTGGCCTCTGTTCCCCCCTCCCGCGCCGGGCGTTTCCTCTTTGCGTGGCGGCACAATTCGCATGTGTATGCCCTGCGTGGTCCAGATCCGCCAGCGCAGTCACTTTGCCTAGCCGCCGACCCCCCAAAAAAGTGTGTGAGTATGTGTGTGAGAGAGAGAGAGAGAGAGTTTGGGTGTGAGTGAGTCTTAACGGTAGTGAGGCTGTGTACGAGTAGGTATTATTACGACTGCGCCTTAGCGCGAGTGCGACTGAGTATAAGGGTTTTTTGGGAGTGAGTCTGAGCTTGACCGAACCGAGTCCGATGAGAACGCAACGGGCAGGAGAGAAGAGGGGAGGAGAGGAGGATAAATCGGAAACGTCGCAGTCACAAGCGGGTGGCGGAGACACCCCCGCAATGTGGGCGCGAATCCTGGAGTGTCCTGACTCCCGGCGGCTCCCCGTAGGGGTGCTCAAGTGCCACACTTGTGACATCACGGTGAGCATTGGCCCACCAATATTGAAAAAAATGGGTGGCAAAAGCGAGCAAAGCGCCAGGCACATCCCCGCAATCTGGGCGCGAATCCTGGAGTGTCCTGACCCCTGGCGTCTGCTCTTGGGGTACCCATTGCGGTGGTGCGGTGGGCATCGGAGAGAGCATTCGTCCACTAGAAGAGTTCGGGCGCCCAAAGAAACGAACTGCTTGAGACAGTCGCACAATTTGGACGCGAGTCCTACAGTATCCTGATCCCGGATGGCTCCACCATGGAGCGCCCAAGAACATGCCTGGTATAACGTGGTAAGCATTGGACCATCAACAAACATATGTGTATTGGGTCTCAACATAACAAACCGTTTGAGGCATCCCCACGACCTGGGCGCGAGCCCTGGAGTGTCCTGGCCCCTGGCGTCTTCCCTTTGGGGTGGCCACGCCTGACACGTCGCGGAAAACTGTGGGGTGGGGGACCCAAACAAGCAAACCGCCCGACACATTCCCACAATCTGGGCGCGATTCCTGGGGTGCCCTGACCCCTGTAGGGTGTCCAAAAGCCACGCTTGCTATATCGCGGTGAGCATTGGACCGCCCAAACAGAGAAGCCTGGTAGGCCACAGCGAACACATCGTTGAATCTAGGATTGCCCTGACCTCAGGCAGTTCCCCGTCTGGGTACCTTGGTCCATCGCGGTGAGCAGTGGACCACCAACATAACGAACTCTGAATGTGAGTGTGGGTGATTCTGGGTATGGGTGAGTCTGGGTGGAGGAAGTGATATGATTGACTTCGAATCAGGAAGAGTGAGTCTGACTAAGGATGAGTCTGAGTAGGAGTCATTTAAAATATGAGTGAGTCTGACTGTGATGTGAAAGAGAGCGGTAAAGGAGTTATGATAGTATGAGCTGGGTGTGTGCTATCTGCATATGATAGGTCGGACGATGATAGCATATGAGTGATTTGAGCGAGGAGGAGGAGGACGACGACGAGGAAGAAAAAAGATTCATAGTATGTGCATGTTCTGTGCGAGGGAGAGTATGGGGAGGAGGATAGAGTAGGAGGCCTGGAGGCGTCAAAGCAAGAACAACCCCATCTCAGGATATGGGGAACGACCATTACCCCAACAGAACGCTGTTGGAGCAGCAACGGTGACTTGTGGGACCTGTGAGACCAGTGGCACCTGTGGGACCTGCGAGATCTGTGAGACTTGTGGGACCTGTGGGACCCCTGGGACCTGTGGGACCTGTGGTACCTCTCTGCGACCTGTAGGACCTGCGACACCTGTGGGTCCCGCGGGACCTGTGGGGCCTGTGAGACGCTTGGGACTTGCGAGCGCAAAGGCGAGGGCCACGTATTGAAAAAGAGTCGCACGAGTGTGCGCGGCGCGAATGCGAGAGCCACATTTGCAGATCATCCGCCGTCCATCTGTGCAGCTCTCGCAATGTTTTAGGACGAGGGTCCGAACACAGGTGCGCAAGACGCCTCTGTCGCATCGCGTTCGACGATCGGGGGATCCTTGTGGGCCTGGACCACAGCTCACTCCGGCGAATGTTGGCACGGCAGCTCAGCTCATATATTGCCTCCACACACTCCGCAACTCTGTCGGCATAACCCTGATTATGGCACCTCCACCCCCCCTGGAGCCACGATGAGACCAGTAGTGAGCCCCCGTGGAGGTCCACCCCTATCCCTTCGCTCAAGACGTCCCAAACCGTAGCACGCTGACATCTAGTGGCCAACCGCTTGGACTGTTTCTCGAGGGCCTCAGGATTCGTTCCCCCCGTGGACTGCTTGGCTTCGACCTGGGTGGAGCTCCAGCTGGGACCTGCGGTGGCAACGTACCAATAGTCAACGATTCTGCGTTTCTCGAAGTGCCCCAAGATCGTCCGCCACAACTTCACAAAGCCCGCGCATGCGTCGTCAAAGCTGCCCCACCAACAGGGTCCCAAAACTTCCCTACACGGGTACCGCCAGGACCGTTGACCTATACAAGTGGGACCAAACCGTCTCCTGGTGCCCGAGCGCGCCAGTGAGAGCTGCCCCGATGCACGCAAACAAGATGTCAGGGCGTCTCTCCGAGACGTCCACGCAGGATTGTCGAGGAGCAAGGTGCCTCGGCTGTCCAAAAAAAAACGTGAGCACCGTCCGTCCCCTCAGTCGATCTTCCGTCTCACATCCCTCCCCTCCTCCGTATGTGTCTCCCTGGCAGTGCACCGAGAATGGATAGCAAGCTGACCCTGCACATACTGGGTCACACTTCTTGCAAAATTGAAACTGCGTGCGCATACCAACTGTGTGATAGATTGAAAACCCTCATCACAAAACTGCCGCAGGACGTGGTCTAATCGTCGTGGTCTCCAGATGTCCCAGCTCTCATGGGCTGGCTTCCTACGTCCGAACATGGACATGAGTAAACTCCCCTCGCAACTATGCAAGAATCGTAGCCCCTCTGAATCAAGTGTACAGCAGTCGAGGCCATAGGACACGACGCTCTGCACCCTCTGTTGATATATGTAGAACTTGGCCCGTGGACGCACGGACTTAAATCGAAAGTGCGGCGCTTGTGCGAAAAACGTCCTCCTGGCCATCACGATCCCATGACGAATATCCCCAAGAGTATTATCAAACTCTGACTCCACCACCGCGCCCAGTATCTGCATCTTCGTCACATTCTTGAGCGGGAAGGGTATCCGTGCTACGTCAACCTCACAGGAACACGGCGGGGCATTTCCTGCAATCATGTGCTCGAGAGAGTCTGGTTTCCATGGCACTCCCCAGTCTCCGAAGCAACTGGTGAATGATGTCGAGAGGTACTGCAAATCCTGGAAACAGCCGGGAACTCGTAGAGCTTCCTGGATATACATGAATGGAATGCGGGCGCGGCAATCTCGCATTCCGCGCGCGCGAGGGCGCGCTTTCATGGAAGCGGACGCGGAGGAGAAGAAGGAGCGAGGAGGAGAAGGAGATGGAGGAGGCTGAGGAAGAGAAGGAGGAAGAAAAAAGGAGCAGGCGGGGGAGAAGGAGGGGGGAGGAAGAGGAGGATGAAGAGCAGGAGAGGGAAGGGCGGGAAGGGATTCCAGCTCTGGCAGCAGACCGATTTCAAACATGTGGATACTTGCAACGAGCGCTCCTGATGCTCTTCGGCCAATGGCTGCGCCGAACAGCTCTAATCTCATCTGCAGCTCGAGCTACATCAAGAAAGGCATCGCCATCTCTGAAGGGGAAAAAAACACACAAAAAAAAACAACAACAACAACAACAACAACAACAACAACAACAACAACAACAACAAAACAACAACAAAAAAAAAAAAAAAAAAAAAAAAAAAAAAAAAAAAAAAAAAAAAAAAAAAAAAAAAAAAAAAAAAAAAAAAAAAAAGTACGAATAGTTCTTGGGTACCCACTCTGGGAGCAGACAGAGTTCGGGCATGCAGATACTTCAGACTAGCGCTTATGATGGTTTCCTCTCGATTGCTGTGCCAAACACCTATGCAGCTCATCTGCAGCTCGAGCTATATCAAGAAAGTCATCATAATCTCTTCCTTTTTTAAATTAAAAATGTACGAATAGGTACTCGACCCCAGCAGGCCGAGCTTGGGCATCTAAATACTCGAGACTAGCGCTTCGGACGATTTCCTTTCGATTGCTGTGCCGAACAGCTCTGCAGCTCGAGTTGCATCAAAAAACTCAGCATCATGTCTCAAAACAATGAGCAGAATACGAATTACGAATAGTTTGTCGGGCCCAGCTCTTGTAGCACAACGAGTTCGGGCATCTAGATACTTGATACTAGCGCTTCTGGTGATTTCCTTACGATTGCTGTGCCAAACAGCTCTGTAGCTCATTTGAGGCTCGAGTTACATCAAGAAACTCCTCATCATCTCTCGAAAATACAAAAAAAATGCGAATAGTTGTCCATCTCTGGTAGCAGACCGAGCTCGGGCATCTGAATACTTAAGACTAGCGCCTCTGATGATTCTCCTTCGATTGCTGTGCCGAACAGCTATGTAGCTCATCTGCAGCTCGAGCCACATCAAGAAACTTCATCATCTCCGAACAAATTAGCAGAATACGAATAGGTTTTCGGATCCAGCTCTGGTAGCAGACCGAGTTCGGACATCTGGATACTGCAGACTAACGCGCCCGATGATTCTAGATAGACGAAGTGCGCCTGCCAGCTCTGTTTCTCTAGTAGAGCTCGAGTTAAGTCCAGAAAACCGACAGCAGCTGCGAAGATGACACTAAACAGCCAATCCCGCCTGGGTGCTTTTTGGAAGTTATATCTACCCGATCGACCTGAGATTACGATGGCGAACGGGAATCAGATCGAATATGAGGAGAAAAATATTACAGCGAGATGGGAGCCGGCGGTAAACCGTCCACCAGGTTTGTTGTTGTTTGTTCGTTTGTTTGTTTGTTTGTTTGTTTGGACTCCCATTGCCAGCTGAGCGCAGCTGGGCGAGAACAGGTCCCGCAAGAGCACACGGGCAGCGCTGAGCAGCGCTTCGGCTGCCGACAATTCACACTCTGTGACCGTAGCACCATCAAGGAGCCACGCGGCCTCGGCCGCATCCCTCCAAACGAGGGGAACGGCACTAGAAACAGCAAACTCATGCCCAGCAGGGAAGGGGCCCACGGTTCTCGCGGAAGCGATGCCTATTTCACTGGGATTACACTGAGTATTGATTAAGCCGATCTGAAGCCAGAAACCACATCCTGATCCTTGCTGGTCAAGCCCGCCATCAAAGCCTCCCCTGATAGCGAACGGCAAGAGATAAGTTTCGAATGGATATAGATAACATCGAGTTCTATAAAATGTGCGGCCACATCTGGCCTCATGCGTCAACTCGTCCGCGCGTGTATTGTCCTCCCTGAATTCATGTCTCCATAGCTCACGTCCCGAGGCAGCAGGCCTCATATTGAAACACGCAGCGAGGTCAGAGGTACAATCAATCATGGCAGCTGTCCTCCTGCAGTAGCCACGGTTCTCACAACTCCATTTCCCCTGCAGCCAGGAGCAGATGAGTAGTAGTGAATCGCCCTTGAACTCAACAGCAAAACCTTCTGAGGATATATCCCACACCGTCGCACGTTCCAGGATCATAGCATAACGCATTGCAAGCTTGGCGGACTCTTTGGGGTCATACTTGGGGTGCAGGGGGTTGGTCGCGATGTCGGCAGTCTCAGCATCAGCCTTCTCTTGAGCCTCAGGGGGGCCTCGAGGTCCATTAGGAGAGCCCTTCCAAGACACCACAAATAATCATAGACCTTCGTTTTGTTATATTGCGCAAGGAGTTGCTTCCAGACCTCCAAGAACTGAACCCAATCGCCCCGCACAGCATCCCACCACTTTTCCCCAAAGAACTGAATGTAAGGAAATTGCCGAGACCGACCGCCCGCAGACACAGGGCCTCCACGAAGCCGTTTGCCCGAGCTAGACAGAGCCCTGTTGCCGTGTTGTCGTAGAACCTCTGTTACTGCGTCGCGAGCCGTGACCCAACCAACATTGCACATCATAAGCGCACGCCGGGAGTCTCGAAAGGCCCTCTTCCCCTTTGAGACGGCAAGTGGCTCGTCTCTGAGAGCGTGGGCAGCTCCCTCTCCAGAGGGCATCGGCTGTGAGCGGGCAATAGAACAGGCAACTTGCGAGCAGAGATCATCCAACCGCCTCTCCATATCCGTAATCCTCCCCTCCACCTCCATCACAGTCGTTGCAAGGGCACCCTCCCCCCGTCCTTCCGCAAAGCGGACCAGGTTACCGGGTTACCAGGTTACCGCCGGGACCCTCGTAGAGCTTTCAGCACACCAAATCAGTGCCCAGACAACAAGTGAAGAGCGCTTTCGAGTGTTAGCCTGAAAACTGGCAACATGTATTTTTCGTGTTTTACACGACGTCGGTTCCTCCTAGTGTTTTGATCGAAATACTGCACGTATAGATCTGGAATTGCACCACTGAACGCGCCATGATCGACTGCAGGGAATGAAAATCTGGATGTCCGAAACGAATTTCCAAATCTCTCACACTGGGAGCCAGCGGTAAACCGTCAACCTTGGTTACCCCGGGGAACCCGTAGAGCTTCCTCGTGGAATGCGGGCGGCAATCTCGCGTTCCGCGCGCGCGAGGGCGCCGTCTCACGGAGGAAGACGCAGAGGAGAGGAAGGAGTAAGGGAAAGAAGGAGATGGCGAAGGCTGAGGAAGAGAAGGAGGAGGAGAAAAAAGAGCAGGCGGGGGAGACGGAGGGGGAGGGGGAAGAGCAGGACGACGAGCAGGAGGGGGAAGGGTGGAGATAGAGGAGAAGAACGACGATGACGATGAAGAGGATGAGGAGAAGGAGGAAGAGCACGAGCAGGAGGAAAAAGAGGAGAAGGAGCATATGAAGAAGGAAAAGGAGGAGGACAAGGAGAAGAAGGGAAAGGACGAGAAGCAGGAGTACGAATACTGTTTTGGTTCCAAGACCGATTTCAAACATGTAGATGACTTGCAACGAGCGCCCCTGATGATCTTCGTCCAATTGCTGTGCCGAACAGCTCTAATCTCATCTGCACCTCGAGCTACATCAAGAAAGGCATCGTCATCTCTGGAAAAAAAACTACTAGAATACGAATAGCTTGTTGGCTCCAACTCTGGAAGCATACCGAGTCCGGGCATCTAGATACTTGAGACTAGGGCTTCTGGCGATGACCTCCCGATCGCTGTGCCAAACACTCTGCAGCTCATCTGCAGCTCGAATTATCTCAAGAAGGGCATCATAAGCTTTTAAAAAATGCAGAGTACGAATAGTTGTTCGAACCCAGATCTCGTAGCAGACCGAGTTCGGGCACCTAGGTGCTCGAGACTAGCGCTTCTGATGATTTTCGCTCGAATGCTGTGCCAAACAGCTCTGTAGCTCATCTGCAGCTCAAGCAAAGTCAAGAAACTCATCATCATCTCTACAAAAAAAAGAAGAGTACGAATAGTTGTTCGGACCCAGCTCCGCTAGCAGACCGAGTTCGGGCACCTAGATATTTTAGAAAAGCGCTTATGATGATTTCAAACAGCTCTTATGATGATTCCTAACGATTTATGAGGTATCTCAAGAAACGCATCGCCACTTCGAAAAAATAGCAGAGTACGAATAATTGTTTCGGACCCAGCTCTGGTAGCAGACCGAGTTCGGGCATCCAGATACTTGAAACTAGCGCTTCTGATGCTTTTCGTTCGATTGCTGCGCCGAACAGCTCTGTAGCTCATCTGCAGCTCGAGCCACATCAAGAAACTCATCATCCTCTCCAAAAGATAGCAGAATACGAATAATTTGTTTCGGGCCCAGCTCCGGTAGCAGACCGAGTTCGGACATCTGGATACTTCACACTAACGCGCCTGATGATTCTAAATAACTTGTGCGCCTGCCAGCTCTGTAGCTCTTCTACAGCTCGAGTTAGGTTCAGAAAACCGACAGCACCTGCCAAGATGACACTAAACAGCCGATCCCGCCGACATGCTTTTTGACAATAATATGTACCAGATCGACCCGAGATTAAGATGGCGAGCGGGAATAAGATCGAATTTGATGAGGAAAAGTAATAGAACTCTGGACGGTTCTTGAAGTTCGAGAACTTGAATTTAAACCGAGCAAAATTATGCAAAACTTGCGTCGAGATGTTTTGCAAACTAGCCCCCCAGCGCGCCGGAACTACTCTCCAGCTTTACCACTTCGCTCTTAGGGGCGCTCTACGTGTCAACAGGGAGCCGGCGGTAAACCGTCAACCTTGGTTACCACCGAGAACTCGCAGAGCTTCCTCGATATACATGGATGAAATGCGGGCGGCAATCTCGCATTCCGCGCGCACGAGGGCGCAGTTTCATGAAGAAGGACGCGGAGGAGAAGGAGTGAGAAGAAAAATGAGATGGAGGAGGCTGAGGAAGAGAAGGAGGCGAAAAAAAGAAGCAGGTGGAGGAGAAGGAGAGAGGAGGAAGAGGAGAATGACGAGCAGGAAGGGGAAGAGCGAAAAGAGAGACGAGGGACGACGATGACGATGAAGAGGAGAAGCATCCGGAGAAGAAGAAGAAGAAGGAAGATGAGAAGGATCAGATGAAGAACGGAGAGAAGGAGCAAAAGAAGGAGAAGAAAGAGAAGCTCTGAACCGGGATACCGCCGGAAGCCTTGTAGAGCTCTTTTCTCGCGCGGCGCTGCTCGGAACACATGAAGAAAGCTGCTCAAGAATGTGAGAAACTCGAAGAATTGTTTTCTATTGTTCCCCAGAGTCGATTCCTTAAAGTCTTTTGATAGTAATACTGCAGCTACGGACCTGCAGATTGTTTTGGCAGACGCGGCATAAGCCACTACACGTGCTAAAATCTCACATTCTCCCGTCGGATCGACCAAGTGGCTCTACCCTGCGCTGGGATTTATCTAGCTCTTTGTTAACGAAAACTCTACGAGATATTTTCTTTGGATTGCTGTGCCGAGCAGCTCAGCAGCTCTTCAGTTGCATGCCGAACGCTGCTATGTACCTCGCAGAGCTCTTCAACGAGATTCTTCGAGAGCTCAGAGCTTCAGAGTAGAAGCGAGAACCTCTTCGCCGGTCCACAACCCCAGAAGAGGCTTGCCCGTCCTGGCAGTGGGTCTGGCTGCGCCTCAGACACGCGTCCACGCGGAGAAGCGTGCATTCCGAGAGCTCCGCCACGCGGCATGCACGTTCAAGCGCGTGCGTCAGGTTCGCGCGGCCCTCGAGCGCGGAGCCAGAGTTGATGCTCGCGCGACGTGGGGGCGAGAACCCAGATACGCGCGTTCTTGACCCTACAGGGCGTTAAAAGGCTCTGACCTGGACAGGACGTTAAACTTCATACATTTCTCTGAGAGTTATAGGGTTTTAGATTAGAAGCCGGACGGTGTGGTGCCTGCGAGCAGCTCACCTTCGCCAACCCCAGATTCGTGGCAGCGAGTTGTAAACGTTCGCAGCGTGTCCCGGGTTCTGGCACGCGTCCACACGTGCCTGCGCGCGTCCACACGTGCAGGCACGCGTGGGAGGGTCACTGACAGCGCTTCAGAAGCACGTGGTAGCATCCAAAACCCAGAGAGCAAAGAGGGAGCTCCTCTGAAGCGCTTCTGAAGCGCTGCCACGCACGCTTCGACGCGTGCCTGCACGCGTGCAGGCACGCGTGGACGCGTGCCGGAAGCGCTCCTGGACGGGCTGCCGGGACCGGCGAGTCGCTGCGACGATCGTGGAGCGGCGGAGGTGGGCTGCTGGCGGGCACCACCACCGTCCGGCTTCTCATCTGAAACCCTATAGCTCTCAGGGAGCTCCCCGGGAACTTCTGGGGAGCCCTCGAGCGCTCCCCAGAAAATCGCTTCAGTTTGAGCGTCTCTTTGCTCTCCGGTTTTTTCTGGGAAGCTCTTTGAGAGCGATAAGGTTTTAGATTGGAAGCTGGACGGTGGCGGTGCCCACCAGCAGCTCCCCCACGGCGCTCCGGCATCCCCGCAGAAAGTTCCCGGCCCCAGCAGCTCGTCCGGGAGTGCTGCCGACGCGCGTACCTCGCAGAGCTCTTCGGCAAGATGAGCTAGGAGGAATTCGGGCGCAGGGTGGAGCTAGTTGGCAGACCCGACCTTAAGAAACAATGCGATGACTTGGGGTCGGTTTTGCTCATACTTGAAAGATCTTTGACACTTCATTTTGAGAAACCAGATTTCACGTGTAGTGGGTTATGCTGCGTCTGCCAGTCCAATTCTCAGGTCCGTAGCTGCAGTATTACTATCAAAACACATGAGGGAACCGACGTCCGATGAAAACCGAAAAACGTATTTTTCTAGTTTTTCTCTTGAAGCTTGAGAAGCTTCTTCGGTCTGTTTCGAGCAGCGCCGCGCGAGAACAGAGCTCCACGAGGCTCCTGGCGGTTACCTGGTTGACGGTTTACCGCCGGATCCTAGTCCACGCGTGACTGCGCGCGCGCAGGCGCGCGTAGAAGCGTGCCTGGCAGCGCTTCAGAAGCGCTTCAGACGAGCCCCCTCTTCGCTCTCCGGGTTTTGGACGTCACCAAGTGGACACTACCAAGTGACTCGTAGAGCTTCTCTAAGATCGTTAGTGCCTCGTAGAGCTCTTCGGCATCGACGAGCTGGAACAATTCCGGCACGGGGGGCAGCCAGTAACTCGTAGAGCTTCCCGTAGCTGGTTGCTGGAAGCTTAAGAGTAATCCCACCAGCCCTCTGGGCGCCGGTGGTTTAAAGCGTTTCCTCTTCCACCCCTCCTTCTTCCCCTTCGGGGAAGGGCCCCCCCCCCCCCCTACCCCCTCCCCACTGACCTGGACAGGGGGGGCCGCGGGTAGTTAGAGCGTCCAAGACGGCCCAACACGGCTCCAAGAGGGCCTCATCAGGGAGCTCAAGATGACCTCCAAGATGGCTCAAGATAGCGCAAGATGCCTCAAGATGGTCCCCATGATGTTCCAAGACGCTCCAAGAACTCCCCAAGACGGTTCCAAGTGCCCACAAGAGCACCATTAGGATGCATCCAAGAGGCCAAAATGCTTCAAAACCCTTGGAAAATCAATCTTTGTGGTGTTCTCACTTTTTCGCTTGCGATGCACATCCGACGCGTCAAGATGGCTCCAAGATGGCTCAAGATAGCTCCAAGAGGGGCCCAAGAGAGCCTCAGGATGGCTCCAAGAGCGGCCACGAGCGCTCCAAGAGCGATCCAAAAGGGGTCCAGGAACGATTTGGGGAGCTCCTCGGGGGGGCTGCAATTAGGGAACCCCACTTCTTTGATCGATTTCCTCCACGACGGCCGCAAGAGGCCCCCAGGATGCCCCAAGAGGCCGCAGGATGGCCCCAAGATGGCCAAGAGGCCCCCTAAGAGGCCCCCAGGAGGCCCCCAAGAGACCCCCAAGAGGCCCCAAGAGACGCCCCTGAGGCACCCAAGGGGCAAAGATAGCCCCAAGAAGCACCCAGGAGGCCCCCAAAGGCCCCAAGATGGCCTCAAGAGGCCCCAAGAGGCCCCCAGGAGGCCCCAAAGAGGATCCCGAACGGCCCACAGAGGCCCCCCCCCCTCCCCGAGGCACCCAAGACGCCGAAAAGCCCCTCAGGACGACCCTCTACTCGCCTGGGCGTCGTTTCTGGACGGGCTGGTGGGGATTCGCGAAGCGTCTAGAATTCTCACGCGCTGGAGAGCTAGTTGGCAAGAAAAAATTCGATTGAACTTGGTAGCGTCCAAAACCCGGAGAGCGAAGAGGGTGCTCTTCTGAAGCACTGGGCGCCGGCGGTAAACCGTCAACCTGTCTTACCGCCGGGGGACTCGTAGAGCTTCCTGACCATATATTATGTCCAAAGAATAAGCAGAGAACGAATAGTTTTCCAGCCCGAGCGCTGATAGCAGACTGATCTCAGGCGTCTAGTGATATCCCATTGCTGTGCTGAACAGTTCTATAGCTCATCTGCAGCATGTAAAAAATAACATTCGGGAGAAAATAGCAGAGTACGAATCCGTGTTTGGCGTCTGCGCTCACAACAGACCCGAACCAAGCGTCTAGATGCTTCGCGCCTCATGATGTCCTTCTGATTTTTCGGCCGAAGAGTTCAGTGGAGAAATTCACCATCATTTGGAAAAAAATATCGGTCGAATACGAATAGTTTTGTGAACCTAACTCGGGTAGCAGACCGAGTTCAGACCTCTCGATGCAGCAGACGAACGCTCCCAATGCTTCTGCATCAGTTTCTGTGCGTACCAGCTCTGTAGCTCTCCTACAGCCCGAATTCAATACAGAAAATGGACAACATCTGTCAAGATGACTCGAAGAATACGAGGAGCTTTGCGGACTTAGCCCGAGAAGCAGACCCAGTTCAGACCTCTGGATGCAACAGACGAACGCTTCTAATGCTTCTGGATCGGTGTCTGTGCGCACCAGCTATGTAGCTCTCCTACAGCCCGAAGTCAATACAGAAAATGGACAACATCTGTCAAGATGACTCGAAGAATACAAATAGTTTTGCGGACCTAGCCCGAGTAGCAGACCCAGTTCAGACCTCTAGATGCAACAGACGAACGGGCCTGATGATTCCAAATCAGTTTCTGTGCGCATGAGCTCTCTAGCTCTCCTACAGCCCGAGTTACGTGCGAAAACGGACAGCACCTCTCAAGATGACTCGAGCGGTACGAACAGCTTCGCGGACCTAGCTCGAGTAGTAGACCGAGTTCAGACCTCTGGATGCAACAGACGAACGCGCCTGATTATTCTGCATGAATTTCTGTGCGGGTCAGCTCTGAAGCTCCCCATATAGCTCGAGCTAAGTACAGAAAACCGACAGTCACTGCGGAGATGACTCGAGCAATACGAATAGTTTTGCGGACCTAGCTCGAGTAGAAGACCGATTTCAGGCCTCTGCATGCGACAGGCGGACGCGCCTGATGCCTCCGAATTGATTTCTGTAATTACCAGCCCTGTAGCCCCCTACAGCCCGAGATAAATACAGAAAACCGACAGCACCTCTCAAGATGACTCGAACAATACGAATAGCTTCGCGGACCTAGCTCGAGCAGCAGACCGAGTTCAGACCTTTGGATGCAACAGACGAACGCGCCTGATGTTTCTGAATCGCTTTGTGTAAGTATCAGCTCTGTAGCTGTCCTCGAACTGGACTTATGTACAAGAAACCGTCACCGCGTGTCAAGATGACCCGAAACGGCCGATCCCGCCTGTGTGCTTTTGACAATAATATCTACCCGATCGAGCTGGGATTGAGATGGCGAGCGGGAATAAGATCGAATATCATGGGAAAAAATACTAGAGCTCTAACGACTTGCTGAATTTCGAGAACAAAATTTTCAACCGAGCAAAAGTCACCAAAAGGTCCGTCAAAATTTTTCTTGCCAGCTAGCTCTCCAACGCCCCGGAATTACTGGCGCCGGCGGCGAACCGTCAACCTGTTTTTTTCGCTTCGCGGACTCACGGGCCCCAAGGCCCCGTCCAGTCCGAAGCGGGCGGGCACGCCAAACGCGGGCCACCGAGCGGCTTAGGCGGAAGCCTCACCACGCCAAGCGCGTGGGGGGCGGCTTAGGCGGTAGCCTCTGGCAGCTCTTATGAGGAGTGTGTACATCAAAACAAATGTGTGCACGCATGAAGGCAACAACACAAATGAGAATCATCAATCACACAACTTATCGCTAAAATAGGCCTGCAGAACCCGTGGGAGTGCTCCGATAACGCACTCAGCAGCGGAGAGTTCAGTGTCTGTCACCGTGGACCCGTCTTGGAGAGTAAAGAAAAAAACATATACATCCTTGAAGAGTGAGTTGGCTCAGGAAGAAGGACATAGAAGAGAGATGGGAAACGAGAACGCAATCCAATCTGAATCCAAGCACCACATCCAGCTCCCTGGCTGCACACACCACCATCAAAGCCAGCTTTGACGAGGCAAAGTTCGTAGCATGATTCTTCGTACGGCAGCGACAGGTACTGTTCGCACGTGTATCGGTGGCCCTGGCGGGCCTGGTGACAGCAGGAGATACGTGCAACATAGAAGGCCCTCGCGGGCCATGCGGCGGGAACGTTCGCTTGGCCCAGTATCAGACAACGTGCGGGGAGCCCACGAAACACGTCATGTCCAACGATTGAGACCAAGAAAGACATCACACCACACAGATAGAAAAAGACTAGAGGCTGGGAGTGTGAGGAAACGCCTGGAAGATGAAATCGTTCCACGCTTCGATACGCAATTTCCGTTCATATTTGTCTGACCCTGTCCGTGCCGTCCTGACCCAATGAACCACAGCAAGATGACCTATACAGTTTTGCCGCTCAATCCTTGTGAGGCGGTCAGGATCCCTTAGCCACGCAGTAAATGCATTCCATTGTTCATCCCGCGCAGCGTGATGAGCATAGATGAAATCCAGAGAGCCACTGATCCCTGAGAGCATATCATCACTCATTCTGTTGAAATGCTCACTCTTGCGTGCATCATCGCTAAACGTTTCCCAGGGAACGTCTACGTGAGCCAAAGCGGCTTTGATTGCAGCCGCAACTTTCTCACCCTGCTCGCCCACCGGAACATACCTTTTGAAGCAATACCTTTTCATACGTAAGCTCCCAGGAACGACAAGATGATGCATAACGGGAGCAACAGCTTCACAAATAGGATTGTTGTTGTTGTTATCCTCCTCCTCCTCCTCCTTGTCTTTGCTGAGCTCCGGGGGACTGCGAGAATAGGAAGAAGCAGAATGAACAGGAATGTGCGAAGAAAAAACAACCATATCGTCCATCGCCGACGCTTGCAATCCATCTGATCCCAAAGAAGCCACTTGACAATCATGATCTTTGTTAGAGTCCTCGTTTTGGGACTCCGGGGGCCTCCGAGAAGAGGAAGACGCAGAATCAACAGGAAAGTGCGATGAAACGCCAACAATACTGTCCGCCGCCACAACTTGCAATCCATCTGATCCCAAAGAAGCCACTTGACAATCATGATCTTTGTTAGAGTCCTCATTTTTGGGCTCCGGGGGCCTCCGAGGAGAGGAAGATGCAGAATCAACAGGAAAGTGCGATGAAACGCCAACAATACTGTCCGCCGCCACAACTTGCAATCCATCTGATCCCAAAGAAACAACTTGACAATCATGATCTTTGTTAGAGTCCTCGTTTTTGGGCTCCGGGGGCCTCCGAGAACTGACACGAGACACCTCCGCAGGAATGTGTGGTGCAATGCCAACAATATCATTAGTCGCCGACACTTGCAATCCATCTGATCCCCAAGAAGCCAAAGTACGACCCTGAATTGAGACGGCTGCAACTCTCGTGCGGACGGAAAGCTTTGTCGCGTCTCCAGAAACAACTGTGGCAGAAGCAACACGCGTGGATATACTCTTCCTGGCCTTCGGCGCGAGATAGTCCAGCAAAATGTCGGTGGTGGTTGGCGCCAACTTTTGCAATGTGAGCTGCACTCTGGGCTCCAGACCGGGTGGTGGAGGGATGGGCCTGGGCGCCGAGCAAAATCCACCTTTGAACCCTCGCAGTTGACGCATATATGCACGATATCGGCTCCGGACATGCGGCATCGAGAAATATGATCACAGACGCAAAGATAGTAGTGGCAAGAATAGCGATGAGACTCCACACAAGGCGAAGAAGACGTGATGAGAAAGGAAGGAGAAAAAGATCAACCACACGCCGGCGATTAAAGAATAGACTGCCACAACTCTGGACAAGAACAAGACGACCCACTGGCCGGGGAATCGATCCCAAGCAAAAACTGCAATGAATTGAGGATACAGGCGCAAGCACAGTAGAGGCGCCTTGAGGCTCCGGCGACCCAGGCACACACTGATGATAGTACGGTCCGTGTGCACAGAAAACTCCGCTAACCACTACCGCACGACTTCGAGGAGGTACCCCAGGCAGTCGAAAGCGTACGGGTACGTGAGCCTTGAGCCGTTGAGCCTTGAACCTTGAGCCGGGAACCTCGTAGAGCTCCTTGCACGCCTAAGAGTGCTTAGATTCGAAGCAGACAGTTCTCGGAGCATTTCTAGAAGAAAAAAAATGTATTTTTTGGGTGTCAACATGATGTCGGTTGCTCCAAATGTTTCGATAGTGAAACTCTTTCTAGAGATCTAAGCTGCTCTCAGAACGAAGTTTAGACACTAATGCTCGGCGTAAAACATCCGCTTTCTCGAAATAAATGGTCAAATATCTTTCAGATCTTAGCAAAACCGACCCAAAGTTATCACATCTTCTTTTCTGGTCGGGTCGACAAACTAGCTCCACCCCGCGCCGGAATTCCTCTAGCTCATCGGTGACGAAGAGCTCTACGAGGTACTATTCGTACTCTGCCAATTTCATGGAGATGGTATTGGTTTTCTTGGTTATACCCCTGCTGCAGACGAGCACTGTTCAGCATAGCAACGGGAAGTTAATGATCAGGAACGCTAGTTAATTGTATCTAAACGCCTGAAATCAGTCGGCTATCAGCGCTCGGGCTGAAAAACTATTCGTTCTCCTCTAATTCTTTAGAGAAGGTACATGGCAAGGAAGCTCTACGAGTCTTCCCGCGGTAACCAAGCTTGACGGTTTACCGCCGGCGCCCAGTTGGAAACACAGATTTTTACTGAGCTTTAGTACTGGCGCCGGCGGTAAACCGTCAACCTGCTCACCGCCGGGAACCTCGTAGAGCTCCCTGCACGCACTAGAGTGCTCAGAATCAAGCAGAGAACTTTGTAGAGGATTTTATTAAATCTGAATTTTCCTACTTTTTCGATGTGAATACCAGGTGGGTTCCAGGAAGTCAACCCATAGTAAAACTCCCGCAGAGCAGCTGAGCTGCTCTGGGAACGAAGTTTATATGCAAATGCTCGGCGTAAAAATCTGGTTTCTCGAAATGAACTGGCGCCGGCGGTGAAGCGTCAACCTGGTCACCGCCGGGAACCTCGTAGAGCTCCTGGCACCGGTAAGAGTGCTGAGAATCGAATTAGAGTAATAAAATGAAGATTTTCCTTAAATCTTGATTTTGGGATTTTTTTCGATGTTCATATGAGCTCGGTTCCTGGAAGTCAACTCATAATAGAATGCATCGGGAGAGCTGAGCTGCTCTCAGAATAAAGCTTATATGCAAATGCTCAGCGTAAAAAGTCTGATTTCTTAAAATAAACGGTCAAATATCTTTCAAATATTAGCAAAACCGACCAAAAGTTAGTACTTTGTCCGCCTCGGCCGGGTCGGCCAACTAGCTCCACCCCGCGCCGGAATTCCTCGAGCTCATCGACGCCGAAGAGCTCTACGAGGTATAATCAAATATCTCTCAAATCTTGGCAAAACCGACCAAAAGTTACCACTTTCTCCGTCCAGACCGGGTGGGCCAACTGGCGCCGGCGGTAAGCCGTCAACCTGGTCACCGCCGGGGACCTCGTAGAGCTCCTCGCACGCACTAGCGCGCTCAGAATCGAAGTAGAGTAATAAATGAAGATTTTCTGAAAATCTTGATTTTGGATTTTTCGATGTTCATATTAGCTCGGTTCCTGGAAGTCAACTCACAAGAAAATGCATCAGCAGAGCTGAGCTGCTCTCAGAGTGAAGCTCATATGCGCATGCTCAGCGTCAAAATCTGCTTTCTCAAAATAAATCTCAAATCTCAGCAAGACCGACCAAAAGTTACCACTTTGTCCGCCCGGGCCGGGTGGTCCAACTGGGCACCGGCGGTAAACCGTCAACCTTTCTTACCGCCGGGGGACTCGTGGAGCTTCCTGACCATATATTATGTCCAAAGAATAAGCAGAGAACGAATAGTTTTCCAGCCCGAGCGCTGATAGCAGACTGATCTCAGGCGTCTAGTGATATCTTGCTGTGCTGAACAGTTCTATAGCTCATCTGAAGCGTGTAAAAAATACCATTCGGGAGAAAATAGCAGAGTACGAATCCGTGTTTGGCGTCTGCGCTCACAACAGACCCAAACCGAGCGTCTGGATGCTTCGCGCCTCATGATGTCCTTCTGATTGCTTCGCGCCTCATGATGTCCTTTTGATTTTTCGGCCGAAGAGTTCAGTGAAGAAATTCACCACCATTTGGAAAAAAATATCGGTCGAAAACAAATAGTTTTGTGAACCCAGCTCGGGTAGCAGACCGAGTTCAGACCTCTCGATGAAACAGACGAACGTTCCTAATGCTTCTGGATCGGAGTCTATGCGTACCAGCTCTGTAGCTCTCCTACAGCCTGAGTTCAATACAGAAAATGGACAACATCTGTCAAGATGACTCGAAGAATACAAATAGTTTTGCGGACCTAGCCCGAGTAGCAAACCCAGCTCAGACCTCTAGATGCAACAGACGAACGGGCCTGATGATTCCGAATGAGTTTCTGTTCGCATGAGCTCTCTAGCTCTCCTACAGCCCGAGTTACGTGCGAAAACGGACAGCACCTCTCAAGATGACTCGGACGATACGAATAGCTTCGCGGACCTAGCTCGAGTAGTAGACCGAGTTCTGACCTCTGGATGCGACAGACGAACGCGCCTGATTATTCTGCATCGGTTTCTGTGCGTATGAGCTCTGTAGCTCCCCTAGAGCTCGAGTTAAGTACAGAAAACCGACAGTCCCAGCGGAGATGACTCGAGCAATACGAATAGTTTTGCGGACCTAGCTCGAGTAGAAGACCGATTTCAGACCTCCGCATGCGACAGGCGGACGCGCCTGATGTCTCCGAATCGTTTTCTGTAATTACCAGCCCTGTAGCCACCCTACAGCCCGAGTCAAGTACAGAAAACCGACAGCACCTCTCAAGATGACTCGAACAATACAAATAGGTCCGCGAAACCACTGGATGCAACAGACGAACGCGACCGATGATTCTGAATCGGTTTCTGTAAGTATCAGCTCTGTAACTGTGCTAGAGCTCGAGTTATGTACAGAAAACCGTCACCCCGTGTCAAGATGATCCGAAACGGCCGATCCCGTTCGTCTGAAGTATCCAGATGTCTGAATTCGGTCTGCTACTCAAGCTAGATCCGCGAAAGTATTCGTACTCTAGTATTTGTTGGAGATGATGATAAGCTTCTTGACTTAACTCGAGCTGCAGATGAGCTACAGAGCTCTTTGGCACAGCAATCGGAAGGACATCATCAGGTGCGATAGTCTGACGTATCTAGACGCCTGAAATCGGTCTGCTATCAGCGCTGGCGCCGCAAAACTATTCGTACGTTGCTATTATCTGGGAGATGGTGATGGTTTTTCTCGACTTAACTCGAGCTGCAGATGAGCTACAGAGCTGTTCGGCACAGCAATCAGCAGGGACTCATCAGGCGCGTCAGTTCAAAGTATCTAGACGCCTGAAATCAGTCTGCCATCAGCGCTGGGGCTGAAAAACTATCCGTCCTCTGCTAATGCCTCGTAGAGCTCTGATGGTAACAGAGCTAGAGGAATTCGGCGACAGGGTGGAGCTAGTTGGCGAAATTCCGAAGAAGGAACGCGATCATACCTTCCGCGGCCTGGCTCAGCCGATTTTGCAGTTCTAACAACTCGTTTGGGCTGCTAATTGCGCAGAGCGAAGCTTTGCATTACAGAAGTCCCCTCCCAAATTCTTAGCTCATTCCGACGACAAATTCTCCCGAGCGAAGCCAAGGAAGCGACCTCATATTGACATCAAAAAATGCAAACTTGAAGATTTGAAGGAAATATTCGGCGAAGTTCTCTGCTTCGATTCTGGGCACTCTTACGCGTGCAAGGAGCTCTACGAGGTTCCCGGCGGTGACCAGGTTGCTGCTGCCCCTCCTCGGGGATCTCAGCGGCGACCTGGCCCGTCGGGGCCTCCTCAAGCTGCATCGTGCAGCTGCGGGTGTTTTGTTCTGCCTACGCAACTGCCCATCTCCCTGTACATATTGCTTGTCATTGTTGGCCTATCATCTTCATTTATTGTTGCGGTTTGGTGCTGGCAATTTGTAATGTACCTTCGCCTCGCGTGGAGATAACAATTTTGCATAGAGTGATATTGTATTGCCATTCCTCTCACACGTTTGATCGCCTCGAGTGGTCTTCAATACATTTGCTTTCGTGCGGTTCTGCCACCTGCAGCTGTTTCTGGTCGCTTTTCGCTATGCCGTACGTACGGAGCGCAGGTGCGCGCATTATGCGTCGGGCGCTGGCCATTAAGAACGGTTACTGTGTGCAACGACCTATTCGCTTGCCTCTGGAAGGTTTGGTGCCACCTACGTGTCTCCCACCCGCAGGGCTGGAACGGACGACTGCCGAAGTGGTTTTAGATGGGAATCGGCGGTAAACCGTCAACCAGGTTACCGCCGGAAGCCTCGTAGAGCTCCTTTCTCACACCGCGCTCCTCAGAACACATGAAGAGAGCTTCTGGAGCGAGACCCGAGAAACTCGAAAAACATCGTTTTTTCGATTTTTATCTAACGTCGGTTGCTCCAAATGTTTTGGTAGTAATACTGTACCTACGGGCCTGAAAATTTTACAGGCGCACGCGTCATAACCCATTACAGGTGCGAATAATCTGGTTTCTCAAAATGAATTGTCAAATATCTCTCAAATCTTAGCAAAACTGACCCAAAGTCATCACTGTGTCTCTTGTCTCTTCAGGCCGGGTCAGCCAACTAGCTCCACCCCGCGCGGGAATTCCTCTAGCTCATCAACTGGCGCCGGCGGTGAACCGTCAACCTGGTCACCGCCGGGAACCTCGTAGAGCTCCTTCCAAGCGTGAGAGTGCTCAGAGACGAAAGAGAGCTTCTGGAGGCATCTCGAAAAATTTAACATTGATATTTTTCATGTCGAGATGAAGTTGGTTGCTCCAAGTGTTTTGATAGTAAATGTGCGCCTACAGAGCTCATATTAAGACGCAGAGGCCCTCATAGTCGTTGACAGGTGCGAAAAATCTGCTTTCTCAAAACTGGGATCCGGCGGTAAACCGTCAACCAGGTAACCGCCGGGAGCCTCGTAGAGCTCTGTTCTCGCGCGGCGCTGCTCGGAGCATACGAAAAAAGCTTTCTCAAGCGTGAAGGCAAAAGCTCGAAAAACACGTTTTTCAGTTTCCATTTTTTTTTCGTGGACCTAGCTCGAGTACCAGACCAAGTTCAGGCCTCTCGATGCAAGAAAAGAACGCGCCGGATGATACTGGATTGGTTTATATGCGCACCAGCTCTGAAGCCCTCCTAAACCTTCAGCTAAGTACAAAAAACCTAGAGGACTTGTCAAAATAACTCGAAGGATACAAATAGTTTTGCGGACCTAGCTCGAGTATAAGACCGAGTTCAGACCTCTGGATGCAACACACGAACGCGCCTGGTGATTTCGAATAGGTTTCTAAGTATGAGCTCTGTAGCTCTCCTAAATCTCGAGTTGAGTACAGAAAATTGTGAACGCGTGTCAAGATGACTCGGAACACAGTCGGTTCCAGCAAGTGTTTTGAAAGTAATATTGCAGCTACGGACCTGAGAATTAAACTGGCAGACGCGGCATAACCCACTACACGTGAAAAAAAAAACAGTTCTTAAGACGAACTTTCAAAATTTGCATGAAGATTGAAAAACCGACCCCAAGTCATCACATTGTCTCTTAAGGTCGGGTCGGCCACCTAGCTCCACCCTGCGCCCGAATTCCTCTTAGCTCATCTTGCCGAAGAGCTCTCCGCCGGCCCCCAGCTCTGTAGCTCTCCTAAACCTTCGGCTAAGTACAGGAAACCGAGAGGACTTGTCAAAATAACTCGAAGGATACAAATAGTGTTGCGGACCTAGCTCGAGTATAAGACCGAGTTCAGACCTCTGGATGCAGCACACGAAGGCGCCTGGTGATTCCGAATAGGTTCCTAAGCATGAGCTCTGTAGCTCTCCTAAATCTCGAGTTGAGTACAGAAAATTGCGAACGCGTGTCAAGATGACTCGGAACACAGTCGGTTCCAGCAAGTGTTTTGATAATAAAATTGCAGCTACGGACCTGAGAATTAAACTGGCAGACGCGGCATAACCCACTACACGTGAAAAAATACCAGTTCTTAAAACGAACTTTCAAAATTTGCACAAAGATTGAAAAACCGACCCCAAATCATTACATTGTCTCTTAAGGTCGGGTCGGCCAACTAGCTCCACCCTGCGCCCGAATTCCTCTTAGCTCATCTTGCCGAAGAGCTCCACGAGGTGCGAATTGTCAAATATCTTCCAAATCTCAGCAAAAATGACCCAAAGTTAACACATTGTCCGCCCCGGCCGGCTGGGTCAACTAGCTCCACCCCGCGCCGGAATTCCTCTAGCTCATCGATGCCGAAGAGCTCTACGAGGTTTGCCGAAGAGCTCTGCGAGGTATTATCGTGATTCACCTGTTGCCAAAACTAGCCTGCGAAGATGGACTTGCCAGTCAAACATAGCTTCGATATTGATCGATCCTGTTTCCTCGTCTACAGCCGATCGTGCTTCTGCTGACTATTCTCAGACAGCTACGCTGTGTAGAAAAGCAACTGGTGGAACACAGACTGATATGGATGCTGTTGAATTGGCTGGCAATCTTTCGTGTTCGCATTGTTCCGATTGTGGGACTCAGACAGATCCCTGTTTTCACATTGCGCGTGGGACTCAGACTGATACCTCGTAGAGCTCTTCGTCATCGATGAGCTAAAGGAATTCCGGCGCGGGGTAAAGCGTCTGCCAGTCAAATTCTCAGGTCCGTAGGTGCAGTATCACTATCAAAACACTTGGAGGAACCGACGTTGGATAAAAACAGAAAAACGTGTTTGTTCTAGTTTTTCGTATTTCGCTCCAGAAGCTTTCTTCATGTGTTTTGATGATCGCCGCGCAAGAAAAGAGCTCTACGAGGTTCCCGGCGGTAACCAGGTTGACGGTGTACCGAAGGTCCCCAGTCTTTGTGTTCTCTTTGTTGGTAAGGAGGAGAAGGAGGCATGTCATCGAGTGCACGTTGATCGAGGTGCTGCTCCTCTCAGAATGAAAGGATATTGTTTCAAAAAAAGTGGAGGCGATCGAGAGTTCAAAGTTGCGCACTTCAGAATTGCATGCGACCAACGGGAGCGCCGTGGAGAGCACCGCAGTTTGGAGTTCAGCTGGTGCATGTGGGAGTTCCAGTGTAGTCGGGAGTTTAACAGTTCGGAATGCAGTAGGAGGTTCCACAGTTCGGAGTTCCGCTTATGCAGTTGTTAATGCAGTTGGGAGTTCAACAGCTGGGAGTTCTGCAGTTGGGAGTACCGCGGTTTGGAGTTCAGCTGATGTAGTAGAGAGTTCCATGACTGGGAGTTCTGCAGATCGACCGGGTGAGACACGCTCTGAGTGTCAAGCTGCCAGGGACTGGGCCCTCGCCGGTGTCGGTGTAAGTTCTCTTTGGCGTGATCTGCAACGGCTCCCGAGACAGGAGTACCTCGTAGAGCATTTCGTTATACTTGGAAGCGTCCAAAGACCGGATAGCAAAGAGGCACTCACACAAACGAGCACACGCACACGAGCACGCACGCACGGGAACACACATACAACACGAGGACACAAACGCACGCCAGCATGCTCAGCACACACGCGCACACACACGCACACACACACACATCCACGCGCAGAGGTCGAAACACACGCGCGAACGCGCACACCCACACACACACACAAACACACAACATCTCCCATACACACCCACGGACACGCACACGCACCCAAATCACACAAGCACACACACCACGCGCCCACGGCCTCCCCGCCGGCGCTCCGGAGGGGGGAGGCACCGCCCCATTTTGGGGCCGGACCTCCCTGCACTCCAGCCACCTCCGCCCTCACGGAGCGCCACTGGGGCAAAGCGCGGGGGCCCCAGCGCCGCGCGCGCACACAGGCAGACACACACCCACACACTCACACGCATACACACGCGCACAGACACAGAGACACACAGACACACAGAAACACAGACGCACAGACACACACACAGACACAGAGACACACACACACACACACGGACACACTGACACACTGACACACAGACACACTCACTCACAGACACAGAGACACATAGACATACAGACACACAGGTACACAGACACACAGACACACACACACACAAACACACAGACGCACAGACACACAGACACACAGACACACAGAGACGCAGACACAGACACACAGACACACAGACGCACAGACACGCATACACACGGACACACATACACATACACACAGACACACAGACACACGGTCACACGGTCACACAGACACACAGACACACAGACACACAGACACACTGACACACTGACAAACTGACAAACACTGACACAATGACACACTGCCACTGCCACACTGACACGCTGACACACAGACACACAGACACACAGCCACACAGAAACCGATACACAAAGGCACACGACACACAGACACACATACTCACAAGAGACACACACACAGACACACAGACACATTAACAAAAAGGAACACAGACACACGGACACGCAATCCTCGAAGTCGCCCAGCCGCCACCGCCCACCGACGAGGCCAGCGCCGCCAAGGTCGCGCTGGCCCCCCAGAGCCGTCGGCAGCGGCGGCCACTCCCGCACAAGGATGCTCACGCCCACACGCGAACACCCGCACGCACACACGCACGCAAACACTCACGCAGCCACAGACACACGCACACGCACACACACACACACACACACGCAAACGCACACCAGCGCACACGCATGCCAGACACAGACACGCTGACACACAGACACACAGACACACAGACACACAGAAACACGGACACACAGACACACAGAAACACAGACACACAGACACACAGACACACAGACACAAAGACACACAGGCACACAAGCACACAGTCACACAGACACACGGACACACAGACACACAAGCGCACGCACACACAGACACAGATACACACAGACACACAGACACGCAGACACACAGACACACAGACACACAGACGCACCGACACACATACACACAGGCACACAGACACACAGACACACTACACACCGGCCCACAGACGCACAGACACAGGCACAAGAACACTCAAACACACAGACACACAGCCACACAGACACCCCTCCCTCCCCCGCGACCCCCATGCGGCCCTCTACGCACCCCGCCCCCCGCCACTCCCGCTGGCGCTCCGGACGGGGGAGGCTTGGCTTGGCTTGGCTTGGAGTCGACTGAAGCGGGCTCTCAGAGCCCAGTCGCAGTGTCCACACGGCAGCGTCAGCTGTTACAATTCAGCCTGTACAGTATAGAGCGCGAAGCGCGTAGATATACAGAAGCACAGGCATCAACATGAAAAGAGACGGCAAACACGCGCAAGACGAGCTGTGGCTGCAAGCAGCCGTTCCGCGGCACTCAGTTCAGCTTGAGTAACTGTGCAAGCATCGCTCAAACACCAGGCTTCTCTGTACACCTCCGTCCAAACACAGTCGTTAGTATTTGTCCGAAACCCGATATCGAGCCAGCAGCCACACCCAACCCCTAAGGCCGAGACGCCACCATCCCAGGCACCCCGAATGGCAACGACATTCATCGTGTTAGTAAATATAGAATCGTACGACTCTTTGATATAAGTTAGGCCCTCGCGGGCCTCATGTGTCAGTCTGTCAGCTCTCTCATTGTTTTCCCTGAAGATATGCTTCACAATGTCCCGTCCCTTCATAGGTGGTCTCCCTCCCTCCTGCACACATACGTTGTATAACCGATCCTGCAAGTTGGCAACTCGTTTGCGATAGTCCACCTGTTCACATGCCCACACACCGTTGATCCACGACACAATCAGCAGGCTATCCCCGCAGATCTCCACAGGTAGTCCAGGGGTGGTAGAATCCCAGACCGTCTCACGCATGTACGATAGTGCAATACGTTTGCTGAGTCTCAGGTTCTCCTCCTCCTCCATCCTTCTTCTCTTGGGTTCTCTTTCCTCCTCCATACCTCCGCTAATACCGAACTCCTCCTCCTTCTCGTAGTTGGTACCACATCCTCTCTTGTGTTCTGGCTGAAAATATTTGCGTATACGCTCGGCCGCCGTCACGACAGCCCACGTGAAAAAATCACTGCGCAGCATGCAGTCCCACCAGTCATCACCAAAGAACTGCTGTAGTGGGTACTGCCATGTGCGCTGAGCCGTCACTTCCCTCCCCATTTTCCTCCTCCTCATATCCCCTTCCTCCCGACGAATACGCGTGGAAGCATGTGCATGGAAAAATGCGGCAGCTCGATCACGCATGTTATCCGATTGCTTAGGGAAGGCCATCATACCGAATCTCGCATCATACCAACAGCGATCGTGACAGTTATGCACAGGCACAGATTGGAGAAAAGTAGACAAATCATTGGCAACATTCCAGCATGCTAACAATAATCGCTGTGGCAGTGGCATAAAACCTGCCTCCTGAAACAGTGTTCTGCATCTCCTCCTCCGACGCAGCTCATAGTCCTGAATGGACTCTTCTGGCAGCCTCCTCGTGGCCACGATCTGCAGCAAGCATCGGCCCTCAAAGCGGTGGATGTCCTCGAGACTGCTGTCATCCAATGTGAGATTTTCTCCTCCATACAGTATCTGAGATTGAATCCGTTCCGTATACCTCTGAAACTTAGCATTGGTAGGTACACATCTGGCCCCATAGTAGGCCTTCTGTGAATAGAAAGCCCTCCTTGCAGCATCCAGACGATAAGCCAGATCCTCATGAGAATGTGCCCGATAGTCGGTGGTAATGAAAACACCCAGCAGCACCGTAGACGTCACACGAGATAATCGAAAAGTCTGAAATTCATTGGTCGTCGATGAGATCTCAATATTATGTACCTGTGAAATCGCACCGTCCTGTTTAAAACTCACATCCTGTCCAAAAACAAGGTATTCGCCAATCAGAGGGGTGGGAGTGGCATCAGCTTGAATGGGTTTCCATTCCATGCCGCGTCGCACAAGAGAGTGTGTGAGCTGCGAAAGCATCTCGGTAAGTTGTGATTCGCTTTGAGCCAGTACTACCACGTTATCAGCCCAGACCATGTGGTTGACCGTATGTTGAACCGTCGTACTCCATTTTTCCCCTACAATCTCGCATCTGTAACCGTACCCCAAGACATCCCATGTATGAAACGTCGCACTCCACATGTGGGCAGCAATAAGGTTGAAAGCCAGTGGCCCTTCTGGACCTCCAGTCCTAATATTCACAACCCAAGAGAATCCCTCAATACTCAGACCCTCACCTGTGACCTCACAACTCCCATAGAGTACAGCCTCCAGAAGGGGTATCTGAAACTGCAGAGGTACCTGACTCCATTGAAGGGCCTCACGGAGTTTCCCCACAGTGGCATGGTCGAAGGCTCTACGGATATCACAGATAGCAACGTGCAGTTCTTGATCACGCCATTTGGACGCATGTTGGCCCATATTTTTGAGGGCCGCAGTGATTTCGAATGTATTGCGGTTACGCTGGAATCCGTAGAGACCCAAACGGCGTAGTACACCCGAAGACTCCACAGACTCCTCGATCATACACACAAGCGTGCTGACATACCAACGTGCGATAGCATTGAGCAAGCACAGGAACCTGCAGTCGGACATGTTACTAGTGAGAGTCTTCTTCGGCATAACGCAAACAAGGATCTCACGCCAACTTTCAGGGTATGGGATCACACCCCTAAAGACCTGGTCAAAGATTGTGTGCATCTTATTCAGAGAGGCCCATGGTATTTTCTTCAATATCTCGCACGGCACACCGTCCCGTCCTGTCGCCCTGGACGATCGGAGCCGACTCCGAGCACGCAAGAGCGTGCTGGAAGGTAAATTCGAGGCCGGCATCATGTTAGCCTCCCGTCGCAGCTCCTGCAACAGGCGACTGTTGGCCGAACGTGCCTCAAGAGATGAGAACTGCTCCTGACAAGTACGATGTATGATCCTCTCCCAATGCTGTCTATCCTCCGTCCCTCCCAGATTGTGTAGTGTGTTGCGTACACGTCTGCGCACGGGCGGGATCTGCCACTCCAGACGAGCACGGCGGCATTGTCTCCGCAGGGCGTTGAGCTGACGTGTCAGCTCTCGCCTCTCAGGACTCTGTCCAGGCGGAAGTGAGAAAGACGCCGTTCAAGCAACGGCTGGAGTCCTGACGGTCGCACGGGAGGTTTTCGAGCGGCATCCCTGGTCTGAAAAGCAACTCCCTGGGTAAAACTGCTCACGAGTCCAGAAGCCAAACCACGAAAGTCCCGAGGAGTACCACATCCAGGACCGTCGTCGTCGCAGGTCTTTGTCTCGTAAGGTATACCATTGGGGGTCCCTTTGAGGCCCATGTCATCATCATCACCGTCACCCTGGAAACCATGAATCCGTTCCATCATCTCATCACATTGTGTACGTGCGATGTTCTCGTCATACCATGTACTCGGCGTGTAACCTACCAACTGCACCCGTGGTCTATAACATGCATTCCAAAATCTGTCAGGACTCCCGTGGTCTCTAGCAGAAAGAAAAAGCATCGCATGGTCAGACAAGCGGCTGGTAGCCAGCTTACCCCCTCTGTGAAACTCGTATGATACCGTCATCTCCGCTATGTCCCAGCGAAGCGGTATACACATATTGTCGAGCACAGCGGACCTGGCTGGCACGCGCCCCCTCGCGTAGCCTGTCCACGTCACAGACCTATCTTGAAATGTGTTGGCAGCCTTCAAACCGAACTCCATGAGCATACCTAGTATCCTCCTCCTCATGTCGTGTTTGATCCTCCCCCTCTCTCTGATCTTAGTACCCTCCTCCGAATAAACCATCCTCCCATCCACACCACCACCCGTAATAGCATATCTTATACCCTTGAATTCCCCACAAATGTTCCCAGGGAGCTCCACATTGAAATCCCCAGAGATAACCACGCTTGGAGTCCTATATTTCCCACTGCATTCTCTAATGATCCGTGTAAGTTCAGCAACCGTTTCGTCGCATATAGTCTCGGCATCTTTGACGCTCTCATCAGGAAGGTAAACGCTCGCAAAGATAATTGGGTGGTTTTTCTTGCCCAAGGCAGCCACGACCAGTCTAGATTGTGTAGTGATAATGTCCCGAATCTGTCCCTTCCATTGTCCGTTCATCATAATGGCCGCCTTCCCATCATTTGATGGGGAAACACTAAACCCCAGGCGTGTGCACTCACTAGATATCAGATGTTGTCCCTCCTGAATTGCCGCAAGGCCAACATGGGCCAGACAGTGTATTACTTCCGCCGCTCTGCCATTTTTTCCCCCAGCCCTTTGACAGTACCACGTCGCAGCATTCATTTGAAAGAACTGTCGGGCTCTCTTTCACTGACGATTGTACTCCGTAAGAAATGTATCCTTTGTGATCTGCACACCGTATGTCGTCACAAGATTCCTCCATGCATCATCCCAGAGCTGCCAGCCCGTACCTTCACGAAATTCTCCCAGAGCGAAACGGCGTTGACCATTCACAGTACAATAGATGGTGCTGACAGGGGGGCCGATCTCAGGACGAAGTGACCCCGTAGGAATCTGTGCTCGCATAACTGCCATGAAACGGCTCGTAGCTTTGACATGTGGTCGCTTCCATGGTGCACAGTCCACCGAGAATCGCAGTGTCGTCGGATCTATCTGTTGAGAAAGGCCCTGGATGAGATGTTCAGGCGATGGCATCTGGATACCTGGGGGGGGAGGTGTACGATTCTGCACAGGAGTCACAACCTGATCGAGGTACTTTTTCCATCTCCAAATAAAGTCTGCCTCTACTTCCCCCTTCACCGCCATCTTCATGTTACCAAACATCACCCGGCCTGAGTAGAGTCGTTCAGTCCTGTCTGAGTCGAGCAATGCCCTGTCGTCCTCGCTGAGTACGCTGGCAATGTTTTGAATAATCCTCATACCATCCTCATATGTCAACATTTGTCGGTTACGCACAGCAGGGTTTCGCCAATCCTTGACCCACCCCTTAACCTCCAGGAAAGTCGGGCGCCAGATGTTACGTGCCGCCTGTTGTGCTGTCGCACCTCCCGTACCTCCGCCCGATCCTGGACCAGACGCGATCGAAGGAGCACCTCCCGCTTGGATAGACGCAACAAGGGACTCAAGTTTCGTCTGACGATCTCCGAGGTTGTCTATGGCCTTCTGCTGAACATCCATTCTGGTCGTATGTTGATCGAGGGTATGTCGAATGGCTGTCTGGTTGTCTTTGCTGGCAAACCACATTTCAAGCAACAAACGAATACTGTCATTCTTCTCATTGGCAATCACATTTTGTCTCCTCACCTCCTCAGCCTGTCTCTCATCCTCTGATACCCGTGCACGAACAGAGCAATCGTCAGGGAAAGGCACTGTTGCAGATATATTATCCTGAGAGGACTTCACTTCCTGCAACATCTTTTGTCAGCACTGTACCTACTGAGCCACTGTGTGTCTGTGACTTCCTGAACACCGTACCTGTTGAGCCACTGTGTGTCGGTAACCTCTGATTGTCTGGACCGTCGCTTATTGAGCTGTCGAAAGTCGTAGCCCGCCGTTGTCACAAGAAGAAATAGCAACAATGTGTCCGTCAGACCAAAGAATGTGCAATGTCAGATCAATGTGTCCGTCAGACCAGACAATGTGCAGTGTCAGAACAATGCGTCCGTCAGAACAATGTGTCCGTCCGACCAGACAAGAAGAAATAGCAACAATGTGTCTGTCACAATGTGTCCGTCAGTCCACAAGAAGAAGTAGCAACAATGTGTCCGTCCGTTCAGCAAAATAGGAAAAGTAAAAAAAAGAGACAAGTGCAGCAACAACAATACAAAGCGGCCTAGCTTGCCTCGAACTTGTGGTAGTCGATCAGCACGAAAGAGGCAGCTATGGCTGCCGCGCTGCCGTCCCGCGGCACCGCTCCCCCTGGACGGTCTGTGGGATCCAGCCGCCCTTGAGCCTTGAGCCACCAGGGGGGGAGGCTTGGCTTGGCTTGGAGTCGACTGAAGCGGGCTCTCAAAACCCAGTCGCAGTGTCCACACGGCAGCGTCAGCTGTTACAATTCAGCCTGTACAGTATAAAGCGCGAAGCGCGTAGATATACACAAGCACAGGCATCAACATGAAAAGAGACGGCAAACACGCGCAAGACGAGCTGTGGCTGCAAGCAGCCGTTCCGCGGCACTCAGTTCAGCTTGAGTAACTGTGCAAGCATCGCTCAAACACCAGGCTTCTCTGTACACCTCCGTCCAAACACAGTCGTTAGTATTTGTCCGAAACCCGATATCGAGCCAGCAGCCACACCCAACACCTAAGGCCGAGACGCCACCATCCCAGGCACCCCGAATGGCAACGACATTCATCGTGTTAGTAAATATAGAATCGTACGACTCTTTGATATAAGTGTGGCCCTCGCGGGCCTCATGTGTCAGTCTGTCAGCTCTCTCATTATTCTCCCTAAAGATATGCTTCACAATGTCACGTCCCTTCATAGGTGCCCCCCCCCCCTCCTGCACACATACATTGTATAACCGATCCTGCAAGTTGGCAACTCGTTTACGATAGTCCACCCCATTTCGGCGCCGCCCCATTTCGGGGCCAGCCCCCCCTCCACTCCAGCCACTCCGCCCTCGCGGAGCGCCAGGGGAAGGGGAGGAGGGGGAGGGGGAAAGCGCGGGGCTCACACAGACGAGGACACGCACACACGGACACACAGAAACACAGACACACAGACAGAGAGACACACGGACACACACGCACAGAGACACACGGACACACAGACACACAGACGCACAGACACACAGACATACAGACTCACAGACACGGACACACAGACAAACAGAGACACATATACACAGACACACAGACACACAGACCACAGACACACAGACACACAGCCACACAGACACGCAGACACGCAGACACACAGACACACAGACACACAGACACACAGACACACAGAAACTCAAAAACACAGACATACAGACACACAGACACACAGACACACAGACACACAGACACACAGACTCACAGACACACAGACACACAGACACACAGGCACACACTCAGAGAGCCGCCGTCGAGGCGCAGCACTCAGAGAGCCTCCTCCGACAGCGCCACAATCGTCGGCTCGCTCACCACGTCATCTCTTTCCGGGCGCAGGCGGCGCAACGTCTGTCGCAGCTTCTCGTCAGTCCACCTGCCGATGCTGACGGGCACGTCCTCCTGGCGCAATCGGAAGGCTCCAGCGACCTGGCCGAGCAACTCCTGCCGCTTGTTGTGCTCGGCGATGCCCAAGCGCGTCCGCCGTTCTTCAGGATCCTCCTGCCGCGCGCGCTCCTCCGCGGCAGGGGCGGCGATTTCCCTCGCGGTCGCGCGCCCGCCACGCCCCCCGCGCTCGCCGCCCGAGGATGGCTCCGAAGCCGCATGGGTTGCGCTAGCCCCTCCAGCACCCTCGCCGCCCCCTGTCGGCGCCCTCGCGGCGACGCCATCGCTGCCGGGCACCGCGCCAGCCTCAGCCGCGGGCGCCGCACGCGGGGCCTTCCCTGCGTTCTTCTCCTTGAACACCTTCAACTTTCCCTCCGGGATGGGCCCGTCCACACGCCCATGCCAACCATCTTTGTGCTGCTGCTTGAAATGCAGCCCGCACAGATCCCCGCATCCCTGCTTTTGCGCGCTCCGGCATTGCCCGCCAGCTCCGTTCCCCCACGTCCGAGCCATGCACTTCGCGGTGTCAATGTTTTCTGGCGTAAAGCGCCGCCATTCGCCCCCCGCGAGCGACGCCCCCGCGCCTGGCTGGACTCCAGCAGGCACCGGGTCCGCGGACGGAACGCCGGCGGCCCTGCCAGCGTCGTCGTCCTCGTCGCCCGCGCGGCCCGGAGCTGGCGGCGACAGCCCGCGCTTCTTGCCCCTGCGCGATGGCGGCTGCGGCTGCCCCGAAGCGCCTGGGGTCCCCGTCGCCAGCGCCAGGATCCCCGCCACCCGCCCGACGCCGCTTGCCCGGTGGCTCGCCGCCCGACGCCTGCTGCCCGGCGGGCGCACTCGGCGGCGCAGACGGCGCGGCAGCGGCGCTGGAAGCAGCGCCGCCGCCGCCGCTTCCGCTCCCCGCAGACCCCGCCGCGCGCCCGCCTGCATGCCCGAGAGGCGCAGTCGGCGGAGCCGGCGGCGCACCAGACGGTCCCGCACCAGCGCTGCCGCTGGCGCCCCCCGCAGACCCCACCGCCGCGCGCCCGCCGCCTCCGCCCCGCGGACCCGCCCTGCGCACATACGCAGACACATATAGGCGCCAATGTGCACCTGGTGGTTTCCGGCGATCTGCGCCCAAGTCTGGAGCTGGACAGCACTGTCGTCGAATTTGGCGTATTCGTTCACGCCCACGGATGCATACGCATAATAATGTCCGCTCGTCGCGCTTTCGCCCTGGTGCACCACGACCCCCGAGAAATCTCACTCGCACTCGGAATCCACAGGCCGCAGAATCTGAAGAAAGCGCACAGGGCGTCTGTCGTACCACTGGCCTATCACCCGCTCCACGATCACGAAGAGCACCGGCGGCGACCGCTCCCAGCGACTGCCTGTATATACCCTGATGCCTTGACAGACCCCGGCCGCCGCCCTCTGAGCATCATCGAAGTGAGCGTGCGCCGGACATCCTGGCCCTGGCTCACCGACATGCCTTGACCCCAGCCGGATCAAGTCCTCCAGATCGCACGGCCCCCGGTGGTCGGGGCCGAGCAATTCGGAAGGCACCACCTTCAGAAACGTCTGAATTTCCCCCTTGTCCGAACTTGCTGTGCACGCGGCGCATCGCCTCCGCTGCCGAAACGCAATGCCGCAGACGTGCTGCTGGAGCACACTGCGCTGCCCGTGAGCCCCCCTTGCGGTACAAACGGGGTGTTCGGCCTCGGTAACGGCATGGAGGGCGGTCAAGAAGAACTCTGACGCGTCGCATTGCTTCGGTCTCCCTTGCTGATCGAATTCTGTGAATTTTCGCTCACCAAAGAGCCCCGCGCGCGCGGCGGCAGCCAGCGGCGCGTCGGTGTCGACCCCACCGCCCTGGACAGAGAGAGCCGTGGCCTGAGCTCCGAGCGCGCACGCCGCGCAAGATGCCGCACCCAGAGGGCACCGCTGGTCGTGAAGGTAGAGAAGCCGACGGAAGGGAGCCAGGCGCAGCAGCACCTGCGCGACTGCGCTCACGAAGCAAGTATTGCCGAGGCTTGCGATGCCCACGCCAGAGCCGCGGCCGCAGTGCCACTGCAGCTCCCTGGTCACCTCCTCCTGGGACACGCCGTCAGCTGCCATGCACAGATCCCGGTCCAGCGGGCGCAGCTCTGGCGGCTCTGCACCATCGCCAACAGTCGCCGCCGTGCGAAACATGTCCCCCCAAAGATCCCTCGGCACTACGGTGCCCCTACCGGCACCGCGGCCGCCACCCGCGCGCCGTCGCCCCCGCGAAACAGAGCTCCCCGACGACGATGCCGCCGCCGCATCTCCGGTCCCCGTCGCGTAACCGCCGCGGCCGCGGCCCCTGCCCCGCCCCGCAAGCCCCGCGTCCGGCGCAATGTATGCCGGTGGCACCGTCAGAGCCTGACCCGGGCGCAGCGCGTGCGAGGGCAGAGGCGTATGCACAGACGCCGCAGGGGCCGCCTCCCCGTCCGAAGGAACTGATCCGGCTGCTTCGTCGTCGTCGTCGTCCGCCTCACCGACGCCCGCTGAGGTCCCCGCGGCCCGAGACGGGCCCAGCGGCGACGCCCGTGGCACCACCGGCGGCGCGGGCGCCGAGCTCGACTCCGGGGCCCTCCGCGCGGCGGGCCCATCCCCCACGTCCCAGCCGTACTCCTGCGCCTCTGCTTGGCGATTTCGAAACTCCGAGCCGTTACGTCGCGGACGTACTGGGGCGGGCCCCGCTCCAGAATGTGCTTGGCGCATTTCGAAACTCTCGAGCATCTCTTTTTCAAAGCGTTGGACGCCGTCGCGGACGTACTGGGGCGGGCCCCGCTCCAGAATGTCCCAGGGCGGCAGGATGTAGACGAGCAGGCGGTGGGCCACGCGAACGCGACTGAGCACGACGTACAGGTGCAGCCACCAGTCATCGGCGCCCATGTTCATGGGCTTCTGGAGCACCATGGTGGCCGCATCCATGCCCATGCCCTGCGCAGTCTGCACGGTACGAACTTTCTCTGGCAGCAACGGGATCTGGCACCTCGTAACCTTCACCTTCCGAAGCTTTCGCTCGCCCTCGTCTTCGTAGTGATGGTTCCACTCCCAGGACGCCCTGTGCGGCCCGATCTGCACAACCCCTTTTCCGAACCCAAAGTCATTCTCGAGGCCATCAAACCTGACGAGGACACCGCGCGGCAAACATTTGCATCGATAATAACCGATCTGGTGGGCGTCGTGAAGCTTCTTTTCGCGCCAATCCGCGTCTGGCGTCTCGAACTCTCGCGGGTGGAACCTCACGTCCACGACTTCCCCCACGGCGTCCTGGACGATCTGGTGCTTCGCCGACAACTTCACGTTCAACCGCACACGCATGCCGATGTACAGCGGGCACATGCCGATGAGGTGACCAGTGTTGTTCACGTTCGGCACCTGAAGCATGGCCTTGTGATGCTCCGCACCGAATGGCCTTGGAGGCAGGTCCACGGCCTGCACGTACAGCAGCATCTGCCCTCTATCCCTGGCCTCTCGCACGGCCCGATACTGCATCTGCCTGTGCACGGCCTCCCAGGCGATGCCCATCTCGAACCCGTCCTTGACATGGGGGTCCTGCAACCGCTTGTCGTTCTTACCAGGTCGGACCACCCACTTTTGCACCATCCTTTTCTGCTCGGCCGTAAACTTTTTGCCCTGCCTCATGGTCTTCAAGAAGCCGGGCATGAAAGGGCAGGGCGCGTGCGGAGTAACGAGACGGTCCTTGAAGCGGTGCGTCTCGTACAGAAACATCGCGTGGGTGAGCCCGTCCAGGAACATGGACTGCCCATTGCGGACGTGAACCGGCGCCTCGGGCGACTCGGGCTGCAGCAAGGAAGACCTTCTGCCCTTGCCGCTCACCGGCCCCAACTGATAAAAATCCCCCAGGAACATGACAATCGGAACCTTCCCGAACATGTGGCCCCGCGCCATGTACAGGTTCACATCGCAATTATACTGAGCCTTACGGGCTTTGCACATGCGAAACGATGCAGCGCCGAGAAGCTGGGGCGGCACCATGGACACCTCCTCCACGATGACGGCCTTGAGGTCGTTCATGCGGTCCACGATGTCATCGACTTTCTGCCTAGAGCCTAGCGATGGTCATGGCCTGCTGGCCGCTCAGCCCGAAGCCGCTGTGGATCGTCTCCCCCCCGATGACGCGCGCAGCGCTGTTCGACGAGGCCACGGCGATCTCCGATCCCGCGCCGAACACCTCGTTGAGCAGACGTCGCAGCAGTTTTACCACCTCCGTCTTCCCCGTCCCGCCCTCCCCGTGCAACAGGAGAGCCATCTGCTCCACCGGCTTAGGGCTTTTTCCGCTGTCCAGATCTTGATGGTATGCCACGATGGCCTCCACCTGGCCCACGAGCAGGGCGACCACCGCCTTCTGCTCCTGATTGAACGTCACGGGGTTCTCCGCCCTGTTCGCCCACTCGTCAAACAGCCTCTCCGCGATGTCGCGCGCCCGCGGCGGCCGCTTCTCGTCGCCGGCAACCGCGGGCGCCGGCGGCCGACCAGGCACAAGCACGGCAGGCGCCGAACCCGCGAGGCCGCTCCGCCCGTCGCCATCCCCAGGCAAGCCCTCTGCTCCCTTTTTCCTGTATCGGAACGCCTCCTTCTGCTGTGCTTTGCCCTCCTCGAACTGGGAGTCGTCCAACTCGAGACCGCGGAAGCCGGTCTGCATTCCAGTACTCGCGACAGCAGGCTGCGGCTTATGGTCTTTCGCATAGCCGTCAAGGAAGATATTCTTATAGACCAAGCTTTGTGACGACCCACGAATAAGCTCCAACTGGGCCACCGCGGGCACCTCGCTATCCTTCAAGGCGTGCGCGGGCATCTGTCGGTGCGCCGCCCACGCTTCGTCCACCTCGCCCTCGTCCACCCCCTGAACAAAACCGCCCAGCGCTCCGCCGCCGGCGCCCGCCCCCTCCTCGTCTGCCTCCCCGGCAGGCCGATTCCCCACTGCCTCCAGCTCAGCAGACTGCTCGAAGTCCTTGGCCTCCGGACGGACCTTGGTTCGCGGCCGCCCCTTCGCCTCCGCCTCCACGTCGAGGTTCGTCGCGACCTGGACGGTCCAGCGTGCCATGAACTCGGCGGCGCTGGGGCGCTGCGCAAAATGGCCCGGGCCATCCTCTGAGCCCCGGTTCAAATCGATGTCCTCGTTCGTGAACCACTTTCCAGCTCGCCGCTCGCGCTCCTCGTACTGCCTGGACAACGCCAGCTGATTGGTCCACCACTCCTCCCAGGCAGGCTCATGCTGCCCAGGCGCGTCGACACCGGCCCTGTAGGGCCCCCAGGCCGCAGCCCCCTTCTCAGCAGGCTGCAACGGACGAAAGATCACAGACTTGAACAGCGCGTTCACCTCTGCCTCTTTCTCCTTCGAAGTCATCGTGAAGCCGCAGAACTTGGGCACCCTGAACGGCGCGCCGACGCGGAGCCTCTGCACTCGGAAGGCGGCAGTTGGGTGCGTGTCCGCGAACGCGTACGTCTCGAAGTCCTGCGGGTCGAAGTGGAGCGAGTTGGAGTGCGCCGTGTACACGTACATGGCGTAATGGTACATGCCCATGGACTTCAGGGACTCCCTGTCGCCGCGATGCAGCCAGTCCATCTTCATGTCGTGGTCCAGCCGCGCCTTGTATTCCACCGCCTGCTGCTGCTCCTGCTCGGGCTCCCCCTCCCCAGCAGCACCGGCGGCCGCGCCCTCCCCGACAACGCCGTCGACGACCTCGGCGTGCAGCGCTGCGCGCCCGTCGCCCAGCGCATCCATGATACCGCCCCCCCCCTCGCCGTCCTCTGCCCCCGCGGCCGGCTGGTCCACCTCGATGTGGTCTGCGCGCGGGTCGGTGCAGAAGTCGTCCATTTTCTGATGAACGGCGGAGCTTGCCTGGAACGCCAGCGCCACGATCCCCTTGCAATACAGAGTCCAGGTGTCATGAGAGCAATAGCACTCGTGGCCATACTGCATCTGAAACATCATCTCGGGCAGCTTCTTCAGGAGCGACCGGTGCGAGCTGGTCGTGAGCTTGATGACAGTTCGCCTGGCAGAGTCGAGCACTCCGCCCCAGCCGCTGCGACGAGCGGCAGCAGCGGCCCGGGCCCCATCGACGTCCTCCTCGCCCTCCGCCTCCGCCGCCTCATCCGCCTCCCGTTCGGCCTTCTGCTGGAGTCGAAGCCACTCCAACCCGGTGCTCTGCGCGTGCAGCACTCCGAGGTCCCCCGCGATCGGCCCCGCCTTGGTCGTGTAGTCCGTCTGGTAGTGGGCCATATTGATGGCATCCATGAACACGGCCTCCAGCGAGTGCAGCACGTGCTCTTGCAGGCTGCCGGGCGGACCGCTGCCGCTCGCGCCAGCAGCTGCGGCGGCGGCTGGCGACGGGGGCGCGCTCGATGCAGGCCTGCCAGACGCCGCCGCTTTCGACGCGGCGCGGCCTGGCGCCCGCGACTTCGGCTCTCTCTGGACGGCTGCCTCCGACAACTCGCGCTCCGCGCGCCGGTCGCTGTAGTAGCCCAGGCCCTGCTCCCCCTTCTTGAACACGAACCCGGGCCAGCTGCCTTCGTAACACGCAGCCGCGCAGAACCTCGCGGTGTCCTCGCCACGTGGCTCTGCTAGCCCGACTGCCTGCTCGACGCCGCGCTGTTCCGGCGTCGGCGAAGGCGGCGGACGCAGGTCATACGCATCGGCCAGATCGCACTCGCACGGACCTTCGTCGCCCCCACCCATGTCCCAGATCTCCGCGTCGGGATCGTCCATCGTGGTCGGCGCCCCGCCGAGCGAGCCTCCTCCCCTGGGCAGGCCGAGGCGGCGGGCCACGGGCAGGCGCCCCCCCCCCCGCCGCAGCCGCGCGCGCCGCCCTCTGGCCCGCCCCGCCCCCGCCCTGCGTTGCGGCCGACACCCCCGAACCCGTGGAACCTCCGCTCTGCCCGGTGCCCTCGTCGCCACCGGCGCCGCCAGTCTCGACGCCAGGCAGCGCTTCCGACGCATCGGCGACCGGCTCGGCGAACGCAACAAGCTCCGGAGGCGGCTGCACGACCGGGTCGCCGTCGCGCGAACCCCCGACGCTGGAGTCGCCAGGCAGGTCGAGCACCACGCGGTCCAGACACTGGACGTCCAGGTTGCTCCGCAGACACACCTGGCCCACAGGGTTCGTGCTCCCATGGTACGGGTGGTACCGCACCACGTCGACGCAACCAGCTCTGCCGTGCCGGTTGCAGCGGTGCGGCCACGGGCCGTACGTGCACTGTTCGTCGAGGACCAGGCGCTCGCCCGGCGGGTTCCGCTGGTCCTCCTGCGGTGGGCCGTACTCGATCCGCGCCCCATCGGGCAAGACCAACTCCTTTCCTTTGCGCAAGCGCCGCCAGACGAAGGAGGCGGCCGGAAGCTTCCTGGACGGGCGGCTGTAGACCGCAGTCTCGCACCCGTGGTAGAAGCCGAGCCGGCACACCTTGCAGTGCTGAGGCACGTCGTCGTTCGTCTTGTGCTTCCAGCACGTGGGACCGCACCTGTGAAGGTGGCTCCGGATGATACACTTGCGTGCGTCCCGCGCGAAGCAGCGCGCCCAGGTGTGCGCCTCCTCCCTCGAGCCCTCCGCAAAGTGCATCGCCGCGGTGCCGTCCGCGCGCACGCGGTACGCAGGCTTGCGGCGGTACTGCGGCTGCAGCGTCGCGTGAGCACCCGTGAGAGGCTCGCCAAATACCGCCGGGTACTGTGCCCGCTGCCCATGGGGATCGGGCTCTGGATCTGCCAGCGGCGCGAACGGGCGCTGCCGCAGCGGACCCTCTATTGCGGGCTGTTGCTGCTGCAGCATCGCCCGCTCCTCCACGAGATCGACGTTCATCATGGCCGCAACCTGATTCCGCAGCTCTTCTGTGGACAGTTTGTTGTCAGCACGGACGGAGCGACGGCCCTCTTCGCACGCCGTCTTGCAAAATTTCCCGAGCTGAATACGCGAGGCGCCAGCGATGGCATTGTGCTTCAATTGGAGGTCGCTCTCCTCTCGCTTCCCGTCCGCGAACGCGGGTCGTCGATCCCGCGGGCCGAGCGGAAGCGGCGGCAGCCGGTCCGGCCCGTCCAAGCCCACCTGCCAGCCCACCTCCTCCGCCGCGTCGAACTGCACGCTGCCGACCGTGGCGAGCACGGCCTCCCTCCACTTCCTCAAACGCTCCTCGAGGCCTTCGACGTCCCCCGCGCGCAGCCTCGCGAGGAACGCGCCAGTCATCGGGTGCAGGCGCCACAGGTGGATGTGCGGATGGATGCCGCCGCGCCCCTGCGACTCCACGGGTCCGAAGAACGCGCGGACGAGCCCGAACGCTCCACACGCCCCCGTGGCGGCCACGCCGTCGGAGACGCCCGTGGCCCCGCGCTGCGGCGTGACGCCGACGACATGCTCCAGGAACAGTTCCAGCATGAGGTTCGTGACCATGGCCTGCGACACCGGGTCAGCGGCCACCCGCCGCAGCATGTCCCGCGTCGAAGGCATCACGGGAGCAGTCTCCTCCAGCAGCCGCCATTGCTGCACGGAGGCGCCCTCGTACATCAGGGACACCATCAGGTTCCGAGCGTCCGCGATGTTCGGCGTCGTGAACACCAGGGGCGGACCGAAGAGCCGGGTGTAGCTGGTACTGATGTGCCGCAGCGTGGTCCGGTGCGCGTCGGAGCCGACAACATCACGGTTGCTGAGCAGCATGCTGCGCAGCGCGCTCTTGACGTTCCGGGGCACGCCCTCGTGGCCCAGGGCCTCCTTGATGCCCGCCCCCCTGCCGAGCACGGCCACGACCTGCGCCAGCTCCTCTGGCGTCGGTGCGGCGAGGTCCGCGATGTACTCCCCCAGGCGCTGCTTGCGCACGAATAACCTGGCCGACTGAACGATAGCCTTTCTGCGCCTGAGGCAATACTGGGCCGTGAGCAGGTCAGCGCGGCGACGCCAGCGCGGCACGGGCGAGTCAGACGCGGCGGGCGCCCACGCGGCGTCGGGCGCGGGCGCCCGCGCAGCGTCGGGTGCCGAGACGTCGTCGGCGACCTCGTACTCGAGCTCCTCGCGAGCCATGAGGCACCTGCACCACTCGTCGTACGTCAACTTCGCCTCCCTCTCGAGTCCGAAGACGCCGTCGCCGTACGGAAACGCGACGGGGTCGAAAGCACTCCAGAAACCGGGGGAGAACATGCTGACAGGCTCGGTTCCAGTGGGCACGACGACCCGGACCGCACGCCTCGCCCCCCCGCCCTCAGCGCCCCCGCCGGCGCGCCGCCGCCGCCGCCGCCACCGGCCGCGCTCTTCCCGGCAACTCCCGGAGGAGGCCGCGTGGCCTGAATCTTCTGCTCCGTCTGCTCCAGCTTCTTCGTGAGTGCCTCCTTCTTGCAGTTGGTGAGCAACTTCGCAGCCTTGTGGGCCTCTTTCGCAGCCTCCGCCAAGCGCCGGTCGGAATCTCGGTCCTGGAAATTCCCCATGCCGTCGCACTGCCGCGTTAGTGCCTCCGCACGCTGCTTCTCGCGCACAATCACCTCCGCCCTCTGGAGGCTGAGGTGCACGTTCTGCCACTGCTTGTCCAGATCGGCCAGCATGTCGGAGTCCGCGACTGCGGCGCAGTACTCGCCCTCTTCGACACCCTCGCCGCCCCCTCCCTCACCAGCCTTGCCCTCGTCGCCCTCTGAGTCCTCCCCGCCAGCGCCCGCAGCGTCCTCACCGGTGGGGTCCCCGCCCCAGCCCCCTGCCTCGCCCCCGCCGTCAGCCGCCGCGTTCGCTTCGCCCTCCGCGCTCGCAGCGCCTGCACTCGTCCGCTTCGGCGGGGCCGAGCCCGCGCCGGGCTGCACGGCATCGGCCGGGCCCTCCTGGCGAGCGTCGCCGCCCTTACCCCCCACGGCCACGCACGCCGCGAGACAGCGAGGCAGGCCCAGGAGCGAGGAGCCGTCGCCATCGCCGTCGCCCCCGGGGTCCGCAAAGTTTCGCGCGGCCTCTTCGTCCCACCGCACCGCGGCGCACTGCTCGTTCGTGTCGCGGAGGTACTCGTAAGCGCGCCTGAAATCGGCGAGGGGCACGCCGAGCTCCTCCAATAGCGCCTTCTGCAGGGTGGCGGGGTCGGACCCCGCGAAGACAATCTGCACGAACTCGACGAGGTCGCTCTCCCGCGGCGGCAGCGACAGCACCTGCCGACCGCCGTCCGCCTGCGGGAACGCCACGAAGTTCCCCACGTACGCCTTGATCTTCTGGTCGATTGGAGCCCACTCGCCAGAATCGGCCTTGCAGTTGAACCGCCGCACGATGCCCCGCGCGATGGGCAGCAGAAGCTTCGCGCCCAGCGTGAGATTCCGCAGCGGCAGTGGCAGCCGCCCGATCCAGAGGTCGTTGGCCAGCGCGCAGGTCGGCATCGCGGGCAACCTCTTGGTGAGCGCGCCGTGACACCCTGCACAGATGGGCACCTTCTGCTTCGCGTCGGCCACGAGCACCCCGTCTGACTGGCGTCTGTCAATCGTGAAGCACTTCTTGTGCAAGAGCCACAGCTTCCCGTCTGGGCCAGGGTCGCGCACTGCGGACGCCTCCAGCTCCTCGAGGGGGATGCCGCCCGGGCGCTCGACGCCGTCGGGGCCCTCGCGCACGAAGCGCCACCGGGCGTGGTACCGTGCCGGGTCCAGCAGCGCGTGGGCGCGCTGCCGCTGCGTCAGGCGCATGGCCTGAGCCTGCGCGCCTGCGGCCTCGGATGCCTCTCCCCTCGCCGCCTCGAGCTCGGCGCGCGCGGGCCGCTTCGGCACCTCGTCGCAGAGCAGCGAACGCTCCCCGGCGCCGTCCGGCTGCTGCCAGAAGTGCACGCGCCGCAGCTCGTCCGCCCAGTGGAGACGAGCGCAGACGCAGCAGGCGACCCTCGAGCGCACGGCGCGGCGACTCTGCCCGGGCTCGGGCCCCTCGGCGTCCGACGCCGCCGGAGCAGCGCCCAGCGCGTCCAAGTCCACGGGCGGCATGTCCACGCCCGCGGGCGGCACGGCCCCGTCCGCGCCTGGCGGCTTCCACCAGGCGCGCGGCGCGTCCGGCGCGGCAGCGGCGGCGGCGGCGTCCCCCGAGACGTCGGCGGGCGCTGCGCAGGCCGGCCAGTCGTGAGACCCCGTGACGAGGTGCTCAGAGAAGGCATCCACGCACTGCCGCCACTCCTGGGGCCTCACGGGCCGCACGTCTCCGTCCTTCTCCGGCCACTGCTCGGCCAGGTAGAACAGGCGCTTCCTGTACTCCGGCCACCCGTGGTGTTTTTTTTGCACGTGCGTTATGAAGCCGGCATGCGCGGCGAAGATCTGGTCGCAAAGGCGGCACGGGAACGGCGGGAGAGCCTCCGGGGCCTCTTTAAACGCCCGTAGAGGGTGGCGCTCGTCACGCGGCAGAGGCACATACTTCGGCTGGAGCCTGGGCACGCGCGCCTTGCGAGCGGCAGCGATGGCCGGGGTAGGCACGGGCGGGGCGCCGCCGACCTGTGTCTCGCGCAACCGCGCCTCCTTCACGGCCAAGCCGTACCGTTCCGGACACTCGCGCGTCAGGGAGCTGTGGCGCTTGTCCGGGTCCCACAGCCCGAAGGGTCGCTGCTCGGGACTGCCGTGGCTCCCACAGAACACTCCCTGACCCTTGCACGGGTTCCTGCTGCACTGCCAGAGAACGCATCCGCCCTTGCACGGGCGCCAGACGCGCGCGACGCACCTGCCCGCGGCGCGCGGCGCGGGGTCCAGGAGCCAGGCCGGCAAGGTGCCCTCCTCGCTCACGTGAGGGTCATCCAGAGCCACGTTCACCTCCCCGTCCCCTGCCCTCACTGTCTACCCTGCGAGGCGCCCCTCCACTTCCTTCCGCAGCCGCTCCTGTTGCAACCGCTCCTGGTCCCTTCTCGCCGTCCCGCGAGTCCGCGGCCCTGGTCCCTCGGGAGCTGGCCTCTTGGGTCCGCCGCCGAGCAGCCGACCCGCACCCCCGCCCGCGCCCCCCTCGCCGTCGCCGCCCGCGCCACCGTCGCCCGGCCCCTGCGCAACAGAGCCCGACCCCGACGCTGGTCCACCGCCCGCACCGCTGCCCGAAGAGGACCCGCCGCCGCCGCCGCCGCCCCAGGAAGAGTCGTCGCCGCCGGCCCCTCCTCCCACCACCTCATCCCCGCACCCCGCCAGCCGCAGCCATTCGCGGAATGTCTGGTCCAACCAGATGCGCACGAATTCCTGCGAATACTTCTTTGCCACCCTTGCAACACCCCGCGCGAGTTTTGCTTCCTTGAAATCGGGCTGCCCGCGCCGATCGGCGAACGCGCCCGGCCAGACACCGCCGCGACGGGCACGGAACTGGTTGAGGGCAGTCAGAACGCCCTTGTCCGTCTCTGCAGCCGCGGCGCCCTTCTCCACCGCGGCGAGCAACGTGGGATCCCTCTCGAGCGCGGCGAGCAGGCGCTGCTGGTCCAGGCCCCAGTGCCCCGCGGCGAGGTTCCACGTGAAGCCCACGCCCGCCCGCTCCTGGCGCACGAAAGTCGCCACCTGCCGCGGCGCCTGAGGCTTCAGCTTGAGGAGCTGCTGCCACACGGGCCACTCGGGGATCGCCTGCGGCTTCAGGTCCGCCGAATACACGGGCGGGACAGCACAGGAGGCCTGCCGCGCGCACTCCGCGGCCTCCACCCTGCACATGATGTCGCGGTCGCCCTCGAGCTGCTGCAAGCGCGCAGCCAGGGTGCCACCCATGCGAGCGACGCCGCCGCGCGCGCGGCACCAGGCGCGCAACAGCCAGAGCTCCGCGCACACGTCGCCCGGCTCGCCCGCGCAGTAGCCGCGCCGCCCCTGGGGGAACGTGTCGGCGGCGAAGCCCGACTCCACGGCCTCAGAGAAGAACGCGCCGACATGGCCAGCCCACGATTTCGGGATACCGAAGACGCGCGGCCACGGCGCCAGCCTGCTCCCGTCGGGCCCCGCGCGCTGCTACCAGGGCTCCAGGGCGCGTCGCTGGTCGAGCTGCACGCTCGCTTCGCAAGTGTCCTGGCGGAAGCACTCGTCCTCCAGCAGGAGGCGACGGAACACAGCGAATCCGTTCTCCCCCCTCGCCGCGCACCGTGCCGCCCGCGCGCGCTTCCTGGCGCGGGCGCGCTCCGCCTCCACCGCCTCGCGCTTCACCGCGCCAGCAGCGCCGTCCCGCCGCGCCTGCTCTGCGCACCGCGCCTGCCGCGTCGCCTCGCGCACCTCCCCCGGCCTCCAGACCTCTCCCTCGGCGGCGTCCAGCGACGGCAGCAGCGGCGCGCGGACCGGCCCGGGCTTGCCGTCGTCGCGGAGCGGCGCGCGCCAGCGCAGCGGCTCGGGGCGGCAGCAGACCCAGACCTCGCGCTCCACGCCCTCCTGCTCGAGCCGTTGGAGCAGGCGCTGCCACTGCTCCCAAGGCTCCCGCACGTCCGAATTGGGCGCCGGCGTGCGGCGCAGCAGCTCGGGGTCGGCCTGGCGCAGGCGCCGGATCGCCTGCGACCGCGCCACGTTGTCCTGCGCCGCGGCAGCGTCGAGCCCCAGGGCGACGTCCCGCAGCCGCTCCAGCTCCGCCACCTGCCGCTGCAGCTCCGCGCCTGGGGCCTCCCCCGCGAAGAACCTGGGCGCGACGGGCACCGACGACAGCATGCAGGTCGCCAGCACGTACCGCACGAAATCCTCGTGCTCCTCGCCGATGCCCGCGGGCAGCTCCTCCTCCTCCGCCATGCCCTGCGGTTCTTCCTCCGCGTCCGCCATCGCTGCGTCTCCCAACTCCTGCTCCCGCCGCTCCTCGTCGCCCTTCTCCTGCTCCTGCTATTCCTGCTCCTGCTCCTCCTCTTCCTGCTCCTCTTCCTCCTGCTCCTGTTCTTCCTCCTCCTCATCCTCCTCCCCGAGCGCCTCGCGGCGCGGCTCGTCGGCCGCCGGGGCAGCCATGGCTTCGCGGACCCGCCTGTCTTTGGCCAGGGCAGCGAAGACGTCGAGCCCGAGCGGGGCGCCCTGCAGCGCGTCCACGTACGACAACAGGGCGCCCACGAGCGCGGTCTTCACCCGCCGAGCGAGCGCCCTGTCTGCCATCTGGAACCTAGCGAACATATCCAGCGTGACCTCCGCGCGCCGCTCCTCCGCGAGGCAGTCGGCCGGGCCCCCCCCCTCCTCCTGCTCCTTCTCTTCCTCGCAGGCCTCCTCCTCCTCCGCCGCGCGCTGCAGCAGTTCCTGCCGCCGCGCCTCGAGCGCCCGCGCCTCCGCCCCCCTGCGCTCGGCATCGCGGCGCGCGGCGGCCGCCTGCGCGTACTTCTGCCGCAGCGCGTCGAAAGTCGCAGGCGCGTTGAACGACGCCCCGCGGCCCTTCCGCTCGTGGTTCGCGATGACGTTCGCCAGCCTGCGCTCCTCGTCATCCTCCGCTTTCTCCACCGGCATCCTCCCGTTTTTCTCGCACCACGCCTCGAGCGCCTGGGCCCGGATGCAATCCGCGCCCAGCGCCGCCTCCAGCTGCGCGCGCCAGCCCTCGCCCAGGCCCTCGACGCCGCGCGCTCGGACGTGCCCCACCCAACGCGCAAGCAGATGCCCCCGCGGATCGTCGTCGTGACCGAAGCGCTGCGGCCCTCGCCCGTGCCTCTCCACGAACGCTTTCACCTCGAGCACGACCTCCTGCGCCGTCCGCCGTTGCCACGCACACCTGTCCACCAAACGATCGAACCTCTCCTTGTTGTCATCATCCAGCTCGTGGTGGCCAGCGCAGACATTGTTGATCCAACGCGCCAGCTTTGCCTCCCCCTCGTCTTCTGCCCCTCGCTTCGGCAGCTCGTCGAGCACATCCACGTGCTCCCCGATGCGGTCCAGCATCGCGCGGGCGCGCGCGCGCCTCTCCTCCCGCCGGCCCACGAGCCCGTCGAACCGGGCGCGCCGCTCGGGGGTCAGCGCCACCTCCCCAGAACTCACGTGATCAACCCATTTTCCGAGCGCGGACTCACGCTGCTGCGGCACACGGCCGCGCTCCTCCACGTGCCTCGCCAGCTCGCCCAGCATCTCCTCCGAGTGGTCCCGCGATCGCGCCTCCGCGCCAGCATGCTGGACACCGCTCAGGTCGATGCCCAGATGCGCCGCGAGCGCAGCCCTGTGCGCATCGGCCTCCAATCGCACCCGCTTCTGTTGCTGAACATTCCATTGCCGCGAGGATGGCGCGTCTTCGTCGCCCTCCGCCCGCAATCGCGTTGCCAGCTCATGCAACTGATTCCAAGTCATGCGCGCCAACACCTCCGCGCCCACACCGTCGCGCGCGCCCCCGCGCGCGCCCTGCGCCCCTGCGGCACCCTGCCCCACGCGGCGCTTCGGCGCCCCGCCCCTCAGCGCGCCACGCCCCGCACCCGCGCGCGGCGACCGCGACGCCGAGCTCGAACGCCCGCGAGCGACGACGCGACACCACGGCGCGCTCTCGGCTCCCCCCCACTCCACATCCCCAGAACCCACCGACTCCTCCACCGCGCACACGTGGCCGCCGTCGAGCCACAGCAGAGCACCAGCGCAGAAGCCCGCCGCGTGCCCCAGCGCCCGCGCCACACGCCTTCCATCCTGCGCTTCGAACGCTTCCGCAGATTCCGCAGCGAGCACGCGCAAGTGCAGGGGGCGGGAGCGCAAGTGCTGGACCACGACCTCCAGATTCCAGCGCTCCACCAGCGACCCACAACCGAACCCTCGTGGTTCTGACACGCGCGACCGAAATGCCGCGCGGCGTCGGCCCCCACGAGATCAGCCACTGCGCTCTGCAGGCACTTCCCACGCCACTCGACGGGAGAACTGGCGCGCGCGCGGCGGTTCCCCCGCCCGCGCCCGCCGCGCGGCCGTGGGCGCGGCGAGCGCGCGGCGCCGAATGCACCCACAGACATGGGCACGGCGCCGTCCCGCGTCGCCCCGCTGAGCCCCGCCGGACACGCTCCGAGAGCGATCATGGCGCAGGCAGCGCGCACGGTCAGGTCCCCGACGAAGACCTTGGACTCCCGCGCAATCGGGCACTTGGCCCCGCCGATGCCCACGCCCGGCGAGAAACGGCGCGCACTGACGCGGCGGCCGCCGCACGTCCGCGCCGAGAGCCCGTATAGCGCGAAGCAGAACCATCTGGCGGCAACG
>CAUYUJ010016485.1:138816-275633 GCA_963575745.1 Prorocentrum cordatum | reverse complement strand
TTTTGTCTGCTTCGCAGTCTTGCGGCGCAGTGCGGCGGTATTCTTGTTGCGACGCGCCCATGTTCTGCCTCGCAGTCGCGCTGCGCTGCGTGGCGGCGGTTTCGCGTTGACGCGCGTGCGTGTTTTCTGCTTTGCATTCGCGCTGCACTGCGCGGCGATATCTCTGTTTCGACGCGCGGGCCCGTATTCTTCCGCGGCCGTGCGCGTGTCAGCGGCTATTCTATTGCAGTGGCAACCCCCTCGTTTGTCGCGCCCGGGGGGTGCGTTGCCCCCTCCTGCGTTCGACGCGGGCGGCGAAGCGCTTCGCCCCCTCCCTTCTGCTTTGTTCGCTCGCGGCGCGGCATTCAGCGCCGCGCGGCAAGCTGCGCCCTGCGAGCGCGAATTCTTGAGTAGGGCGCTGTCCAAGTCCGCGCGGCTGTGCCCCTCTGCCACCCCCCATTCCCCCTCCCCTCTAATCGCCCCCCCTCCGTCCCCGCTCCATGTCCATGCCTCCAGCTGCCTCGACGCTTCGCCGCCGCTGCGCTGCTGCCCTTCTCCGCGAGGCTGCTGTCTTCGGGGTCCTCCCTCGCTTTGGGGGGGCTGTCCCGCGCCGGGGCTGCGGCCGCGCGAGCGCCGTGCCACTCCCGGCATCTGTATTGGGGGTGGGGGTCCTTTCGACGCGCGCTCGCCTGGGCCTCCACGCCCGCCGTTTCCGCCCCTGGCGTCGGCGCCCCGCGTGGATCGAGCTCCGCGTGGCCGCCGCAAACCGCGCGGGTAGTCGCGTCGACGCCTGTGCCCGAGCCTCCCCAGGAGCTGTTTCTGATCAAACAGAACAGCCACGTCGACGTGGGCCAACCGTCTGGGAGGGTGGCCATGCGGTTCGCCGGCCGCGATGCCTGGATGGTCAGCGGCGGCCGGTCCGAGCGCGACGTGGGCGCCGCCATCGACCGCGCGCAGCGACGGCGCCTCGACGAGCTCCACAGCGCGCAGCCTTGCGGCAGCAGGACTGGCAGCGACGTCAGGCCGCGCAGAGCTTGACATAACCCCTTGTTTTCCTCCCTCCTGTGGCGGCCGCTCCACCTGCCGAGTCTCCTTCCGTTGCGGTTTTAACGGGCGATGGTAGCGGGTGCCCTGTCTGCCTCGAGGCCTTCTTGCGCGGCGAGATGGTGGTGCGTCTGCATGGGCGCCGCATCTTGCGCCGCGCGTGCCATCTGCAGCTGATGCAGTACACAGACGCCCGCTTTGCGCGCGGTCCCGCGTGCCGCGGCCCGGCCGACGTCGTCGCCGATATCCGCTTCGCTGATGCAGATCGTGCGCGGGCGGGTCCGTTGCTCGCGGCGCCACCCCTCGCGGCGGAAGATGGGGGCGTGCCCGGTGGGGCCCCGCCGCAGCAAGAGCTAGCGCAGGCTTCTCGACCGGTCCCTGGCCTGGGGGCGCCTCGGCCAGATCTCGTGCCAGTGCCGGGCAGCGCGTCCAGCTTCGCGTCCGCATTGGGCGCGGCGGCGCCCTGGGGTGCCCGCCTGGACGCGCGCGCGTCGACGCGCAGATCAACGCCCCCGTGGTGGCCGACTTCGTCGGGCGCGGGCGCGAGTTCAGGGGGCGAGTCGCCGTGCTACCTGGCGAGCGCCGATCTACCCGGTGGCCAGTTAGGCGTCGTTGTCGACGTCGGCGCCTGGGCGAACCTCTGCCGACTGCGCTTCGCTGTGAATTTGGCCCACGGGGCCCAGGGGGTGAGGCTGCGTCCTTTCGAGGAGAAATCGTGAGCCCCGCTGTGCGTGGCATCGCGCTGCGAGGTGCGCTTCCCCATCGCAGCGACTTCCTGTGATGGCGTGGCCAGTTAGTGCAGCATTTGCGTTCTGGCCGTGGAGGGCGCGGGCGATGGCCTCCATGCCTTTTAGTCTGCGGCCCAGGCGACGACCTCTCGCGCTAGGGCGTCGATGTCGTAGGCGGCGTGGTTGGCTAAGGTAATCCTGTCGAAAGCCGCTGGCTGACGTGCGTGGTCCAGCAGGGCCGTCGCATCACCTTGCTCCTCATGTAGTGCGTCGTCGACGATGTCGAGATCGTGGTCGTTCCCAGCATTCCCGACCTTCCTCCGTCGTCCCGTGGATCCTGAGGCTTTGGGCGCGCGGGTGTGACGTTTTTCGGCTAAGGGTCCATCCCGAAAGAGGTAGGCAGCGCGACGTCCGATGGGTCTCTCGGTGCCTGTGGCGCCGATTTCTCCAAGGGGCTGCCTGGCCGGGAAGTGGCCCGGCCGGCCCTCCAGGCTGACCCCGCCAACTTGCCCTGGCAGGAGTGGGCGGCGGGGCCTGGGCGCCCCGCCTGAGCCCTAGAACGAGAGCGGGGCGCGTCGCTACCACGGCGAGACCGCGGCGTCGACGCCGCCCGCGCCGCGGAGTTCGAGGGGGCCAGAAAGCCGTTGTTCGACAGCGCGTTCCCCGACGCCGACTGCTGCGCGCGGTGGGTTACGCGCGAAGCAATCGGGGGCGAGGCTCGCCTCGTCCTCGACTCCTTCTCCCTGACAAGTGCGCCAGGGTCTAGGGCGCCAGCGCCGGGGTAGTGTTCTTTGGCCAGCATGGCCAACCCTGGAAACGACGAGCGGCGCGGCGGATGATCGACGCCCGCTTGCTCCGTCGCGGGCCAGCGTCGGGCTTGCCGCGAGCCGTTGGCCCCAGAGGCCAAACGCACCAGCGTTGTCTTATTGCGCTCGCCGGGGCGCCAATCTCCTGCCAGCTGCGCCGATTTAACGTCAGTCTGGCGGAGCGCGTCGACGACGCGGCGATCGTCCACCGACGAATGTATGCGGCCCTGCTTTGCCGCGGACTGTTTCGACTTCACCTGGCCGCAGTTGCGATGCACCTGGGAGTGTGCGCTTTCGACGAGGCGCGACGGCAGTGTGCTCGCCATGCTCGAGCGCGTATTCCAATCCTGTGGCATGCCGCAAGCGCGATGCCCAGCGGCGCGCCCTCGGCCGCGTGCACTCAAACACCTCAGACACTCAGGTCCTCAAGCACGACCGGCCACGGGGGGTGTCTGGCGAATGCTTCGCAAGCGCTTGCCCGACGGCAGAGATCGCGCGCGCCAGAAGAAGAGGATAAAGGAGGGCCATGTGCACAAGACGTGCGAGCAGGTCGCCGAGGGCGCTCCGGCGATTGCGGCGCCGACCCCGCTGGGTTAGCCCCTTGTCCTCTCGGCCATCCAGCCTTGGGCGATCCAGGCTGCGTGGGCAAGTGCGACGAGGGCGGCCGCCGTGGCAACCTTGCCGCAGGTTTGCCCACGTGGTGTTCCGAGGCTCGCCGGCCCTGGTGCCGGAAGCTGACCCCCGAACGGCTGGTGTTCGAATCTCAGTCCACCGAAATCCACGCCGCCCGCCATCTCCCCACCTACCTCGCAGCTGTCGACCACGGCGTCGACATCATCGAGGTTTGTGGTGGAAAGGCGCGAACTAGCAGACTGGTAGTCCGCCGCCGCCGTAGAGCTGGCAGGAACTTCGACTTGGTCATTGGCTGTGACCTTCGCTGCGAGTGCCAGCGGCGGGCCGTGGGCATATATGATAGACAACGTCGGTCACTAGTAGCCATCATGGCTCCAGCCTACAGTCCCTTCGGTCAATGGGCCCTCTTCAACTGCTAGCAGAACTACCACGCCAGACTGCGCTTCTACGAGGACGCGGCCACGCGTGGCCTATTCTGCGGATGCCTTGCGCTGCTGCAGCTTGAGTTACGCGGCTGCGTCGTCAACGAGCAGCCTGAACCATCGTAACTGTACGGCGAGTCGCCATTGCCAGAGGTGCTGGTAGCCCGAGGCGCGGACGTGGTCATCTTTGCCCAGATGTCAGCTTGGTCTTCGAGATCGTCGCGGGGGCATTTTGATAAAGACCATCGGGCTGGTCTCCGAAGCTCCGGTCATCCTCGAGCAGTCCGCGAACCTCAGATGCACGGGCAAACTCTCCCGCGTCCACGTCGAAGGCCGCGACAGCTTCGACGCCCCAGTCTGGCCATGGAAGATGGCCGAGCGACTCGTCCAGGGCGTCGTGAATTCACGCCGCCGTCTGAGGCCCCCGCACCTCGCGATTTGTGCTTGTGAGTGCGACGTCCTTCAGTAGCCTTGCCAACAGTGGCCTCTGGAACCACGGGGGTCGAAATCATACGTGAAGTGGCAGCCGAGCGCGCGCGCTACACCTGCAAGGCGTGCGGGCGCAACATGTGGGCATACTTGCCCGTGCACTCCAGGGATCAGTCAACGTTCCGCCATCTTCTATCCTCACATCGCCCCGATCCACTGGGAGTGCCCCGGCTGCAAGGAGGAGGGGGCGCGATCGCCCCACGCGCGCCCGCGGGTTCATCTCGCCGGTCACCGGTCAGCGGGCTACCCGGTCATCCGGTCAGCGGGCCACCCGGTCAGCCGGTCAGCCAGTCAGTTGGTCATTTGGTCAGCCAGTCAATCGGTTAGATGGTCAGCTTGTCAGCCAGTCAGCTGGTCAACTGGTCAGCCGGCTTGCCGCCGTGCGCATCGAGATCCACATAAGTGTCCGCATAGGAATCCGCATCGGAATTTGGTCCGCACTCGTCGTCGTCGTCGTCGTTGTCGTCATCGTCATCGTCGTCGTCTTTTTCGCTTGTCGTTCGTCGCTCGTCGCTCATCGTCGTCGGCGCGCGGACGCGGCTGGAGCGTGTTCTTTTATCCCAGGCCGATGACGGCAATCATCTGGGGGTGTGGGGGAAGGGGCCGATGACGTCATGTTTCTCGCCGGCGGCGTCTGGGAATGCCCAAGAATGACCGAGGACGGGTGGCAACACCATGTCGGTGGCGATCTGCACCACATCGCCTGTGTACACCACAGTACCTGCGTACACAACAGCGCTTGTGTACACCACACCGCACATGTGCACCATAGCATCCGCGCGCAACACAGCGCCAGTGTGTGCCACAGTGCTTGTGGGCACCACAGCGCTTGTGTACACCACCGCGCTTGCGTACACCACATCAGCCCTGTGCAACACAGTACCACTGGACACCGCAGTTCCCGCGCGCACTACAGCGCCTGTGTGCACCAGGGCGACTGTGTGCACCTCAGCAACCGTGTGCAACAGAGCACCGCTGTTGCAGATACATTTTTCTGTAAAACAAAAAGAAAAGATAGTCCTTATGACAACATGGGGCGTTTGTGGATTCAACAGAAATGGTTTTCTACAGGATTGGGAAAGAATCCCAATGGGAACAGGCACGCCGCTGAAATCAATGAGTCCTCGGGAATCCGCCCACATCATCGTAACTCCCATTTTGCGTCCAGGAGGCTCCAGCGAAATTGGCCGTCCAAGAGGCAAGAGGATTGATTCAATCGACCATTCTGCGGTGCACGCTAAGATGCGCACGTGCGCTGTCGCGCCGACCCGCACGACAGGGGGGAAGGGTGAGGGAGGAGGAAAAGAGGGGACGAGGAGGATGAAGAGGAGGAGGAGGAGGAGGAGGAGGAGGAGGAGGAGGAGGAGGTGGAGGAGGAGGAGGAGGAGGAGGAGGAGGATGTGGAGGTGGAGGCGGGACGAAGGAAAACGTCGCATTCTATTCTCAGCACTTCCTTGGCGTGGCGTTTAGCTGTCCGCAGCAGATCATCACCAACATGTTCCTTTTACCTGTCCTGTGCACGCAGGCGCCGTGGTGTACACCAGCGATGCGTTGCACGCGGATGCTGTGGTGTGGACAGGCGATGCGATGTGAACAGGCGCTGCGGTGCACAAAAACATTGTGGTGTAGACAGGCGCTATGTTGCACATGGCTGCTGCGGTGTGCACACTCGCTGTGGTGTACACCGACGCTGTGATGCACAAAAGCACCGTGGTGTACGCAGGCGCTGCGTTGCACACGGCTGTTGCGGTGTACGCAGGCGCTGTGGTGTACACATACACAGGCGCTATGGGGCAGATCGCCATCTACATGCTGCTCGCGGGGGGTGTTACGTCATACCCCTCCCCGCCCCCCCTCCCCCCATGTCGCCCGTCATCGCCGAAAATAAAGAAACGCGCTCCTGGAAAGCAAGTCAACTGCTCAGCCGGTCAACCTGTCAGCTGGTGATGCTGGTCACCCAGTCAGCCGTTCAGCTGTCCACCTGGTCACCCGGTCAGTCGGTCGGCCGGTCAGTGATGATGTTGTTGTTTTGATGTTGTCGTCCATGCTGATGATAATGCTAATGATGATGATGGTGATGATGATTCTGGTGATGATGATTATGCTGGTCATGGTGATGATGATGATGATGAGGATTATGATGATGATGATCATGGTGGTTGTGATGATGTTGATGCTGATGATGATGATGGTGATGTCGATGATGCTGATGCTGATGACGACGACGATGATGATGATGGTGGTGGTGGTGATGATGATGATGATGGTGATTGTGAAGATCATGCTGATGATGCTGCTGATGATGATGATGCTGGTGATGTTGATATTGATGATAGCGATGACGATGACGATGCTGATGATGGTGATGATGATGACGATGACGACGATGATGATGACATTGATCCTGATGATAACGATGATGTCGGTGGTGATGATGATGCTGATGTTGATGATGATGCTGAATGATGATGATGATGATGATGATGATTGTGACGCTTATGATGATGACGATGATGATGCTGATGAGGATGCTGGTCATGATTAAGATGATGATGCTGCTTCCGATGATGTTTATGATGCTGATGATGACGATGATGCTGCTGATGGTGACGGTGACGATGATGATTATGCTGATCCTTATTCTGATGATGACGATGATGATGATGATGATGATGATGATGTTGTTCAGGATGATGCTTATGTTGATGATGTTAATGATGTTGATGTTGGTGATACCGATAACGATGATGCTGATTCTGATGATGATGATGATGACGATGATGATGATGATGATGATGATGATGGTCATGCTGATGATGAAGATGATGATGCTGATGATGATGATGATGCTGATGCTGAATATGATGATGATGGTGAGGATGATTGTGCTGGTGGTGATGGTGATGGTTGTCTTGGTGGTGGTTGTGGTGGTCTTGGTGGTGGTGACGGTGATGGTGTTGGTGATGATGACGATGATGATGCTGATGGTCCTGGTGATGGTGATGGTGATGATGATGATGATGATGATGATGATGATGATGATGATGATGATGATGATGATGATGATGATGATGATGATGCTGATGGTGGTGATGGTGACGGTGTTTGTGATTATGATGATGATGCTGCTGCTGATGATGCATTTCCTGAGGAGGATGATGGTGGTGGTCGTGGTGAGATGATGGTGGTGATGATGATGATAATGATGAGGACGGCGAATGATGATGATGACGACGATGATGACGATGATGATGATGATGACGATGATGATGATGATGATGATGATGATGATGATGATGATGATGATGATGATGATGATGATGATAATGGTGATGGTGGTGGTGGTGATAATTATGATACTGATGATGTCCACGGCCATTCTGGTTCAGGCCTTCTTTGGGTCCACTAGGCGTTGCGCTGCACGTAGTCTCTGTGGCATTGAGCTCTCGACCCGTCAAACTCGCAGCTCTCTCTGTCTCTCTGCGATGAGTCTCCACATGCCAAAAAAGGATATTGATGCGAGGGCAGCGCGTGTTGCAGCTCACCAGAAAGCGTACAAGGGCCCGGTACTTATACGTGAAGTTGCGGACAAGGGGCCTGGGGGCATTGCGCTCCACGCGAATAAGCACGTGCATTGTTGCCAGACTTTCTGGAAAGCAGATTTTGGGAGCGAGTCCGTGGAGCAAAAGGCTGCAGGTGAAGCGGCGCTGGTGGGTTACAACGTTCCTGACGAAGATGGGAATGAGGCGCAGACTGAGCAGGCGTCAGACGAGGAGGCTGTGCTTCAGGGGGACGTGCACAAGTTGAGCGCAAATCAGAGGCGCGCCTTATTATGCCTCGGGGAGGCTCGTCAGCATTCACGGTTCAAGCTGAAGCAAATCTCCTTGAGTTTCAGTGGCGCGTCCGTCTTCTTTTTCTCGCCCAGCCGCAAGGACGGAACACCCATGCCGTCATCAGTGCTGAAATTCGACGTTGCTGCCAACGTGAAGGAGGAGATTGAGTTGACCGAGCGGTACGGGAAGTTGTTTGGCTTGACAACTCCGAAAGTTAAGGATTCTCAATTTCTTGAAGACGTCTCCGAAGACGAACCATGTGCTGTCATGCAGATTGACCTATGCGGTGGCATATTTGGTCTTCCCGAGTTTGCTTCTGCCCCACCTGTGCTCACCTTTGCGTCAGTAATCCAGGGTGAGTTTACTTCTGGGAAGCGCCAGACTGATGTGGTGCCCATCGTCAACGAGGCCCTGACCCGACGCATGCTTGCCTTCACGATGTCTACGCGTTCCGTCAGGAAGGAGAATCTAGCCAAGATGTACAAGATTGTCCGCTTTGTCGGCCACGGCATCCTCAATCGAGCTGTGGAGGGTGCGAAACGTAGCAAACACAATGCTGCATTGGGCTTCGGATTTCTGACGCCACCCGACATCGATGACCTAGATCCCGAAGGCAAGTTCGTCAGTGAGTTGTGCGGCAAACGTTCTACCATCAAGCGCTTCTTCCAAGAGTTCATTGAGCAGGAGCAGCGATTCAATAAAAAGTTTGACCGGCAAATAGTTTGTGGCTTGGCGCACAACGATTTGCACGGCGGGAATCTACTGCTCGACTCACAAGGGCTAGTCTGGCTGATAGATTTCGCGACCGTGAAGGACAACGTCCACGTGCTCATGGACCTCTCAAAATTCCTTGCGTCTTGCCTCTTCTTGTATCTGGAGGATAATGTGAACGAGTCGCACATCCAAACGTTTGCGAAGCTGCTGTTCGCTACACCCGATGCCACAACAGCGCTGCCTTTAATCGGAGGGGAGCAGCTCAAGAGCGATCCGACGGCTACGTTTGTGCTTGAGCTGCTGACACGCATCAGGCACTGTCTCTGCATCTACGAGATTGGTGACGACGTCCCAGACAACGACGGCGTTCCATTCGCTTTAGCTTTCTTCTCGTGGTCGGCGCGAATGCTATCATACAGTGAGCCGAGCATGCACCAGAAGACCCGTGCTTCTTTCTTTGCCCTTGCAGGCGCTCAGCGAGTGATGTGGGAAGCTGGCGTTGACGTCGGACCCACAGCGCTGGAATGGATTGAACAGTACCGCACAGTCTGGGAGGGCCAGAAAGGCCGCCGGCTGAGTACCAGTGCGACACACGTGCAGGTTGCTTCTTTCGAGTTTGAATCTGACTTTCCTAGGTATTTGGCGCAGATTGGGACAGCGGAGGCGTGGTCCACTGACTTCCTCACCCGCGAGAAAGTACACGTGACTGACCATTGTATCAAAGTGGACGTGAAGTTCAGTGGGCGCATTTTCCCGCGTAGCCTACAGCTGCCGAAGAGCGTGAAGATTGTCTGCGAGAAGTTGCGCATGGTCCACCAGCAGTATCTACCAGAAGTGCTGAGTCAAGAAAGATATCAGGGTCGGGTATTCGTTATTGGTGATTCCGGGAGCGGGAAGACTCTCATGACGAAGCAGCTTTTCTCGGAAGTGGCACAGCAACAGCTGCTCGGCATCCGCGATGAGCCAGGAGACATGGCGGGTACCACGAGAATCAGCGGCATGAACCTCATCCCCGTCCGGACTCCACTTATCGACTTGGCTAGGCAGCTTGAGGCTAACCCGGACCTGCCTCTGGGGGCCGACCCGATCTGCGACTTGCTATCCGAGTGGATGCAAAGAAAGCATGGCCACGATTCCATCCCGCACAAGCTGGTCTATACTGTGCGAAATTGGTGCCTTGGTGCTGCTGACCGCGCGTCCAGGAGGACATCTGTTCTTTCGGCATCGGAAGGAGAAGATGCAACACGCGAGAAAGCTATCGGAGACCCCCAGCATTCAGAAGACATCAAGGCGTTGTTTTTGTTGTTCGATGGTCTGGACGAGGCAGCTTCCTCTCGGTTACAGGTGCTGGAATTCATCCGGTCGATACTGCAAAGCGAGCCGTCACACCTCTGTGTTCTCACATCGAGGCCAGGTAATTTGGGACCCTCGGAGTATGACTTGCTCGCGTCGCTGGCTTTCGTCTCGTTCAGGATGGGTGCTTTGACTCTCCCACAGGCTGAAGACGTTGTGCAGCGTACACTTACACGCGCTCAAGAAGCGCATGAGACGATCAGCGCCATCCGAAGCAGTGTGTCTGACCCGGGCTATTCCTCCCTCAGGGAGAATCCCCTCATTTTGACATTGCTCATCCATGTGCTTCGGAAGTTCCACTCTCAGAGTACAGAAGGCAAGAGTCTTCCACTGACAGATGACCGTGCACGAAAGGATGTCATGAAGAAGACTGATATCTACCAGCGTGCTGTGAAGCTCATGTTGCATCAATCTGATGCTGCAAAGTTCGCGATGCGGGATGGAGCCAATGACCAAGCGATGGTTCGCAGGCTAGAGATGTTGAAGAGCGTACGGGCACGACAGCTCTTCCAGTCAGTGTCGTTTCATTTGCACCAATTGAGGCTGCGCTCGACTTCCTGGACAGGCATAGAGCATGCCTCAGACGACAATGGTATGATCGTGGTGCTGAAGGATGCGTTTCAGCAGGGGCGCATGCCCATCTTAGAGAAAGTTGAAGTGTTCGATGCGGAGCCTGAGGTGCAGCTTACGCACCTGTCATTCCAGGAGCTGATGGGCGGTGAGTATTGCGCGGCGATCGTTTGCCATGCTCATTCTCAGAAGAAAATGCGAGCATACGTAAACTCCATCCTATCTAGCAGTTCGCAGTGTTTGGACCGCGAGCGGCTGTCCGAGAGCTGGTGGCTCCAAGTGTGGTTCCACGTCTTTGAGATGCTGGACTCAGATGTTCTCGAGCAGTACTGCGCGATCTTGGCCGAGGACGAGCGTGCACTCTTGAAGGTAGGGAGCATGGCTCTTTCATTCAGCTGCAGCCACCCTCTGGGCTATCTTATCCTTGACAAGGCGATTCATGGTACACCAATGGACCACCGGCCCTGGGTGGGAGACGGTTCCGGGTATATGATTGCTGCAATCCATTGGGACGAATACGAAACGGATGTAGTCTGGGATGACAGGGATTGCAACAAGAGGTGGTTTCATGGTCATTTTTTTCTTGCCCGGGTCATGGTCCCAACTCTGGTTGACAGCAATTGTTGGCGCCTAGATGGCGTCGGCACATTGTTGAGGCATGCGGCCAGTCTGCCCGACTTAGAGGTCTTAGACACATTGCTTTCTAAGGGCGTCCACCCATGCCTACTCTCTGATGAGGGCCATTCTCTCTTCGCGCTTGCCAGCATGGGCAAGAAGTGGCAGGCAGTTCGCATCCTACGCGAGCATAGGAATGATTACGATTTCATGAACTGGATCACTCACAATACGTGGTGGCACTGGGCTTGCGGGCGTGAAGACCCTGGCTTTGTGAAGGCATGGGATATGAACAGCACCTTGGACCAGCTGGCCGGTTTCAAGCCGTATGGCACTTTGCAAAAAGCCTGGGATGGGACTTTGAGTATTGTTGATGATGTGGACGTGAATTTCGCGGATCCTACAACAGGCCTAACTCCTTTAATGCTTGCTGCGTCATGCGGCAGGGTGGAGGTTGTGCACGCCCTCATAATGCACAGGGCTTCTGTGAACGCCGAGAGTGCAGAGAAGTGCACCGCGCTCTCAATGGCTGCAGACATGGACAATGGCGATGAAGGCTTGGAGTGCATGAAGCTGCTCATCAATGCCCGTGCCGACGTCCACGCCAAAGTCGGGATGACCATGAAGCGTCCTTTTTGGAATCTCACGGGCCAGGAGAACAGCATTCTGGCCGGACCAGCGCAGGCTGGATATTTTGACAAGCTGAAGCTTCTTCTCGAGAGTCGTGCTGATCCCAATTCGCCAAACAATTTGGATTTCGCTCCGCTGATCCAGTGTGTTCGGTCGAACAATGCGGATTGCGCCAAGCTTCTCGTTGAGCATGGAGGTGATTTTTTCAGATGGTCCAGTAAGCTCATTTCGCTGCAGCACAAACCAGGCCTTCTCATGAACTACAACACACGCTGTAATTATATGAGCTGGAGCCCAGGTGCTGACGCTGTCCATGCTTGGTATATGTATGCAGCGGAGAACAAGGACATCCTCCGCCTCGCGTTCGGGCTGGGCATGGACGGGAATGCCTGCTTTTACTCTGGACTTGCAGGCAACACGTGGCTTCCGAAAGCAGGTTACAATCTCACGAATGATTACTGGTTCTTCGTAGAGGGCACCTCTGCTACATTTGAGCTCTATGTAAAGCATGGTCTGGACATCAACAGGCCTTCGGGCCCCATGCGGCTGAACCTCCTGATGATAACAGGCTGGTCTTCCAACAATGCGGCGATCCTTACGCATATGCTGGAGAACTGCCCAGATCCCGACGAGGCCCTGGCGTACAGGTCCAAATTCCTGGGGAGCTTGGAGGACGGCGCAAGGATTATCGGGCTTGCAGCTATCGTGGAAGCCATCGAGGACTTCAAGCGCAAGCGGGCGGATCAGGAAGGACCCTCACCCCAGCCTGCTTGACAGCAGAAGTGGAGGGCAGAGAGTATCAGCCGCTGCTGCTTCTTCGACGCTTGAGATCGACTGCCTCTCACCAAGCGGAAGATTGCCGGCAAACCTTGATTCCCGCCGGTGGGCCGTAAGGACCAGGGCTATGTGGAAGGTTCTCACAGCATTTTTGGGGAAGAGGGTCGTTTTGAATTCGTTTTTTGGTGTTCTTCCGTCGCAGCGGTACACGCTCTCCACGCCGCTGGTTGCTGCCATTCAGACGTAATCTTCAATCGCCACATTTCAGGTCATAACACCACGTCTGATGTGTCAGGGCGAGCGCCGAACTTTTGATGGCAGTATTCGCATTGCACGTGTTTGCTTTCCTCTAGTTGGAGGTTTGTTTTGCGAGGCCAGAACTGTCATGCGTTCGGCCTCGCCGAGAAGGCTGGTCGCAGATGAGATTAACATCTGTGCCGAGCACGAGCTCAGCTCGCCTTCTATTGGCCTTTGCAGCGCGTTCCCCTGTTTTGTCAGACCTATTTCGTGGCGAGGCTGGGACCTCAAAGGATACCCACGAAGCCTCCCACGCGGCCCGATTCGTCCAGAGACTACTTATCGAGGCAAGCTCGGAAGCGATGTTGCGTCTCGATCTACTCTGGAGCATCGACAAATCAAACAGTGACCCATAAATATCCACAGCGCTTTGCGGCACCAAGTCCGGAAAGCAGGTTGGGGTTTCACGGAACAGCCGAAGTTGTTGGGTTTTTTGTGGATCAGCGAAGGGCCATATTGAGGCCGTCCTGGGCCCGTTGGGCTCGTCTGGCGTGCTTTTGGAGTCCTTTGGGCCTTCGCAGCTGTTTGGTGGCGTCCCCATGGGAGGCAACCTTGAGCGGCTTGGACGCTGGGGCACGTTCTCCCAAGTTGGTGATCGCTTGCGCTGCGGGTCGGATTCGGGAACGAGGAGGAGACGGAGGGCGAAATCACGAGGAGGAGGAGGCGCAGCAGTGGGCGGGAGGAGGGCCTCCGCAGAGCGAATGGGAAAAAACGAGGGGCACATTAAATCGATTCTCATGTGGGGTCCCACCGTTGAAGTAATTTATTTCGGCCAAACCTCTTGTCGGGATGTTTTGCTGAGGAGTGTTTTCGTTTGTAGGGGTCTTTGTGCTGATTTAGATGATTCGTTGGTTCTAGCCACTGACAGTCACTTGTGGGATGACGTGTTTTCGTTGGTGGGGCAGTTGTGATTATTTGATTTCTGTTTTTGCTCCAGTTTGCAAGATGGCCGCTTCTATTTCCCTACCTAGGCTCTGCCTAGAAGGGTTCTTACTCTCTTAGCTTAAAGGGGCCGGGCAATGGAAAGCGCCCCGGGCGGTTCCCCCGGTCCCCTGGGAGCGGTTCCCCCCAGTCCCCTGGGAGCTTTAGCTTTAGCTTTAGCTTAGCTTTAGCTTAGCTTTAGCTCAGCTGTAGCTTAGCTTTAGCTTAGCGTTTCGCTGAGCCTTCCGCTTAGCGTTTAGCTTAGCTTTAGCTTAGCTTTAGCTTAGCTTGAGCTTAGCTGTAGCTTAGCTTTAGCTTAGCTTTAGCTTAGCTTTAGCTTAGCTTTAGCTTAGCTTTAGCTTAGCTTTAGCTTAGCTTAGCTTTAGCTTAGCTGTATCTTAGCTTTAGCTTAGCTGTTGCTCAGTTTTAGCTTAGCTTGAGCTTAGCTTTAGCTTAGCTTTAGCTTAGCTTTAGCTGAGCTTTAGCTTAGCTGTGGCTTAGCTTTAGCTTAGCTTTAGCTTAGCTTTAGCTTAGCTTTAGCTTAGCGTTACTGTTACTACTAATGCTGCTTTCCTAGGGGTTCCAACTCCTAGGTAGGGTCGCACTGGGATAATTTTATGTAATTGAGTGTGCTGGTTGATTAAGGCCAATTGTTGATTAACATGTATTCGGTTTTTCGAAGCTATAGCTGTGATCATGATTATGTGTGAAATATAGGTAACAGTGAAAGCTAATATGGGGTGCCAGATGTCAACAATGAACGTTCTGATCGACGCCATAACAGTGATAACAGCAGAGTTAAGATGGGAGTGCACGAAGCTAGGTCTACTTCCGGCGTTGCAACATTCTTGAGGCTGGTCATTCAATTTCAGAACTTATGCAGTACATCCTTCACTTGTACATGCAACCGGGATTGGCCTCTGTAATTTTGGACTTGGCCGAGGGCCAACATGCCACGATTATTGAAGCGCGCAGCGGAGTTCTAATACATACCCTGCACGCTATGTGGGAGGGGCTCACGAGACTTGATATCCCTCTGGTGATTTCACGATTATTGCCCGCGGGCCTATTTGTCTGCAGTGCATTCACGTTCTATGGCGGCGAATCTCCGCACCCGGTACGCCGGTACTACATTGCCGACAATCGGCTTGCCCCCCAGAATTTCCCGTGATAGTTCGCGAACGAGGGACAGAAACGTCCGATCACAACGGTGATAAAAACATCAGGGAGGTGAATATCGAGACCATTACACAGACCACGGCAGTAGTCAGGGTTAACCGAGCCTTGCGCGCGAAAGCGACATCAGGTGGACAATGCAACTATCAACCAGGTGATCTCGTTGACTATTCTGGACTGAGCACCACAAAGGGTGAATGGGAATAATGAAGTGGACCATGCCCAATCGCACGAAATTTCTTTGGCCCAGGTCAGGCAGTAGTACAGGTCGGCGGCCGAAAGAGTTTAGTACAGTATCCAGACTTGCGTCACACAGTGTACTCGGAAATATTCATTGTCCTCGAGATTGGCTCCGGCACAACAGCCATGCGAACCGTGCTGGCCGTTATCGCGAGCCTGCCATCGGAGAAACTTGGTATGGTGTTTGGCTATGTGCCAACTAAGCAGGGCCACCTGCAAATGGTCACGGCGAGTAGACTCTCGTTGAAGTTACAGTTCGCCTGGCTTTTTCTTATCAGGGACTACTTCCGGATCGAGAATGCAGTAACAGTACGCTTGGTTAAGAGCACCCACTGAGTTCTTTATGCTGGCAGTTGTACACTACTATATTATGACAGCGACGTGCCACCGTGACTCCACTACTACGAATCCGAAGGTACAGCCCTGAATATCCATGACGTTGCTGGGTCCAGGCTCGCACGTATCATCCAACGCTTCAGGTCTTCAGAGCCCTCAGTGGGCTTCGATGAAGACCGATCGAAGTTTGAGGAACTGGCGAGCTCGACGCCATCGAGCGGTCACGCTCAGGAGGAAGGACGATCCTGTGCTCGTGCCTCTAACAACGGACGGCTTCCGGCTATCAGCGAGGAGTCAGAGATGGATTTGAAAACGCACATTTTGGAAGCATAGTACCTTGAACTCCAGGAAGAAAAGAAACTCGCGGAGGAAATTCCAGTGGAGTCCTTATTTACGGTGCGTACCGAGATGCTTGCCGAAGACCATGTGCTTGTGACTGTGGCCAGTGAGGAGCGAGGGAACTCGCGCGCGACGGGCTGTTGCCAGGGCGGCGCAGAGGAGACGTTTTTCGCCCCCCTTACCACCGAATGCGACGAGACCTACGGTCTGGATTCGGACGATCACGGTTCGCATGTAGAGCTATGTTTTCATTATTGAAATGGCCGAAGTTGTCTCGACAGAACAGCAGCACAACATATTCCACGATGGCCAGATAATAACCACTATGTGTGTATAGGTGTAAGCCGCGTCTAAAAGAGCTGATTCTGTCAAGCAAGACGACCTCCTAGCGTGGGCCGAAATGCAGACAACCCCTGTCGAGATAGCCAAATCTTTGCGCGCTGAACTGAAAATGCGGTTCGACAATGACTGCTGTCAGATGCAGGGATCAGAAGCGCGATGAGCATCATGGCATCAAGATGTGGGGGCACATGGACATTCGCGAAGAACGGCAAGGGCGAGATGGGGCGCACCATCAGACTACGCCTAGTACTTCGCGGATTCATGGATGTCGATACCGTCGACGCGGGGGCCTTTTCAGGTGCAGCCAGGCGAGCGGGTCGCAGACTGCTCGCAAGCGCGGCCGCGTGCAAGAAATCTTCGACTATCGCGTCCATGGGTGTCGATGAGGCTTTCTTGGAGGTCCTGGGGTGTCGCGAAGTATCTGGGGCCGCTGGGGCGACGTAGCGCATGGTCTGCTTCGCGCTCCCGCCTGGCCCTGCATCGGTGCTGCGCGCGCTGCCGGGCTTTCGTTCGCGCGATTCGAGGCGCTGTTTGCAATGCTTAAAGCCAGGCGCTGGCGCCAAGGACGCCCGTGGGCGTTTTCGCTGAAACTCAGGACCATCGCGACGTCTTCGTCGTCGCCCGCCCCGATCTTCTCAGCGCCGGACTACTGCGACTGCGACCGGAGATGGCAGGGCTCACGGGCCGCGCGCGAGACTCGGCGAGGCCAGCGGGCCCGCGACTGCGTCGCCGTCCCGCGCGGCGGCCGCGGGGAAGGCGGCGCTGGCCGCGGCGGCCCCTGGAGTTGCGGCCGTGCCGGCAGCGCCAGTGGCCTCGGCATCTTCCACGGTGCCATCGCAATGAACGCGACATCGGTGGGCGCGAGTGGGCAGTGCGTTCCCCTTTGGGACAAGCGGTGGGGCGCGACTGGGTGGGCGACCTCAGCGCGCGAGACGACGTGCCTCCAGCCCTGCCTGCCGACGTGAAATTGCTGAGCTGGACATCCATGCCCGCCGTTGAGGAGGCCCAGGCAAAAAATGACCCCCCCAAGTGTAAGTCGGACAGAAAAGCAGCCGACATCCAGCTGGCCACACCCGTGTTCTCGCCCATCCTTGCACGTGCCTTTTTTTTCTCCCCTGCGGCTGGCTTTTTGGGGTGCGCGGTTAGCGTTGCTATGGCGCGGCAGTCTCTCGCGAGTGCTTGTGTCAGGCTGGCGCGGCCAGCGATGGCGTCGTAGCGAACGGCGCCGGATCGTTGCGATTGCGTCCGCTTTGGGGCCGTTCGCGCGCGCTTCGTCATTGGATTCTTTTTGAGCTGTCTCCGGTCCGTTTCGCGCGCGGCGGCCCTGGCGCCGACGCTGCCATCTGCCGCGATGAATATGCGGCGGCCCAAAAACGCTGTATCCCGCCGATGCGGAGGTCCACATCGAACCAAAAACGTCCATTCAAGTATGTTTGAATTGCTTCCATTGCTTCCATTATCACTATCGCATTCGTCGTCGCCAACAGTTCTCCTTTTTTCTTCGCGTTACTGGTGTCTTCCCAGGCCTCCGCAGGCCCGGCCCCTTATCCTCTCCCCCCTGCCCTTGTCCTCCTTATTTTTTTTCAATCCTCATCGATGGTCCCTCCTCCTATCCTCTTCCTGGCTCGCGTTGTCTTCCCTCTAGCCTCCCTCATCCGCCCTCCTTCAACCTCTGTCCTCTCCATATTTCCCTCGCCGCCTTCCCGCTTTCCTTTCGCGCCCTTTTTGCCGTTCCTCCCGCCGCTCGCTCCGGGCGGTCTTCCTTCCCCCTCCTGCAGCCGTGCTCCCCCGTCGCGTTCTTCCTGTTTCCCATCGCGCCCCCTCTTCCTGCGAGGTCCCATGAAGCCGTGTTGGGGCCCCCGGGGGGAGGGCTCGTGGCTGGGGCGCGGTTTGGCGGCGGCTGGGCGGCGGCGGGGCCGCGGCGGGGATTCGGGTGGGATTTTGCTGGCTGTGTTTTTTTTAGAGGGTGGCAGCTTTTTCTGGGGCGGCGGCCGGGCGGCGGCCGGGCCGCGGCTGGGCGGCGGCGGGGCCGCGGCGGGGCCGCGGCGGGGATTTGGTTGGGACGTTGCCCAGCGGCGGCTGGGATTTGGCTGGGATTGTTGCCGGGCGGGGGGCCCGCTGGCCTTATGGCGTGAACGCAGCGAAGTTGTGGATCGCGACTTGTGTTGGTCAGGGCGCCCTCGGCTTGCTGCCCGGCGCCCTCGTGTCTTGGCAGGCTGCGTATTCGGCGTATTTTTCCTTACCTAGGCTCTGCCTAGACGGGTTCTTGCTCGGTGAACTTAATGGGCCGGGCAGTGTAATGCGCCCCGGGCGGTTCCCCCAGGATCTGCCCCGCGGTTCCCCCAGTGGCGTTCCTTTAGCTGAGCGTTGCTTATCTCATCTTAACCTAGCTTATTTCATTTTAGCTTAGCTTAGCTTAACTTAGCTCTGTCTAGACTAGCTTAGCTTAGCTTAGCTTAGCTTAGCTTAGCTTAGCTTAGCTTAGCTTAGCTTAGCTTAGCTTATGACATCTTAACTTAGCGTAGTTTAGCTTGGCTTAGCTTAACTTAGCTTAGCCTAGCCTAGCTTAGCTTAGCTTAGCTTAGCGTAGCTTAGCATACCATAGCTTAGCGCAGCGCAGCATAGCGCAGCGCAGCATTCGCACATCATAGCATAGCACAGCATAGCATAGCCAATCATAACATACCATATCATAGGCCAGCGTAGCATAGCACAGCACAGCATAGCATAGCCTAGCGCAGCATCGCATAGCTTAGCACACCATAGCATTGCTTAGCATAGCACAACGCAGCATAACATATCATAGCACATCATAACACAGCATAGTATATCATAGCATAGTATAGCGCAGCATATCATATCATAGCACAGCGCAGCATATCCTAGCATAACAGGGCACGCAAAGGCACGAGCAAAAGCAAATGCAAGTCAAAACAATAGCATAACCAATGCGAAATTGTAGATGTAGATGTAGATGTAGGTGTACTGCCGATGTGGATGTAGATGTAGACGTAGCTGTAGATGGATATGTGTATGTGTATATATATATGTAGATGTAGATGTAGATGTAGATGTGAGTCTCGCTGTTGATGTTGGTGTAGATGTAGATGCAGGTGTAGATGTACATGTAGGTGTCGGTGTAGATGTAGATGTTGCTTTCCTAAATGCTCCAACTCCAAGGTAGGATCGCAGTGGGACAATTCATTGTAACTTCGCCTATGGTTGACACTTGTGCTGCGGCTTTACAGTCATTCTGCACTGTGGCGGCATCGTCGTTTCGACATTCTGTCTGCTTCGCAGTCTTGCGGCGCAGTGCGGCGGTATTCTTGTTGCGACGCGCCCATGTTCTGCCTCGCAGTCGTGCTGCGCTGCGTGGCGGCGGTTTCGCGTTGACGCGCGTGCGTGTTTTCTGCTTTGCATTCGCGCTGCACTGCGTGGCGATATCTCTGTTTCGACGCGCGGGCCCGTCTTCTTCCGCGGCCGTGCGCGTGTCTGCGGCTACTCTATTGCCGTGGCAACCCCCTCGTTTGTCGCGCCCGGGGGGTGCGTTGCCCCCTCCTGCGTTCGACGCGGGCGGCGAAGCGCTTCGCCCCCTCCCTTCTGCTCTGTTCGCTCGCGGCGCGGCATTCAGCGCCGCGCGGCAAGCTGCGCCCTGCGAGCGCGAATTCTTGAGTAGGGCACTGTCCAAGTCCGCGCGGCTGTGCTCCTCTGCCACCCCCCATTCCCCCTCCCCTCCAACCGCCCCCCCTCCGTCCCCGCTCCATGTCCATGCCTCCAGCTGCCTCGACGCTTCGCCGCCGCTGCGCCGCTGCCCTTCTCCGCGAGGCTGCTGTCTTCGGGGTCCTCTCTCGCTTTGGGGGGGCTGTCCCGAGCCGGGGCTGCGGCCGTGCGAGCGCCGCGCCACTCCCGGTCTGTATTGGGGGGGGGGTCCTTTCGACGCGCGCTCGCCTGGGCCTCCTCGCCCGCCGTTTCCGCCCCTGGCGTCGGCGCCCCGCGTGGATCGAGCTCCGCGTGGCCGCCGCAAACCGCGCGGGTAGTCGCGTCGACGCCTGTGCCCGAGCCTCCCCAGGAGCTGTTTCTGATCAAACAGAACAGCCACGTCGACGTGGGCCAACCGTCAGGGAGGGTGGCCATGCGGTTCGCCGGCCGCGATGCCTGGATGGTCAGCGGCGGCTGGTCCGAGCGCGACGTGGGCGCCGCCATCGACCGCGCGCAGCGACGGCGCCTCGACGAGCTCCACAGCGCGCAGCCTTGCGGCAGCAGGACTGGCAGCGACGTCAGGCCGCGCAGAGCTTGACATAACCCCTTGTTTTTCCTCCTCCTGTGGCGGCCGCTCCACCTGCCGAGTCTCCTTCCGTTGCGGTTTTCACGGGCGATGATAGCGGGTGCCCTGTCTGCCTCGAGGCCTTCTTGCGCGGCGAGATGGTGGTGCGTCTGCATGGGCGCCGCATCTTGCGCCGCGCGTGCCATCTGCAGCTGATGCAGTACACGGACGCCCGCTTTGCGCGCGGTCCTGCGTGCCGCGGCCCGGCCGACGTCGTCGCCGATTTCCGCTTCGCTGGTGCAGATCGTGCGCGGGCGGGTCCGTTGCTCGCGGCGCCACCCCTCGCGGCGGAAGATGGGGGCGTGCCCGGTGGGGCCCCGCCGCAGCAAGAGCTAGCGCGGGCTTCTCGACCGGTCCCTGGCCTGGGGGCGCCCCGGCCAGATTTCGTGCCAGTGCCGGGCAGCGCGTCCAGCTTCGCGTCCGTATTGGGCGCGGCGGCGCCCTGGGGTGCCCGCCTGGACGCGCGCGCGTCGACGCGCAGATCAACGCCCCCGTGGTGGCCGACTTCGTCGGGCGCGGGCGCGAGTTCAGGGAGCGAGTCGCCGTGCTACCTGGCGAGCGCCGATCTACCTGGCCAGTTAGGCGTCGTTGTCGACGTCGGCGCCTGGGCGAACCTCTGCCGACTGCGCTTCGCTGTGAATTTGGCCCACGGGGCCCAGGGGGTGAGGCTGCGTCCTTTCGAGGAGAAGTCGTGAGCCCCGCTGTGCGTGGCATCGCGCTGCGAGGTGCGCGTCCCCATCGCAGCGACTTCCTGTGATGGCGTGGCCAGTTAGTGCAGCATTTGCGTTCTGGCCGTGGAGGGCGCGGGCGATGGCCTTCATGCCTTTTAGTCTGCGGCCCAGGCGACGACCTCCCTGCCCTCGAAGGTCAGCCACCTGGGCGCTTGCATTCGCGTTGCCTCTTTTTCAGGACTCGCGCTAGGGCGTCGATGTCGTAGGCGGCGTGGTTGGCTAAGGTAATCCTGTCGAAAGCCGCTGGCTGACGTGCGTGGTCCAGCAGGTCCGTCGCATCACCTTGCTCATCATGTAGTGCGTCGTCGACGATGTCGAGAACGTGGTCGTTCCCAGCATTCCCGACCTTCCTCCGTCGTCCCGTGGATCCTGAGGCTTTGGACGCGCGGGTGTGACGTTCTTCGGCTAAGGGTCCATCCCGAAAGAGGTAGGCAGCGCGACGTCCGATGGGTCTCTCGGTGCCTGTGGCGCCGATTTCTCCAAGGGGCTGCCTGGCCGGGAAGTGGCCCGGCCGGCCCTCCAGGCTGACCCCGCCAACTTGCCCTGGCAGGAGTGGGCGGCGGGACCTGGGCGCCCCCGCCTGGGCCCTAGAACGAGAGCGGGGCGCGTCGCTACCGCGGCGAGACCGCGGCTTCGACGCCGCCCGCGCCGCAGATTTCGAGGGGGCCAGAAATCCGTTGTTCGACAGCGCGTTCCCCGACGCCGACTGCTGCGCGCGGTGGGTTACGCGCGAAGCATTCGGGGGCGAGGCTCGCCTCATCCTCGACTCCTTCTCCCTACCAAGTGCGCCAGGGTCTAGGGCTTTGGCCAGCGTGGCCAACCCTGGAAACGACAAGCGTCGCGGCGGATGATCGACGCCCGCTTGCCCCGTCGCGTGCCAGCGTCGGGCTTGCCGCGGGCCGTTGGCCCCAGAGGCCAAACGCACCAGCGTTGTCTTATTGCGCTCGCTGGGGCGCCAATCTGCTGCCAGCTGCGCCGATGCAACGTCAGTCTGGCGGAGCGCGTCGACGGCGCGGCGATCGTCCACCGACGAGTGTATGCGGCCCTGATTTGCCGCGGACTGTTTCGACTTCACCTAGCTGCAGTTGCGATGCACCTGGCAGAAGCGTGTCGAGGAGTGTGCGCTCTCAACGGGGCGCGACGGCAGTTTGCTCGCCAGACTCGAACACGTCTTCCATCCTGTGGCAGACCGCAAGCACGATGCCCAGCAGCGCACCCTGGGCCGCGTGTGCTCAGACACCTCAGACACCCAGGTCCTCAAGCACGACCGGCCGCAGGGGGTGTCTGGCGAATGCGTCGCCGGCGCCTGCCCGGCGGCAGAGCGCGCGCGCGCCAAAAGAAGAGGATAAAGGAGGGCCATCTGCACAAGACGCGAGAGCAGGTCGCCGAGGGCGCTGCGGCGAATGCGGCGCCGGCCCCGCTGGGTTAGCCCCTTGTCCTCTCGGCCATCCAGCCTTGGGCGATCCGGGCTTCGTGGGCAAGTGCGACGAGGGCGGCCGCCGTGGCAACCTTGCCGCAGGTTTGCCCACGTGGTGTTCCCGAGGCTCGCCCGCCCTGGTGCCAGAAGCTGACCCCCGAACGGCTGGTGTTCGAACGCCGCAGTCCACCGAAATCTACGCCGCCCGCCAGCTCCCCACCCGCCTCGCAGCTGTCGACCACGGCGTCGGCATCATCGAGGTTCGTGGTGGAAAGGCGCGAACTAGCAGACTGGTAGTCCGCCGCCGCCGTGGAGCAGGCAGGAACTTTGACTTGGTCACTCGCTGTGATCTTACTTACGAGTGCCAGCGGCGGGTCGTGGACATATGATAGACAACGTCGGTCACTAGTAGCCATCATGGCTCCGCCTACAGTCCCTTCGGTCAATGGGCCCACTTCAACTGCGAGCGGAGCTACCACGCCTGACTGCGCTTCTACGAGGACGCGGCCACGCGTCGCCTATTCTGCGAATGCCTTGCGCTGCTGCAGCTTGAGTTAGGCGGCTGCGTCGTCAACGGGCAGCCTGAACCATCGGAACTGCACGACGAGCCGCCGTTGCCAGAGGTGCTGGTAGCCCGAGGCGCGGACGTGGTCATCTTTGCCCAGACGTCAGCTTGGTCTTCGAGATCGTCGCGGGGGCATCTTGATGAAGACCATCGGGCTGGTCTCCGAAGCTCCGGTCATCCTCGAGCAGTTCGCGAACTCTAGATGCCAAGGCGAACGCTCCCACGTCCACGTCGAGGGCGGCGACAGGTTCGACGCCCCAATCTGGCCATGGAAGATGGCCGAACGACTCGTCCAGGGCGTCGTGCATTCACTCACGCCGCCGTCGGAGGCCCCCGCACCTCGCGGTTTGTGCTTGTGAGTGCGACGTCCGTCAGTAGCCTTGCCAACAGTGGCCTCTGGAGCCACGGGGTCGAAATCAGACGTGGAGTGGCAGCCGAGCGCGCGCGCTACACCTGCAAGGCGTGCAAGCGCAACATGTGGGCATACTTGCCCGCGCACTCCAGGGATCAGGCAACGTGCCGCTATCCTCTATCCTCACATCGCCCCGATCCACTGGGAGTGCCCGGGCTGCAAGGAGGGGGCGCGATCGCCCCATGCGCGCCCGCGAGTTCATCTCGCCGGTCACCGGTCAGCGGGCCACCCGGTCATCCGGTCAGCGGGCCACCCGGTCAGCTTTTCAGCCAATCAGCTGGTCATTTGGTCAGCCAGTCAACCGGTCAGCCGGTCAGCTTGTCAGCCGGTCAGCTGGTCAAGTGGTCAGCGGGTTTGCCGCCGTGCGCGTCGAGATCCACATAGGTGTCCGCATAGGAATCCGCATCGGAATTTGGTCCTCAGTCGTCGTCGTCGTCGTCGTCGTCGTCGTTGTCGTCGTCGTCGTCGTCGTCATCGTCGTCGTTTTCGCTTTTCGTTCGTCGCTCGTCGCTCATCGTCGTCGGCGCGCGGACGCGGCTGGAGCGTGTTCTTTTATCCCAGGCCGATGACGGCAATCATCTGGGGGTGTGGGGGAAGGGGCCGATGAAGTCATGTTTCGCGCCGGCGGCGTCTGGGAATGCCCAAGAATGACCGAGGACGGGTAGCAGCAGCATGTCGGTGGCGATCTGCACCCCAACGCCTGTGTACACCAGAGTACCTGCGTACACCACAGCGCTTGTGTACACCACAGCGCAGATGTGCACCATAGCAGCCGCGCGCAACACAACGCTAGTGTGTGCCACAGTGCCTGCGGGCACCACAGCGCTTGTGTACACCACAGCGCTTGCGTACACCACATCAGCCGTGTGCAACACAGCACCACTGTACCACAGTTCCTGCGCGCACTACAGCGCGTGTGTGCCACATGGCGACTGTATGCACCTCAGCAACCGTGTGCAACAGCACCGTTGTTGCAGTTTTTTGTTTGTTTGTTTTTTTTGGTTCCTTTGTTCTATGACTATATGTATATATATGTGTATATATATATATATATATATATATAGATATGACAACAATGGGCGCTTGTGGATTCAACAAAAAATAGTTTTCTACAGGATTTGGAAAAAAGCCCCTAAGGGAACAGGAGCGCCGCTGGAATCAATGAGTCCTCCGGAATCCGCCCGCATCATCCTGCCTCTTCCCATTTTGCGTCCAGGAGGCTCCAGCTAAATTGGCCGTCCAAGAGGCAAATGGATTGATTCAATCGACCATTCTGCGGTGCACGCTGAGATGCGCACGTGCGCTGTAGCGCCGACCCGCACGACGGGGGGGAAGGGTGAGGGAGGAGGAAAAGGGGGACGAGGAGGAGGAGGAGGAGGAGGAGGAGGAGGAATATGTGGAGGTGGAGGAGGGACGAGGGAAAACGTCGCATTCTATTCTCAGCACTTCCCTGTCGTGGCGTTTAGCTGTCCGCAGTAGATCATCACCACCATGTTCCTTTTACTTGTCCTGTGCACGCAGGCGCCGTGGTGTACACCAGCGCTGCGTTGCACGCAGATGCTGTGGTGTGGGCAGGCGATGTGGTGTGAACAGGCGCTGCGGTGCACAAAAAGATTGGTGTAGACAGGCGCTGTGTTGCACATGGCTGCTGCGGTGTGCACACTCGCTCTGGTGTACACCGACGCTGTGGTGCACAAAAGCACCGTGGTGTACGCAGGCGCTGCGTTGCACACGGCTTTTGCGGTGTACGCAGGCGCTGTGGTATACACATGCACAGGCGCTGTGGGGCAGATCGCCACCTGCATGCTGCTCGCGAGGAGTGTTACGTCATACCCCTCCCCGCCCCCCCTCCCCCCATGTCGCCCGTCATCACCGAAAAGAAAGAAACGCGCTCCTGGAAAGCAAGTCAACTGGTCAGCCAGTCAACCTGTCAGCTGGTGATGCTGGTCACCCAGTCAGCCGTTCAGCTGGCCACCTGGTCACCCGGTCAGTCGGTCGGCCGGTCAGTGATGAGGATGTTGTTGTTTTGGCATTGTTGTCCATGATGATGATGGTAATGATGATTCTGGTGATAATGATTTTGGTGATGATGATTATGCTGGTGATGGTGACGATGATGAGGATTATGGTGATGGTGATGATGATGATGATGATGATGATGATGATTATTATTTTGAAGATCATGCTGATGATGCTGATGTTGATTTTGATGATATGACGATGACGATGCGATGCTGATGGTGATGATGATGATGACGATGACGACGATGATGATGACATTGATCCTGATGATAATAATGATGTCGGTGATGATGATGATGATCATGTTGATGATGATCATGATGATGATGATTGTGATGCTTTGATGATGACGATGATGATGCTGATGAGGATGCTGGTCATGATTAAGATGATGATGCTGCTTCCGATGATGTTTATGATGCTGATGATGACGATGATGCTGCTGATGGTGACGGTGACGATGATGATTATGCTGATCCTTATTCTGATGATGATGATGATGATGATGTTGTTGTTGGATGATGCTTATGTTGATGATGTTAATGATGTTGATGTTGGTGATACCGATAACGATGATGCTGATTCTGATGATGATGATGATGATGATGATGATGCTGATGATGATGATGATGATGATGATGATGATGATGATGATGCTGATGATGATGATGATGATGATGCTGATGATGGTGAGGATGATTGTGCTGGTGGTGATGGTGATGGTTGTCTTGGTGGTGGTTGTGGTGGTCTTTGGTGGTGGTGATGGTGTTGGTGATGATGACGATGATGATGCTGATGGTCCTGGTGATGGTGATGGATGATGATGATGATGATGATGATGATGATGATGATGATGATGATGATGATGATGATGATGATGATGATGATGATGATGATGATGATGATGATGATGATGATGATGATGATGATGATGATGTGATGATGATGATGATGATGATGATGATAATGATGGTGACGGTGTTTGTGATTATGATGATGCTGCTGCTGATGATGCGTTTCCTGAGGAGGATGATTGTTGTGGTGGTGAGATGATGGTGATGATGATGATGATGATGAGGACGGCGAATGATGATGATGATGATGATGATGATGATGATGGTGGTGGTGGTGGTGGTGGTGATGATGATGATGATGATGATGATGATGCTGATGCTGCTGATGATGATGATGATGCTGGTGATGGTGGTGGTGGTGATAATGGTGATACTGATGATGTCCACGGCCATTCTGGTTCAGGCCTTCTTTGGGTCCACTTGGCGTTGCAACGCTGCACGTCGTCTCTGTGGCATTGAGCTCTCGACCCGTCAAACTCGCAGCTCTCTGTGTCTCTCTGCGATGAGTCTCCACATGCCAAAAAAGGATATTGATGCGAGGGCAGCGCGTGTTGCAGCTCACCAGAAACCGTACAAGGGCCCGTTACTTCTGCGTGAAGTTGCGGACAAGGGGCCTGGGGGTATTGCGCTCCACTCGAATAAGCACGTGCATTGTTGCCAGACTTTCTGGAAAGCAGATTTTGGGAGCGAGTCCGTGGAGCGAAAGGCTGCAGGTGAAGCGGCGCTGGTGGTTTACAACGTTCCTGATGAAGATGGGAATGAGGCGCAGACTGAGCAGGCATCAGACGAGGAGGCTGTGCTTCAGGGGGACGTGCACAAGTTGAGCGCAAATCAGAGGCGCGCCTTATTATGCCTCGGGGAGGCTCGTCAGCATTCACGGTTCAAGCTCAAGCAAATCTCCTTGAGTTTCAGTGGCGCGTCCGTCTTCTTCTTCTCGCCCAGCCGCAAGGACGGAACACCCATGCCGTCATCAGTGCTGAAATTCGACGTTGCTGCCAACGTGAAGGAGGAGATTGAGCTGACCGAGCGGTACGGGAAGTTGTTTGGCTTGACAACTCCGAAAGTAAAGGATTCTCAATTTCTTGAAGACGTCTCCGACGACGAACCATGTGCTGTCATGCAGATTGACCTATGCGGTGGCATATTTGGTCTTCCCGAGTTTGCTTCTGCCCCACCTGTGCTCACCTTTGCGTCAGTAATCCAGGGTGAGTTTACTTCTGGGAAGCGCCAGACTGATGTGGTGCCCATCGTCAACGAGGCCCTGACCCGACGCATGCTTGCCTTCACGATGTCTACGCGTTCCGTCAGGAAGGAAAATCTAGCCAAGATGTACAAGATTGTCCGCTTTGTCGGCCACGGCATCCTCAATCGAGCCGTGGAGGGTGCGAAACCTAGCAAACACAATGCTGCATTGGGCATCGGGTTTCTGACGCCACCCGACATCCATGACCTAGATCCCGAAGGCAAGTTCGTCAGTGAATTGTGCGGCAAACGTTCTACCATCAAGCGCTTCTTCCAAGAGTTCATTGAGCAGGAGCAGCGATTCAAAAAATGTTTGACCGGCAAATAGTTTGTGGCTTGGCGCACAACGATTTGCACGGCGGGAATCTACTGCTCGACTCACAAGGGCTGGTCTGGCTGATAGACTTCGCGACCGTGAAGGACAACGTCCACGTGCTCATGGATCTCTCAAAATTCCTTGCGTCTTGCCTCTTCTTGTATCTGGAGGATAACGTGAACGAGTCGCACATCCAAACGTTTGCGAAGCTGCTGTTCGCTACACCCATGCCACAACAGCGCTGCCTTTAATCGGAGGGGAGCAGCTCAAGAGCGATCCGACGGCTACGTTTGTGCTTGAGCTGCTGACACGCATCAGGCACTGTCTCTGCATCTACGAGATTGGTGACGACGTCCCAGACAACGACGGTGTTCCATTCGCTTTAGCTTTCTTCTCGTGGTCGGCGCGAATGCTATCATACAGTGAGCCGAGCATGCACCAGAAGACCCGTGCTTCTTTCTTTGCCCTTGCAGGCGCTCAGCGAGTGATGTGGGAAGCTGGCGTTGACGTCGGACCCACAGCGCTGGAATGGATTGAACAGTACCGCACAGTCTGGGAGGGCCAGAAAGGCCGCCGGCTGAGTACCAGTGCGACTCACGTGCAGGTTGTTTCTTTCGAGTTTGAATCTGACTTTCCTAAGTATTTGGCGCAGATTGGTACAGCGGAGGCGTGGTCCACTGACTTCCTCACCCGCGAGAAAGTACACGTGACTGACCATTGTATCAAAGTGGACTTGAAGTTCAGTGGGCGCATTTTCCCGCGTAGCCTACAGCTGCCGAAGAGCGTGAAGATTGTCTGCGAGAAGTTGCGCATGGTCCACCAGCAGTATCTACCAGAAGTGCTGAGTCAAGAAAGATATCAGGGTCGGGTATTCGTGATTGGCGATTCCGGGAGCGGGAAGACTCTCATGACGAAGCAGCTTTTCTCGGAAGTGGCAGCAACAGGTGCTCGGCATCCGCGATGAGCCAGGAGACATGGCGGGCACCACGAGAATCAGCGGCATGAACCTCATCCCCGTCCGGACTCCACTTATCGACTTGGCTAGGCAGCTTGAGGCTAACCCGGACCTGCCTCTGGGGGCCGACCCGATCTGCGACTTGCTATCCGAGTGGATGCAAAGAAAGCATGGCCACGATTCCATCCCGCACAAGCTGGTCTATACTGTGCGAAATTGGTGCCTTGGTGCTGCTGACCGCGCGTCCAGGAGGACATCTGCTCTTTCGGCATCGGAAGGAGAAGATGCAACACGCGAGAAAGCTATCGGAGACCCCCAGCATTCAGAAGACATCAAGGCGTTGTTTTTGTTGTTCGATGGTCTGGATGAGGCAGCTTCCTCTCGGTTACAGGTGCTGGAATTCATCCGGTCGATACTGCAAAGCGAGCCGTCACATCTCTGTGTTCTCACATCGAGGCCAGGTAATTTGGGACCCTCGGAGTATGACTTGCTCGCGTCGCTGGCTTTCGTCTCGTTCAGGATGGGTGCTTTGACTCTCCCACAGGCTGAAGACGTTGTGCAGCGTACACTTACACGCGCTCAAGAAGCGCATGAGACGATCAGCGCCATCCGAAGTAGTGTGTCTGACCCGGGCTATTCCTCCCTCAGGGAGAATCCCCTCATTTTGACATTGCTCATCCATGTGCTTCGGAAGTTCCACTCTCAGAGTACAGAAGGCAAGAGTCTTCCACTGACAGATGACCGTGCACGAAAGGATGTCATGAAGAAGACTGATATCTACCAGCGTGCTGTGAAGCTCATGTTGCATCAATATGATGCTGCAAAGTTCGCGATGCGGGATGGAGCCAATGACCAAGCGATGGTTCGCAGGCTAGAGATGTTGAAGAGCGTACGGGCACGACAACTCTTCCAGTCAGTGTCGTTTCATTTGCACCAATTGAGGCTGCGCTCGACTTCCTGGACAGGAATAGAGCAGGCCTCAGACGACAACGGTATGATCGTGGTGCTGAAGGATGCGTTTTAGCAGGGGCGCATGCCCATCTTAGAAAGTTGAAGTGTTCGATGCGGAGCCTGAGGTGCAGCTTACGCACCTGTCATTCCAGGAGCTGATGGGCGGTGAGTATTGCGCGGCGATCGTTTGCCATGCTCATTCTCAGAAGAAAATGCGAGCATACGTAAACTCCATCCTATCTAGCAGTTTGCAGTGTTTGGACCGCGAGCGGCTGTCCGAGAGCTGGTGGCTCCAAGTGTGGTTCCACGTCTTTGAGATGCTGGACTCAGATGTTCTCGAGCAGTACTGCGCGATCTTGGCCGAGGACGAGCGTGCACTCTTGAAGGTAAGGAGCACGGCTCTTTCATTCAGCATCACCCACCCTCTGGGTTATCTTATCCTTGACAAGGCGATTCATGGTACACCAATGGACCACCGGCCCTGGGTGGGAGACGGTTCCGGGTATATGATTGCTGCAATCCATTGGGACGAATACGACGCCTCACATCCATTTCTCGAGTTGGTAGTGGAGCTCCAGCTCCAATGCCTCGGCCGCCATGTCCCGCCTCGCCTCGATGGCCATGGCTCCACCTCTCCGTCGCTTGACACGCCGCTGTTCATTCAGGTGGCCACGCCGCTCTACACACTGTTCGTCGAGTTGGTCGCGCCGCTTTACATCGGGTGTGAGTCTCGCTCTCATGCATGTCTCCCCTTGTCACCTTGGCAAGATACGTCCGTCATTCTCGGGCCCGTCAGAGTAGCACCAACCAATTTGCCAGGACTGGTGACGGGGGAAACACACATATACGACTGCACGTACACGAACGAAACTTTCAAGGACCCCCGCCGCTCCGCCGCCCATGGGCACGAGGAATCTCATGGCGTTCCGGAGCAGTCAGTGATCCCGGGCTTGCACTGACTGTGTCAGCGCAGCTCGCGGACCGTACGCTTTCGATGCGCCCGTTTGTTGGAAGCACGGGAAGTGTCGGACAGTTTTTCGATGCAGCGTTCCCATTGATGGTGTCGGCTAAGGGCTCCGAGCTTCTGGTGACTGTTTCTCGAGAGCCCTGAAAGGAGCAGGCAGGTATAACGGGGATGCAATGGAGGTTATGGCGACTGTGTCACCAGCAGTCTGAGGGACGTCGAAAGGAGGACCCGTCTACGAGATCTTGGATAATGGCCTCTTGCCAAGTGTACACATTTCTTGCAGCTTGGCACGACAGGGTCCCGATGTGCACTCCTCTTAACGATCGTGCAAGTGGCGGCTTTCAGTACAATGACAACACGACCGCCGGCGAACATGCCCCAGACTGTGTCACGTGATGCTCCGAGCATCGGGAGCACTACCACCCCGCGACAGCAGCTTACGCCCCATACGCAGACGAGGAGGGAAACATCATGGCTCTGTATCCGCGGCGGCTCGGAGGCACACTTCCCGAGCAACTCCGCTGGTGGATCCCTGGTGTCCAGCACCTCCACAACACTTGGAGGGATCTGCGCTCCAGATGGGAGGCCGTCGGGGTGGGTATGCTTGCCGTCGCCAGCTGCGGGGGCAGCGGCAACGCGCGCCGCCTCCGCGCCTGGGGGCCCAGGCAGCAAGGTCGAGTGCCCGTCTAGAGATGGATTCGCGAGGTGGTGATCTGGTCAGTGGCGAACTGAGACTTTAATTCGTTTCGCCAGGCGGCCTACGACTCGTCGCGCCTCGCCGGCATGGCGCGCAAGTTCGTGTACCAATGGCTGCTGGCTGTCCTGATCCAGGGAGGATTCATCAACGGCAACCCAGTGCCACTGATGACCTTCCTGATGCGCAGTTTGGCGGAACGGTGTTGCCAAAGTGGCGTGGAGTGTCGGCGCTGATGGACTTCAACCGTCTACCGCAGGAGCGCGAGAACCTCCTTGCACGGTTCGACATCTTCCGCGACCGGGCGCAGCAATCTGGTCGGCTACGAAGGCCTCAGGTTCCTCCTGCTGCGCGCCGTTGGCGTGTCGAACACCCAGCTGGCCATGGTTTTGCAGCGATGCAGCGTGGCCTGCCCCGCGAACGCAGCGCTGCTCACGTGCGTGGCGTGCCAGCTGCGACTTGTCGGGCACGCGATCGAGGGGTCGCCGACGGCGCGCCATTCTCGCAGGTGCGCCCGCGCGAGATCAGGTTGGGGGTTCCTGTGGCACCGTTGCTGGATCTGGCTGGGCGGTATGGGTCACGCTGCGCTGGGGGGCGGCACAGGGCCCGTCTGCGCCGGCAGCCGCCGGCAAAGCCAGCGCGGCGCCTCCAGCGCAGGGGCATTCAGGTACCGGCGCCGACGCCGTCGGCTCGCTTGGTGAAGATATTGCTGCAGAAGGCCCCTAGCTACGCGACGTTCCTGTAGAACGACGCGTTGCGCACCTCTCCTGGGCTTGCGAGCGTCCCAAAGCACGCTGGCGCAGCTCCGGCAACCGCAAGCCCGCGCGCCGCGTCCGGAGGGTCATCGAACGACAGGACAAGGGCCAAATGTATGGGCCACGCTGCCTTCGTGGCCGTCGTGTCCGAAAACGACCCCCAGGCGGCCGTCGTTGGCTTCGGGAAGGGCGGGGGTGCAAGGTGAGCGGTGGTTCAGGGCCAGTGGCGTGGGTTCAGGCCGCCACGAGGCAGCCCCATGGGCACTGGCAGGGTGCGTCTCGAAGTCCGCGAGCGGGGCCCTGAGGAGCACCTCGTGCGCGACTGCTCCTGCGCTGCTTGCTTCGTGCCCGCGCGCCGTCGTCGTCGTCGCCGCCCACTTGCGCTTCTGGGGCAGCGGGGGCCGCCGGGGCCGTCTGAGCAGCGGCCCGTGCCAGGAGCGCGCGCGGCGTGGGTGGCCAGGGGCACCTCCAGGGCTCAGCAGCCCGTGGCTCCGGGCGCCGGGGTAGGTGATCCCGCGCCGGGCGCTGGCCCCTGGAACGGCGTGCAATCGGTTCCGCGGCGTCGGCGCCGAGGCCGGCGGCGCCGGCCGCCGCTCCGAGTGCGTCGTCAGACGGCTCCTGGCAACAAGAGGCCACGGCCATTAAGTCGCGATGGGTGGGCCCATCGTCTTCGTCGTCGCCTCCTCCGATCTCCTCGGCGCAGGGCCGCTGCGACTGCGGCGCGCGCGAGACTTCGCGCGGCCTGCGGGCCAGCGACTGCGTCGCCGTCCCGCGCGGCGGCCGCGGGGGGGGGGGGCGGCCCCGACGGGTGCGGCCCCTGGAGTTGCGGCCGCGCCGGCAGCGCCAGTAGCTTCGGCATCTTCCAAAGCGCCGCTGCAACGGGCGCAACAGCGGTGGGCGGTGCGTTCCCAATGGGACAAGCGGTGGGGCGCGACTGGGTGGGCGACCTCAACGCGCGAGTCGCCGTGTTTTTGGCCTCGCTCGCCGACGTGCAGTTGCTGAGCTGGGCGTCCATGCCTGCTGTTCCCGCCCCTGGCATCGGGGCCCCGCGTGGGTCGAGCTCCGCGTCGCCGCCGCAGACCGCGCCAGTGGTCGCGACGACGCCTGTCACGGAGCCTCCCCAGGGGCTGGCTCTGATCATCCAGAACAGCCCCGTCGACGGGGGTCAACCGTCAGGGAGCGTGGCCGTGCGGTTCGCCCGCCGCGATGCCTGGTCGGCCAGCGGCGGCCGACCCGAGTGCGACGTGGGCGCCTTCATCGACGGCGCGCAGCGACGGCGCCTCGACGAGCTCCGCGGCGCGCGGCCGGGCGGCATCAGGACAGGCAGCGACGTCAGGCCGCGCAGAGTTGGACAGAAAGACTTCCTGTGCCAGCCGCTCCACCTGCTGAGCCTCCTTCCGTCGCGGTTTTCACGGGCGATGATGGGGGGTGCCCCGTCTGCCTCGAGGCCTTCCAGTCCGGCGCTGCACCGTTCTGCAGTTGGCGCAGGAGACGGGCGCCCGCATGGCGCGCGGCCCAGCGCGCCGTGGCCCGGCCGCCAGCCCGCGCGGCAGAAGACGGGGGCGTGCGGGAGGAGGCCCAGCCACAGCAATGCCCAGCACAAGCTTCTCGACGGGGTCCTAGCCTGGGGGCGCCTCGGCCAGATCTCGTGCCGGCGCCGAGCAGCGCGTCCAGCTTTGCGTCCGCGGCGGACGTGGCGGTGCCTTGCGACGCCCGCCTGGGCGCGCGCGCGCCGACGCGCTGACCGACGCCCCCGTGGTTGCCGACTTCTCCGGGCGCGGGCGCGAGTCCAGGGGGCGAGTCGCAGTGCTACCTGGCGAGCGCCAATCTACCAGGTGGCTGGTTAGGCGTCATTGTCGACGCCGGCGCCTGGGCGAACTTCTGTGGACTGCGCTTCGCCGTGAATTTGACCCGTAAGGCCCGCGGGGCGAGGCTGCTGCCTTCGGAGGAGGAGTCGTCAAACCCGCTGTGCGTGGTAGCGCGCTGCGAGGTGCGCTTCCCCATCGTGATGGCTGCCTGCGATGGCGTGGTCCGTCAGTGCAGCATTCGCGCTCTCGCCGTGGAGGGCGCGGGCGATGGCCTCCTTCCCCTTTAGGGTCTGCAGCCCAGGCGATGATCTCTCTGCCCTTTAAGGTCCGCGTGCAGTCGAACGACGGCGTGGCGGGGGAAGGCGTTGACCGCGAGCGCCGCGCCATTCCTGGGTCTGGCGACCGCGAGATCATTGGGGGCCTCGGCGCCGTTCACTTCGACGTGGAATCGGCGCCGAGCGGCCACTTGTGCATCCCCGTCGACGACTTCCTACCTCCCAAGCTGCTCGCGCTGCTGGCGGTGGGCAACGACGGCCAGGGCATCTGCGCCGCCAATGGCCGCGGCGCAGGGCGCGCGCGCAGTCGCGGGCTGCGACCTCTCCGCCTGCACGGGCGCCAGTATCGCGACCAGTGGTCGTGGGCTGGCGCCGACAGGCTTGGCAGCCTCAGCACCTGAGCACTTGCATTCGCATTGCCCCGTGCTCAGGACCTCGCACAAGGGCATCGATGTCGTGGGCGGCGTGGTGGGCTAAGGTAATCATGTCGAACGCCGCGGGCAGACGTGCGTGGTCCAGCAGGGCCGCCGCATCACCTTGCTCATCATGTAGTGCACCGTCGACGAAGCCGAGATTGTGGTCGCTCCCAATCTTCCTCCGTCGTCTCGTGGATCTCGAGGTTTTGGACGCGCGGGTGTGACATTCCTCGGCCATGGTTCCATCCCGAAAGAGGTAGGCATCTCGACGTCCGATGGGTCTCCCGGTGCCTGTGGCGCCGAAGTCGCCTCGCCGGGAAGTGGCTGGGCCGGCCTCCCAGGCTGACTTGTCCTGGCAGGAGTGGGCGGCGCAGGGCACGGGCGCGCCGCCTTGGCCCGAAAGCGAGCACGGGGCGCATCATTAATCCGAAAGCCTTTATAATGGCGTCGACGACCACAGTGCCGGGGAACTGCTTTGAACAACGCCAGTCGTTCAAAGCAGTGCCCCGGCACTGCTTTGAACGATGCGGAAATGCGATCCGCAGGAGCCTTCGCCTGTTCCTTCTCCTCTTCTCGTCGCTGTATCCTCTTCCTTGTCCTCCCTCCTCCCCCGTTCCCTCTCTACCTCGTTCTCTCCGTCTCATGCGCACTCTTCCCCCCCCCTCTCCTCCTCCTCTTCCTGCTTCTCCTCCTCGTCCTCCTCCTCCTCTGCCTCCTCCTCCTCATTTGTCCTATTTCTCCGTCCTCGTCCTCCTATCCCCCTCCCCCTTCTCCCTCTCCTCCTTCTCCTCCTCCTCGTCCTCCTCCTCTTCCTCCTCCTCCTCCTCCTCCTCCTCCTCCTCCTCCTCCTCCCCTTCTTCCTCCTCCTCCTCCTCCCCCTTTTCCTCTCCCTCCTCCTCCTCCTCCTCCGCCTCCTCCTCCCCCTTCCCCCTCTTCCTCCTCTGCTATCACTCCTCTATAATTCCTGTCCGCTCCTCCCCTTCACTGATCCTCCTCTTCGTCGTCATCATCCCTTTCGTCCTCCTTCGCACGCCTCTTAATCCTCAATCGGTTCCCAATCTTCTCGACTTTCTTGTCATCCGCGTCCTTGGCTCTTGAAGGAGCCTCAGGATTTCTCAGGGCTCTTGTTTGGCACGCGAAGACACACCTCCCAGGAACGCATCATCCTCCTCACCTCCACTCCTCCTCCTCATCATCTCCTCCATGCATGTTCGGCTCAAGCCCGCGCCGACGGCAGGTTCCACGGCGGTTGGGCGGGCTCGCGCCCGCCTCCGCGGCCTGCAGTCGGGGCAGAGATGCGCGCAGGGTGGGATGACAAAACGGAAGAGGAAACACGGGCCGCAGTTGCGGATTCTTCACAGAGCAGCGGTGGCGGTTGGGGAACAAGTGAGGATTGGGGCGGCCGCAGTGGCGGATACGGTGGCGGAGGTGACCGCAGTGGCGGCTGGGGCGGCGGAGCTTCTCTTGGCGGATGGGGGGGGAAAAGCGCAGGAGGGCGGCGACGGAAGTGACCGCAGTCGCGGATGGGAGGGCGGCGGATGGGAGCGCGGCGGCGGATGGGGCGGCAACGGATGGGAGGGTTCGGGAATGGAGGGCGCCCGCTGGTGGGGCGACGAGGGTGGCTGCTGGAATGCATGGGAAAGGGGCCGCTCGAGTGCTTGGGATGGTTCTCCTGCCGCGGGGCCCGCGGCCGCAACAGCGGCGGGCAAAGGAGGCCGTCCCCTACTTCCCCCAGAACGCGAAGGGCAAGGCGCAGTTGCGCTTTCTCAAACTGTGGGCCAGGAGCCAGGGCCTATTTTCAGGTTGGACTTCTTCGAGAACTTCAGGGCGGACTGGTCTGGGAATTATAAGCAGCACAACGCGGCCTTGAAGTTTTTCCGAGACGAGTTCGAAGACCGAGAAAACCCTTTCGGCAGCCGCGCGCCCGTCTTCGGAGGTACCGCAGTTGCGGAGGAAATTTCGAAGATCCTTAAGTACCGCGCAAAGGGGAAGGCGCAGGACAACAGGGATTGGGACTGGGACCACACTGTCAAAGTGCCGTGGTCTTGGCTGGAGATGGTCGCGCAGATGGATGGACCTGCAATGCTGCGCGTCGTGTGCGGCCCTGACAATGACCGCAGTCGCGGGTTGGTCCGCTGCGAGTGCAGCCCGTGCCCTAACAGTCTCGACAACATGAGGCACGCGAAAGGGGTGGAGAGAGGACAGGCGCAAACAATCTCTCTGCCCCAGTGGGATTTCGTCCTCATCCGCGACGACGGCTCGGGCATTCGCGCCCACCCATCCTGGTCTAGCCCGAATTTCAACGCGTATGAGGTGGAGCCGCACTGGCGCCCCGTGCGCGGCCCGACGGCAGGTCTTGGCAAGAGCGATGGCCACGGAACGTTCAAGTTCTGGAAGATGCTGCACGCCCATGCGAATCCTGGGCGGTTCGATGCGAACAAGGGGTCGCACCTGCAACCGCGGTGGTCCGCGCAGCCTTGACAGCGCAGTTGCGGAATTCAACCGCAGTGGGCGCAGCCGTGGAACCGCAGTTGCGGGGGCCGATCGCGTGACGCCGCGCTCGTTTGACTCGCTATGCGCGCTTTCGGCCGCAGTTGCGGCGCTGCCTTCTAGCGACTTCATATAGCTTGGCAGCAGTTGCTGCGCTCCCACGACTGACCGCTGTAGGCGCTTCGGGCGCGCATTACCTCCGTTGAAGCACTCGTGGCGTTAGCGCGGCCGCAGTTGCGGAGACAGGCAAAAAAATGGATCCGCAGTTGTTCGTCGTCCTCGTCGCCCCTTCCCCGTCGTCCTCGTCGCAGTCCCCTTCCTCCGCCTTTCCTCCTCGTCGCAGTAGGCGTGGCCCGCCTCCGTCATTAGCCCTTTCTTCCGTTGGCCGTAGCCCCCGCCTCCGTTGGCCGAGTCATTTCCCGTCGTCCTCGTCGCAGTCCCCTCCGACGGCCGCAGTTGCGGACTTTCTCGATTCCTCCTCCTCCGTTTCTGCCCCGTCACCCTCGTCGCAGTCCCCTTCCTCCTTTCGTCCTCGTCTGAGCTCTTCGCAGCATCCTCTTCCTTCTCGTCCTCTCCATCCTCCTCTTCGCCCTCCTCGCCCTCATCCCCGCCGTCTCCCTCGTTGTCCTTCCTCGCCCGAGCCGGCCGCAATTCCCCCGTCGGGCGGGGGCCGCTCGCGGCCGCGCCATGGACCCGCTTAAGAAAGCCGAGCTCGACCAGCGGCTCGCCGAGATGAAGCGACAACTGCGAGAGAAGTTCGGCGCGGCAGGTGCTGCCGCGCAGCCCGCAGTCGCGGCGCCTGAGGGAGACCGCAGTTGCGGAAGCCGCGAGCCTGCGCCGCGCGAGGCCCCCCCTTCGTCGGAGAGCTCGTCGCATAGCTCCCCGCGGGATTATCGGCCGCCGCCGCCGATCAGCACGCAGTCGATCGAGCCGTCTGGTACTGGGAGACGTGAAGAGGCGCAGTTGCGCAGACCGCCAATGGCCCCCAAGGCAAAATGGCGGGCTCGGGTGCCGACGCCGACGAAGGAGCAGGACCAGCCAGCAGTGGCGCGATCCGCCGCCCAGACCGCAGTTGCGAAGGTGGCCGGCGAGCCAGGTGCCGCGCGCGGCGCCGCAGCGAGCAGCGCGCCCTCGGCCGCGCTTCTCCCAGCCGAGTCCAAACGAGGCGTCCAACCCGAAGACGAGGCCGCCTCCCAGGAGAAAGCCGCCGAGACAGTCGCCTCGGCCAAGTCGCGTCCGAGGAAAAGGCCGCCTCCCACGGAGGGCTCGCCGCTGTCAGAACCGCAGTCGCGGGATCGCGCGGGATCGCTGTCAGAACCGCAGTTGCGGGAAGATGCGGGAGCACCGCGGAAGAAGCCGCGGACCAGGAGCCCTCCAGGGATAAACTATGTAAGGGGACCCACCAAGTGGAACGAAGGATCCCTTCGTACAGCAGACGGCCATCGACTGCCGTCCACCATCGCTTTGGTGTTCAACGTGGTGATCATTTCGAAGGCGGCAACAAAGAAAAATGTCTTCAATTGCATCCTGTTCCAAACTGCGGCGGTCATCTTCGTTCCATGGGACCCCGAGATGCTCCGCGCGGGGAACGTCGAAGGCGCTTCCTCCTTGAGGCATGCCGTCGAAGACGCTTGCAACTTGAAGAACAACAGAGAGGGGCCTTGCTGGACGACGGTTGACCTGTCCAAAGACACAGGCCTGGTGCTCGTGCGCCCGCACATCTTCGCAGAGACCGCAGTTGCGGGTCATGTTGTTGGGGCCGCCCACGCCGTCACGATCCTCCGCTTTCGCCTGAAGGCCTCCGAAGTGAATCCTGACGCGGTGATCCCTTTTGCCGTCGTGTCCAGACACGCTGTTTGCGAACCTCTCCAACAGAAGATTACGCAATCAGAACAAGCAGCGTGGCAGGCAGGTTTCTTCAAGGACGCTTTAGCTTCCATCCACAAAAACCATGTCCGGTTCTTGTGCGGCTTCTTTGACATCCCGCCTGAGCAGTTTCAAGCATTTGGCCGCAGTTGCGGAGCCAGCTACAATTGCCCGGTAGGGGTGCTGTTCAGGGCCGGGCCCGCCCTGTTCGGAGGCGTCAGGAAAGGCGCCCGCGTCGTGCATCCCAATTACTTGAGAAGTGAGTCGTATACAGAATTGAAAATCCTCATAATTGCCGTTTTACTTAGTTTTTTGTTCTTTTTTTGTCTTGGTCTCCTTTGGGCGCTCTTTGGGTTCGTGGGCCCGCGGCTCATCCTAAAGCGCGCCTGGTTTGTGGGCCAGAGGCGTCTTCGAAGCGTGGTGGTTTCTCGGGGTGCATATGGGACGTTTACTTGGGTGCCTGCTTGTACGTCAGGGCTCTTCAGGATTCATCTGCCTTCCTCAGGATGTATCAGAGTTCGGTTTTTAGGGACTGACCCAGGTGTTCTTAGTTTTCCCTTCAACTTCTTCAGGATTCCAGGATGTCTAAATATTCAATCGGATTCTGCATGTTGTGGGGAGGGTGTCTTGGGGAGGGGGTGTCTTGGGGTGTCTGGGGGTGCCCACACTTTCCTCACGCGCCCGTCGTGCCCTTTGGGTGGGCGCGGTCGTCTTCGCCCGCCTCGCGGGAGGAGACGGCAGCCCAAGGGGCGGTGCTCCTGGGGCGGGCCAAGCCGTCTTCCCCCGAAGCACAGGGGGGGGACGGCCTAGCCCTGGGGGCACCAGCGGATTGACAACGACACCAACTCATACATGATGAATGTTTCGGGTGTATTGTGGCCTCAGGCGTCTTGGGTTCATGGGGGCCGTAGGCGTCTCTGGGGGGCGGGGTGTCTTGGGGCCATGGGCGTCCTGGATTGTCTCGGGTGCCCTGGGTGCCTTGGGGCTATGGGCTCCTGGGGGTGTCTTGGGGCAATGGGCGTCATGGGGTTTTAATGTTGTTCCGTAGCCAGTTTCGCTCAGGCCAACAGAAGTTCTGAGGGCTCGCCTGCAATGCCCAGGCAGCCGCAGTCCGCATTCGAGCAGATCATCCAGGGCACCGTGACCGTGCTCCCTCCCACGCCTGTGATGGACGAGCGCTGCAGGACGCCGTCTCCAGCGCCGTCCAGCGCGAGCCTGAGCAGTCGGGGCAGCCGTAACAGCCGTCTCAGCACCCGTCTCGCAGCCGCTACAGGCGCTGATGTGCCAGCAGATCAGCTCCCAGCTCATGACAGCCGTATCCTACCTGATGTGCCAGTAGATCAGCTCCCAGCGCATGCTTCAACAATGGCGCAGGTTAAGTACAGCGAGTGGTTGTACGAGCAGCAGAGGACGCTTGCGGAGCTGACCTGGATGCAGCGGCCACGTGACGTTAGCATCATCATCCCCCTTGGAGGCGGCAGCGTGCACGTCGGCTTTGACTACAACGGCATAGCGACGCACTGGTGGATCTGAGAGCGCGCCAATAGCCACCACAGCAGAGCGGACGCGCCAGTTGGCGGATTGCGGCTCAGGAGAGAGACAAGTCTCTCCCTCCTCTCCCTCGCTTCCCCCCGACTCCCTCCTCCTCCTGGGGTGTCTTGGGGTGTCTTGCATGTCTTGGGTGGATGTCTTGGGGTGTCTTGGGGAGGGGTTGTCTTGGGGTGCCTTGGGGGTGTCTTGGAGTGTTTTGGGTATCTTGAGGTGTCTTGGGGTTGGGGAGAGCTTGGAGTGTCTTGGAGTGTCTTTGCATTACAGATCGCACACGAGCTTATATTAAGTTGAAGGCACGACATAAGCTGCACTAAATGTAATACGACAGAAACGACGCTAAATCTGCCACTACAGTACGCGCCAAACGAATACACTACATTACAACACGATGCGAATACACAACGCTAACACGCTAATATAGTACACAATACAACTGCACGGCGCCAATGCACTACACGAACCTATTGCGTAATCAACCTGCGCTACTACACGACGCGCCGGCCCTACGTTATTACGGCAGCTAATGGTACACCGCTACGCGACACTTACTTAATTAATGCGCGACACTGAGCACGCGATGTTTAGTACGCGACACTTTACGACGCGCTGCCTAGTCCACGACGCTGGTGCCGTCTTGGGGCAATCTGGGGCCTCTCGCGGGGCTCTCTTTGGCCACCCCCAGGCCTCCTTGAGGCATTGGCAAGCTGACGGGGGCGAAACGGCGGGAAGGCAACAAACATTGAGTGCCTTTATGGTTGCGATGGGTTATGGCTTCTCGGAGGCTCACATTTGAAAGGCTTCGCGGCTCGAAAAATGACTTCTTGGGCTCTCTGAAGGCCCCCCTGGAACCATGCAACAACACGAATCATAATTGTTGATGTCGTGGCATGAATTGGCGTAGCACGTCCGTGTCGCGTATTCGCGTAGCGTTGTCGTGCAGTGTCTTCGTAGAGCGCATGAGTGAAGTGTATTATTGTAGTGTATGTGTGTAGTGCATTAGCGCAGAGTGTTCGCGTAGTATCAGGTGTTAGTGTATTCGTGTAATACGTTGTTATAATGTTTTGGTGTAGTGCGTTCGCGTGGTGTACTAAGTCGCGCATGCGTGTTTTATTGAGAATTCGGTGTGGCTGCAGCGCACTCCCATGCATGTCAGTGAATATATTGTTGGGGTTTGGTTATGCTGGGTTATTTTGGGCGTGGGCCCCTCTGGAACCCCCAAAGCCCCTCATGAACCCCCTGGGTTTCGCGTGGCCACCCCCCAGGATCCACAGGGACCCTCTGTGATTCCCCAGGTTTCCTCATGGCTTCCCAGAGAACGGTTACTTACGGGCCCCTACTGTCCAGTCTGTTTTCTGATGCCCTCTACGTCCCCATACGGTCCCCAGTTGCTCCCTGCTGCCCCTCGCGGACCCCTACGGTCCCCTCTGTCTTATGCGGCCCCGTCGGTCCCCTACGGCCTCCCGCTGTCCCCTGCGGTCCACTGCGGGCCCCTACGGACCCCGACGGTTCCTTGCGGTCCCCTGCGGCCCCCTGCGGTCCCCTACGGTGCCCTATTGTCGCTTTGGTCGTCTGCGGTCCCCTGCGGCCCCCTACGGTCCCCATCTGTCCCTTACTGTTCCCCGCGACCATCGTCATCGTCGCCGCCGCCGTCGCCAGCCCGTCTCTTTATACGTATGCCCTCGCCCTCATGCTTCTCGCCCCCTCACCCCCCCCGTTCAGCCCCCCCCCCCCCGCGACCTCGACTCCGCCGCTCCCTTCACCCCTCCGCCTGGTGTGCAAGTATGCATCCGCTTTCCCGCATCTTGCCCCCTCGCCGTGCCATCCTCAACCTTGCCCTCGACAGACCAGGTTGCTCTGCCGTGTGTGTACAATTACTATCTTGCCCCCGCGTCCCCTGCCCTGCCACATCTTGGTGAATTGATACGCCTTGCCCTCGTCATTCCGTTCACAGCAAGAGGGGGTGCGCATATGTGCAGCGCGCGGTTGTGCCTGTACGGTTGGGCCCAGCGTCGGCGAACATTCATGCGCGATCTGCGCCTGTTGCATGTACTTGCATTGTGCACTGCATTGTGAGACTGGCATTGCATGGCGGTGCATTCATGTGATGTGGTATGTGTTGCATAGGCTTGCATTGTCCACGCAATCAGTGCATGTCCTGCGTTGCCTGAAGTGCATTGCGATGCGCGTCAGTGCAGGGATGCATCATGATCCGCATTGCTTGTTTGGCTCAGCAGCTAAGCCTGCACGTCTTCGCCGCGCACGGGGCTGTCCGCATACCGAACACAGGACAAGACGATGGGCAAAAGGCGTAGCAAATCGAGCAGTGGCCCAGATCCGATTCAGAGCTTGTTGACTTCTGGCATGAAGGCGTATTATGGTAAAAGTGATGATATTAAAAAAAAGAAAGGGCTCAGATTCAGACGACGAGTCTGATGATTACATATATGAGGCAGAGATCGAGCTTCGAGCACGCCACCGCAAGTACGACAAACTAACGATCAAACAGGTAGAGTATATTATCCTGAATTTGAAAGGTGTCGGAGTGACATCAGAAGATCTCGGTGAGCTTGGGTCCAAGAGTTCGTTTCACATGAGGCAGGTTCGAGGGGCCATGATCAATCGTTACACAGACAGAAACAAAGCAAACGAGCATAGCGAAGCATTGGCAAACCTTCGGACGACCCAGGGCTCAAATTACAAACAACGGTGCCTCAAGCTTTTATGTTGTGCTCTGAACGTTCCAGCTTCAAAGCAATTCAGGGCAGATAAAGACACTGCGATGGGGCACCAGATGACCGTGTGGCAAGAGCAGTGGAACAAGCGCAAGAAGGACCGACCCTTTTTTGCTTGCACTGCCGCGTGCATTAGCGCAAATGCCCTCCCTCTCCTCAGGTCTCAGTAAATGATGTGGTGCTGCGTTCATTGTAGTGCGTTGCGTTGCGTTGCATTGTCGAGTGCGTTGCGTAAGCGTTCGCTACCCTGGGAAGTGCTGTGCGCACTGCGCCGCGCGAATGAACGTGCACTCGGCGATCAACACACTCAAACCGATAGTAAGATCGATAGTGATATTAGGAATGAGATCGATAATGAAATCGGTGATTCTACCACTTGCATGGTCGATGATATCGATAGTGTGATCGCTCGCATTGCCCTCTGCGTGTCGCTCACCGTCCACACCCCTCACCCGTTTGAGCAATCGTGGCTAGGTCTTGTCAGAAATGTGGGCATGCGGGGGGGGGGGGCAGAGGGGAGCAGGAAGTGAATGAGGGTGATGATGTGGATGAGGATGGTGAGGAGCTGGTGCCGTGGCCCGCAAACGTCAAATACGGGCCCTCGGCGGTCGATTGAGAACTTCAGTCCTCTGTCCTCGGCTCGATTCCCGCACTTTGGCCTCGGATCCTCGACCCCCGAGTCTCGACCCTCAGCCTCCGATGCTCATTCACAGTGCATCGGCCCTCGCACTTCAATCATCGGTCATATTGCTATGAGCCACGGGGTCCCGCAACCAATCGCACTATCGATCCCATTGCCGATCTCACTGTCAATCTGATAATCTCACTATCGATCTCACTATCGATCCCACTATCGATTAGCAACATTATCAGCACCATTCTCGCCGTAGTCGTCGTCGTCGCCGTCGTCCTCGGCGTCCCCGTTTCGCCATGCCAATGTCTGGCCGCCGAGGAGGGCGTCCGCGAGGTGAAAGACATGTACGAGTCATTGAAGAGGCAGGCTGACGAGGACGTGGAGGGAGGGAAGGGGAGGGAAGAGGCAGCGGCTGAAAAGAGGAGCGTGCAAGGGGAATGGGAGGGGAGCGTCATGTAGGATTGTATCGAAGACGCCTACGGCGAATCATCGCCGCCCCCTGCAATTGTGGAAGCGCCTATGTGGCCGAACGTTGAGGCCAGACCTGCCAAGCTATCGGACCACGTGGTCCCCGAATCGGTTTGAAAAGCCTTCGGGGAACACGTGGGCATCTTGAAGGTCATCCTGGCAGCCTGGAGGCCATTTTGATCCTTTCGGGCCTTCTTGGAGGACGTCTTGGGGGGCTCTTGGGCCGTCTTGGAGGCCATCTTCAGCATCTTGGAGTTCAGGGCAGGGGGCATCAGAAGCATGGGGGTAACTCCACTTCGTGCCTCGTGGCGCCGTGGTGGGCATTGCAGAGTTGAAAGTAGGTTGGCATAGGGTGCACTAAAGTATGTGGTGGAATGCCTAGGGGAAGCGTTATCTAGCATGGAGTTGCGTAAATAACAGGTGTAGCATGTAGGTCAGAGTAGAGTAGTTCGAGCCTGAGTTGCGCGCGCAGCACAGGGTTAAGCTGAGGTGAGTAGACCAGCAAAGCAGCGCTTCGTGTAGATTGGGCGAGGTGGTCTAGACATGAGCACACCGTCGTGCACGCGCGCTGCCCAAGAGGGCCCGATAAGTCTCCAAGGCGGCCCGAGAGCGCCCAATATAAACGCCCAGTGGCCCCAAGAGGGCCCAATAGACCTCCAAGAAGCCACAGGGGCGCTCTACGAGGCCACCCGAGAAGGTGCCAAGATGTCAAACCATTGATTTTTACTCAGGGTTCCTATGTGATTGGGATTCTCGCTTCTTCGTGCCTCGACGCTCCATGCCGGACATCGAGGCTCCGAACAGCGCCCTAAGGCGGACCAAGCAACCCCTAAGAGGGCCCCAGCGCGGCCTAAGAGGGCCCCAGGGCGGCCCCTGAGGCCCACCAGACGGCCCCCAGAGGCCCACCCCAAGAGAAAGCCAAAAGGGGGAGCACAAAGCGACAGTGCAAGACACCCGCCAAACCGATGCCCCCAGGAGGCCACAGGAGGCGCCCAGGAGACTCCAAAAGACTTCCAGAAGCCCACGAGGCCCCCAAGAGGCCCACAAAGAAACCCGTGGAAACGTCAAAACTGCCACCGAGAGGCGGCGCGCCCGCCAGCCCGCGCAGGAGCTCGCCAAGATGAAGTGCCAGCACCCGTGGTTGAAGAGTGCGCTCGCGGCCATGGAGAAGGCCAAGGCTAGCGACAACTCAGACATGAGCGACAGCGATCAGAACTCAGGCGACATGTCGGACTCAGCTTCCAATGACGTGATCGGCTCGGCCGAGACGAAGAAGATGAAGATGAGGAAGGAGAAGGAGGACGGCTTTGTCGGCAAGAGCGACAAGCAGGATCAGACCCCTGTCAAAGGCCATCGTCGAAGCGAGCTGTCAGTCAAGGCTCGCAGCAAGGGCGAGAAGCACAATATCGACATTGGCGACAGGCTCAAGAAGGGCAACGGCAGCAAGAGGGAGAAGAGCGACGGCCAGAAGCGCGAGAAGGGCCACACCAGCAACATGAGGGAGAAGAAGCGCTGTCGCTCGGACTCGCGGCCGCGGTCAGCCTTTAAGCAGAACTTGAAGCAGCGGCAGCCGCTGCAGGCGGCCTCGGACGACGACGACGACAGCGACGACGCCGACGACAGCGCGGACAGCGACGACTCCGACGACAGCATGAAGCACAACGGCCGCCCACTCGGGAAGTACGCCAGCGAGCTTGGCGATGACACGAAGATACCAAAATGGATTGCCACCATCCAGGGCCTGAAGAAGCCCGACCAGCGTGCGCTGCAGCACCTTGCGGAGCATGAGTACATCGAGAACATGGAGGGGCGGGGCGGGCGAGAGAGCGGAGCATGTGCACAAGGAGACAGACTTGAGGATCAGGACGAGGACGCGAGGGTGGCGGAGGAAGAGGAAGAGAGGAGGAGGAGGAGGAGGAAGAGGAGGAGAAGGAGGAGAGTGGACAGAACGGAAGAGCAAGGGGAGAGATGGAGGAGGAAGTCGAGGGTCTCTGCGGACTCGCGTCTTTTCGACCCGATCCAGGATCGGGTCGGAACGACACGAGTCCGCGAATACCCTTGCCCCGATCCTTTGCATCGTTGTTCGTTTGGCTGCTCGCGTCGGTTGGTCGTTCCAAGGGTGCCCAAAAGGGCGTCGGATGCCTCCGTGGCGCGTGGTCAGGTGAAGTTGCGTGCGCTTCACGCGCGCGCGGCTTCACCTGCGGCGTGCATTTCGTGGCTTCTTGGTTGTCCCATGTGGTCACGTGTGTTGGACAGGTGGCGCTGGTCTTGCATTTGTATGGTTGCCCTGTGGTGTTTATCATGTCTCCTCGTGCGTTTTTTTTTGGGGTGCGTGCAGCGCTCGTTGGAGGTGGGGCGGGGGCCAGGCGGAGTTTCACAGCTTGCTGGCCGTCTCGAAGTGGGACCCGACGAAGACCGCGAGCTACGCGCTCTTCACTACGTTGGGGAAGGAGTGGCTCGAGGAGCAGTGGACAGCGAGGAGAAGCATCTCAGAGGGGCTCAACAGACAGGTTCAGGAGTCGAGGATGCAGGAGATCGAAGCGATTCGAGCACAGGAGCAGGCCATCAGGGCCCGAGAGCAGAAGAACGCAAAGCATGAGGCTGACAAGTTGAGGAAGCAGTTGCGCGCTGCAGAGGCGCGGGAGATGGCAGCGACGAAGCAGGCGTCACCAGAGGAGGCGGCCGACGGCACCAAGAAGGGCAAGAAAGGCAAGCCGAAGGCGGCAAAGCCAGGAGCAGGAGGAGGAGAGGAGCGCAAGCCTGAGCTGACGGGCGACGGCGGCCAGAAGAAAGCAAAGCACAAACACATCCAGGATACCCCATTGCCGTCGCTTGCTCCTGACGCCCGTGATGATGACGATGATGCTGAGAAGCATGGCGCTGAGAAGGATGACACTGAGGCTGAGTTGCTTCCCTGTTTTGTTGATTTGCATCTCTCGTGCGTTCAGGCAGGCGCATGGTCCTAGATAACAGTGGTTACGATTTAGCGTGTTGCCACCAGCACATCCAGAAACGATGCATTGACAAGTTGGGGTGGTCAGGGAAGTGGCTTAAACCACGTTCTCGCCCAACCCCTCCCTCCTTCGAGGAAAGTAACACCCTCGCCCTACCCCGCTCCCCTGGACCTGGAGACTGGTCTGCTAGGTTGAAGCGTCCAAGGTTTCCCGCAACGGCTCCAAAACGACATCGGACTGCAACTGGGCCTCCAAGATGGCCAACTACAACGCACGCACGCCCGAGCTGCTTACAATATGCCCTAAGAGCCCCCAAGACCGCCCCCCAGACGGCCACAAATGGTCAAAGAGCCCCCCACTGGAGGGCCATCAAGAGGCCCACGGTTTCATCAAAACCCAAATTTCAAATGGTTATCAATGCGTTGTGTTGCGTTGCCTTTTTGCTTGCGGTGACCCCTCCCGAGGCTTCAAGACGGACCCAAAGCTGCACAAGATAACCCCAACAGATGCCCCAGAAAAAAAAAAAAAGGCCCGAGACTGGCCCGCGAGCGCCCAGAAGCGCACCAAGAGCCCCCCTGAGAGCTACCCAAGAGGTGCGCGTGGTTCTGGCTCCGATTGGGGGATGTGCGAAGGGGGGGGCGGGGAGGGGGAGGGGGGTTGCAACGGGGGTGGGAATTGCAACCCTCCCCTCTCTCGGCCGATGTCCTCCCCTCACCCGTGTCAGCATCATCCTTCTACTCATGGTCCGTCCCATCCTCCGCATGCGATTCATCGTCCGTCTCCCAGCTCCCTCATGCATGCGTCCAGTCTCGTCCTTCGCTTCCCTCATTTGCTCGGTGTGGCCGTCCTCTCATATGCCGCCCTGAAGAGTTGGTGAGACTTGTCATCAACGTGTCCGCCGTTGCTGTGTTGCTAGTGTGCAATGTTCGCCTGATTTGTATTGTGCGACGGTGGTTTGTGAGTTGCCGAGTGGTTACAGCGATTGCGTCCAGTGCATGTCTTGTGCCTATGATCGTCGTGAGCGCCTTGTCTCCCGCTGCGTTGTCGCAGGCTGCGGGCCGCTCCGATCGTCCTGCTGCTGGCGGGCGCGATGGCGGCGGTCGCGAGGCTGCCCGCGCCGCGCCCGAGCAGATCACCATAGGGGACGAGAAGGACATCGGCGGCTTTGGCGTCGAGGCCCTCCAGAGCGAGTGTGACGGCGCAGATGATGAGGACGAAGAAGATGAAGATGAGGAGGGTGACGGCCCAGAGGACGATCAGGCAGGTGCGAAGCAGCCTAAGTGATGAGTGAGCAATCGCCAGATATGTAGGTAGGACGTTAATGCTTGCAGCCAGTCCGTCTCATGGTGGGCAGAGGTTCTGGGGTTGCTCGCGCGCGAGGCCGCGCGCACTTGTTGTGATGAGTACGGCGCATAGCTCAGAACCGCACCGCTGACCCCGAACACCCCATCCAGAACCGATGCTCGCGAGATAGTCTTTGGCCACTCCTTGCTGGGGCCACTTTGGGCGCTGCCACAGTGTGCCCCCCCCAGGTAGGTGGAGTGAGGAGGAACATCACGTACAGAAAGGGTAGAAGGTGTGTGATGCAAGCGTTGGCCCAGGGGCCACTTTGGCCCAGAGGACTGGCAATTTAACCATCGCGTGCATTTTGCTCGCGAGCTGCGTGGTGCAAGGGCATGGCTTGCCCAACCATGCATGCGGCAATCGTGTCGTGGCCGCCCGCGCGTGTACTCTCAGAGCTGCAGCTTGCTGTCTGTTGCTCGTCTTCCCGCCGCCTGCGCCTAGCAGGCGCCGATATTTGATGCAGCACAGGCGGTGCACAACCGTCTGGGAAAACACGTTGAGTGCAGACATCGGCGTCTTGAGATGCCCTGCGCCAGAGAACGTGTCATTCCCGCTCGGCCTCACCCTGGCTCACCACCTCTCACCTTTGTCATCGGCCTTTCTCCGCTGCCTCCTGTCCCATCCCATGCATTTCTCCTATGTCTACTTCCCCCATCAGTTCCCGCCCTGGAGGTGCATTGTGCCTGGTTGTGCTGCTAAGGTAGCGAAGCGGTGCATGGACCTATTGGTTTGCATTTAATGGTGATGCTTCGCGTGCCCCTACCAGCCCATCCAGATAAGATGACTAGACAAGATGTCTTGGTCAGGGATGCGTTGCAACATGCAATGTGGCAGCATGCAGCGCAACCGAGAGCCTCGGGGTGGCCCCGAGAGTGGTAGTGGTGTGGGGGGGGGGGCAATGTTGCATCAAAGGGGATTTGGGATGAGCCTTAAGATGGTTCCAATAAGCCCCAATAAGGCCGCGGGATGACGCCAGGAGGGTCTCAAGGGGGACCCCACGAGTGCCACCTGGCCGTGACTGCCCTTGTCTTTGGCTGCAGGGGGGGGGGGGGGGGCTCCTCTTGGGCTTGCCCAAGGGCCCTGGGGGAGGGGCCCTTAAGGGTACAAGCCAGGCTCATAGACGTGCCCAGGAGGGCCCAAATATGGGCCCCTAAGGGAGCTCCTTGCTGGTAAGGTCCTTGCCCTCATCGTTGACAGCAGGTGGGCTCATTGTGGGTCCCTCTTGAAGCATTCTGAGGGCCTTTTCGGTGCCTGGGGAGGGCGCCCGAAGGGCTTTAAGAGGGTCCCAAGAGGGCCCCAGGAGAGCCCCCATCGAGGCCTCAAGGGCCATCCAGCTGTCGAAACGGCGACTATCGTCATTTACAGCAAGTGGTTCCTCCTGGGAAGGCGCCCCAAGGGCCCGAATGGTGCCCAAGACTGGCTCAATGAGGGCCCCGAGGGTTGTCAAGATGACGGCCCTTGCCCTTGACAGCAGGGGTGCTCAGTCTGGGGTCGTTCGTGGGGCCTTCCTGTAGCTCGATTGGGACCTTCGTGGGGCTCTTTTGGCGCACCCCCCTCGTGGGGCCACCTAGCCCCCCCCCCCCCCCTCCTTCGCCCCGAAGCCTTGAGAGTGCCCCGAGAGGCCGCCAGGGAAGAGTTAACCTCATAGACGATCCACGCCCAGAAGCGGAGGTGCAGGGCAATTGCAAGGCATGGCAGGGTCATGTGCATGGTATTGCAGGGTGTTGGAATGCATTGCAGGTTCGTTTGCAGGGTCTGCTAGGGCCTGGTTTGCAAAGTATAGCAGGGTCGATTAGCAATGACTTCAGGATATCGCATGACCAGCTTTGCGCCCCCCCCCCCCTGCAGGGTCTTGCGGACGCTGCGGCGAAGTCTAGGGGATAGAGCAGTGTGAGGGGTTACGATTGTAAGCTGCAAGGGCTAGCTACTTAAACCACTTGTGCCCAGAAGACTGCTGGACTTATATGATAAACTGCGCTTGGGTGCGGGTCTGGCGGCTGCTCTGTCGCCGCCGCCGACGCCTCGTCGCGGCCTCGACGCCGCCCGCTGGTTTTGCATTGCTGGAGTGACTTATAAGGCCTGTAAGGCTCACGGGGCTGGATGGGGCTCGCGGGGCTTGTACAGAAGACTCATAAGCCTGATGTCTTAGACGGTGCACGTGGGTTACGTGGTCTATATGTGGTTTCAATGCAACGTATATGATTCAAATAATTGGGAATCTTGGTCGCGCTGGTACGTCTTATCTGTAGCATCTGCGTGTATGCCGTCTACGGTGAAGTGGGGTCATAGACCTTGTGGGGCCATGTCTAGGGTTTACGGTGGGCGTCTGTGATGTCAGTGCTTAGTTGGTGCATATAGGGCCTTGTGTGGCTGCTGCGTATGAAGGCCATGAGGCCTGCAAGGGCCGTGCTGATGACCAAGCATATAGGGCTAGCAAGGCCTATATACAGGGCCTGTGGAGCTTACCGACGTTATAGGGTGCAATGTGCCCATATGTCGTATGAGGGTCAGACAATTGATATTGTAAACATGTCGCGTAGGACGTCCAGGGCATGTACGGCTGATGTGGCTCATAATGGTGTATGCATTGCTCATGGTTTATCGGTGCATGTGGCTCGTAAGGCGTGCCGACTGTATATGGCTGGCATTGTATGGCGCATGTATTGGTTACGTGGCACGCGCTGTTCGTTGGGCATGCTTCTAGGGCTTATCATATATATACCTGTCTGGTTTCAACGTAGCAATTGCATCGGATTCTGGACTTTGGGCCTCAAAGCCACAACCCCCCAAAAGCCATTGTCCGTTATGTAGCATAATATTTTTTGTTCAGATATCTACGGGGCGCTGTGTGCCCTGGGCGAAGCATTGCGCACCGTGCGAGGGTATTCGCACCAAGCCAGGCGCAGGCCCCATGAGTGCGGCAATATTCCTGCCTGGAGCGCCGCCCGCCGAAGACGACGGGCAAGCGGCCGCTGTGGCGACTCCTGCGCCCCCTGCAAGCCCGACGGTGCTTGGTTGCCCTTTCGCGCAGGGGTGGCAACTGATGGTGGTGACGGGGCGCGGGGCAGAGACGGCGTCGCCGCTGCTCGCGGCTGGCGCCGCGGGCCCAACCACGGCGGCCGCCCAGCCGAGCCGCTCGAGATCGCCGCGCCAGGGTGGCGGCGCTGCATACGACGAGCGCCTGCGCCACGCGTTGGCGCTCCAGCCGACGCTGGCCGAGTGGCAGGCGCTTGTCGTCGTCGCTCTGTGTCGTCGTCGGTAGTCGCCGTCGTCGTCGAATTTCGTCGTTGTCGCCATCGTCGTCGTCGTCGTCGGCGCCGATTCTTGTTGCCGATGTCGTCGGCCGCTGCCGCCGTCGCCACCGCCGCCGCCGCCGTCGTTGCCGTCGTCGGGCAGTGACGAGACGAGGGCCGACTGGCGACGGCTCCGACGGTGCCGACGCTGCATGTTGACGAAAGCGACGGCTGTGGCGACGAGGCGCACTGACGACGACGTGCACGACGGCCGACGGCGACGGATACGGTTGTTGCCTTTGTCGGCTCCAACCGTATTCGTCGCCGTCGGCCGTCGTGCACGTCGTCGTCGGTGCGTGTCGTCGCCAGAGCCGTCGTCTTCGTCACCATGCAGCGCCGACGCCGTCGGAGTCGTCGACAGTCGGCCCTCGTCACTGCCCGACGACGGCATCGACGGCGGCGGCGGCGGCGACGACGGCAATGGCCGACGACATCGGCGACCAAGATCGGCGCCGACGGCGACGACGACGGCGGCAACGACAAAGCTCGACGACGACGGCGACGACGAGGGCACCGATAGGGGCCAACGACGGCGACGATGACTATGAGGACTGACAAGGGCGACACCGACGACGAGGGGCGACAACGACGACGCGCCGACGACCGACGGCAATGGCGGACACGACAAAGGGCGGCGACGAATGCGAAAGGGATCCACAGCGAATGCGACGGCGACGACGACCGACGCGAGCGACAAGGGTTGTCGTCGTCGTCGTCGGTCGAGGCGCATGCTCGCGCGGCGGAGAGGACCGCCCGTATGCAGAGCGCGGCGGCTGACCGACTGATCGATATGGCAGCCATGTACAGAGCGAGGATCGACGGCCTGACGGACGAGAATACAAGGCTGAGGCGTCAGCTGTTGCACGAGCTGGGAGCACGTCGCGGGACAGGCTGAACGAGAGGCGTCGGGGCGTGGTGCTGCCGCTGCTAGAGCGGACCGCAGAGCCCGCGATGGAGCTGCTGGAGCAGCGTGGCCAGTTCGACTCGCAGGGTGACCAGTCTGATTCGCAAGATGACCAGTCTGACAACGTCTCGGCAGACTACTACTGCGACGAGGGCGAAGATATCAGTTCGCCCACGCATTGCCATGATGATGGCATGGCGCCTCCCGCAAGGGTCGCGCGGCGCGCTATTCCTCTACCAGATGCGCCTGTTTAAGGCTGCCCCTCTTGTTGGTGAGTGTGTGTTTGGCACCAAGTACGACGGCACGGTTGGCGCTTGGTCTAATCGTCTGACGTTTGGTCAGCGGCCAATGCCCACAAGGCGGGTTGATGAGCATCCGCCGCGCCATGCGAGATGTGCGTTGAAGCTGAGAGCGTCCTTGCCGCGGCAGCGGCCTCCCTCTGCGCATCGCCATTTAGAGCGGGGCAGTTTGGCTTGGATTGCGTGTGCCTCGCCAGTCGCACACTTGTGCGCGTCGTCACTGCCTCACTCGATTGCCTTCATTTTAGTTCCCGCAATGTCGCCCTTGGCCTCACTCGTGCATTTTTTTGTTCCCGCAATGCCCCTTGGGTGCTGGCACGGTTGCCTACCAACCCTATTGGTGGGGCCTATTTCTCATTGCCCCCCCCGCCAGAACGCCCAGCAGTGCCCGAAGGCCATGCCATTGTCTTGCCCTTACATCATAACCACACTACGTCAATGTCCTTTGCTGGTTGGAAATTTGCTCGTCTGGGCTCGTGTTCCTGATGTGGCTCTCGTGGGCTGCGGGTGGTAGTGGGCGCTCGTGGGTTCACCGTGCCTCCCTCACCCACCCCCTGGACGCCTCGTGAGGCTCTATTGGGCCATCTTGGAGCCAGCGTGGAGTCTTGAAGGCCCATCGGGCATGACGCGGTGGAACTGCACAACACATTAAACCTGTCAGTGGTTTTGCAGGGTGTGGTTTCGTGGGGTGGCTGTCTCAAACCAGTGCAAGAGCATTGGGGACTTCCTGGGAGCAGCCTTGGGGCGTTGGAGGCATGGAGGGCTCCTGGAGGCATGGTAGGAGCTGTCACTGGTCATCGTGGATAGAAAAGCTCACGCACACGCACATACATCCACATACATATACATATATATACACATATATGTTCACATTGTGGGCAACTATGGGGCCTGCTGTTTCAAAGCTAGACGATGCGCCTATACGACGATACAACGATAAAATGATATAATACGACAAGACGGTAAGGCGATACAACGGCGTGGAAAGCCGCCAAACGATAAGATGATACGACGATATATGGTACCGCCAGGTGATCAACAGACAAGCCGATAAACCGATACGATGTACCGTAACATCGTCATATCGTTGTGCCGTCCCACCGCCCAGCGCTGTAACTATCACCCCTGGTTCATAGCTAGCTATGCCGCGCTGTGCCATTCAACGGTGCCCCGATTGGCTCCCCTCAGGCCCCCCCCTTCCTGAAGCCCGAGCGCCCCACCTTGGTCTCCGCCCATCGAGGCGCATCACTTGGGAGCTCGCCTTGGGGCCCCTTCCAACAACCGAGCCAAAAAATTGTATCCTCCCCCTTCCTTCAAAAAACGTTTAAGGAAACGGTCTGTGGGCCAAATGTCGCTCGATCTCTGCGGTCTTTGGGCGTCTTTATCGTCGTGTCGTCGTATCGTCTTATCGTCGTGTTGTCTCACCATCCAATGCTGCACTATCTTGGGAATACCCCTATCTAGGGGATACCTCAGAACCCCCGCACCGTCGAACAAACCTAACTCATGCTGCTCGAGGCCCGCGCGTGGTCGGCGGACGCATGCGCTATAGCCGAGCTTCGAACAAGCACACATCACCCACCGCACATATACAACAACGCAGCACCAAACACACGCAGGATAGGTCCTCGTTTTGATCCCGCAGCGCCATGCGCTCCCTGCGCATTCGTCCTTCGTCTGGGCCTTCCTTGTTTTGAACCCGCTGCGCGCGTTCGGCCTTTGTTGTGAATATGTTTACCCGCAGCGTGCATGTGGGTCGTCGTGTTGAATCCGCAGCGGCACATGCCCTATGATGCTTAGCATGGGTCCTCGCTGGCCCTCGTTTGTTGAATGCACAGCGCCGCGCGTCTCCGCCCCCGCTTCGGGGCGTGGTAAGGACACGGGACACGATGATGGTGAGTATGATTATAGGGCCGATGAGGGGGATCAGGATGGGGGTCCTCGGCCACACAGTGGATCCAGCCGTGGCGACGATGACAGCCATTTGGGCCCAAGCCGTTGTGGCGACCACAGGTTGTGCTTTTTCGTTCGTGGAGTGCGGCGGCATGGCCGCCTACCTGTACACGGAGACCGAGATGACGTGCCCGCAGTCAGTGATGTTTGAGGACGGGACGTGGACCGATGCGCCGTTTATGGAGTGGAGCCGCACCGACCAGTTCTGGCGGTGCTATTTGTGTTCGAATGCAGGTACCCGAGTGACAGCGGACCATTTGACGGGGAACAGGCATCTTAGCAGGACCCAGGGCCAGTGGAACCAGCTGGGCCAATTTACGCGCGGACGGCAGCAGATCGTACGAGTTTACACGGGCTACAACTACCAGCAGAATCAGCCAGCGTTGCCAGCTCCAGGACTTGAACCGCCACAACCAGCGGGGGCACCGCCAGCACCAGCGGCGGCACCGCCAGCACCAGCGGCGGCAGCGCAGCACACGCAGACCATCACCGACGCGCTGGAGCAGCACACGCAGACCATCACCGACGCGATGGAGCAGATCATGGAGACGAAGACCGAACACATCGAGCGCATCGGGAGGAAGTTCGATGACGTCTTGGAGCGCCTGCAGGTCGTGGCCGACCGCTTAGCGCTCGTGTCCGACCGCCTCGCGGAGACGAACCAGCTGATCAGCGCGGCGCAGCCGCGCGGGGCCGTGCAGGCCGTGAGGGCCATGCAGGGGGCTGATGCCCCGCCGCGGGCGCACCAGTAGACGTACGGCGTATCGGATGATGCATCGCGCCATCCATCGGGCGACGATGGCGACGCCGACGCCGACGACGACGACGACGACGACGACGACGACGACGACGACGACGACGACGACGACGACGACGACGACGACGACGACGACGACGACGACGACGACACGGTTGCATGCATCGATCGATGCATCCGCAGTGCTTGAATAATTGCTAGCGCCGCTCTTTTACGCGTCAGTGGCGTGCTGCAGCAGCGCCGCTGCGACGACGTGTCAGCTCGCATCGGCGCTCTTGGCCAATAGGCACGAATTCTCGGCCGACACGATTGGCTGAAACATGTATCCCCTCTTCTGGCGCCCCAGGATATGTGTGTAGTTGGTGCATATACATGGCCGTATACGGCATGCCAGGATCACATGGTGGTATGAGTCTCAGGGTCTTAGGGGTTCCAGTTCTGAAACCCGTGTGGGTCGCATTGTGCAAGGTACTTGGCGGGCTGTCAAGACGAATGTGGTCGGCGCTAAAGCGAGAGTCGCATTCGCATAATGCTTACACTCATGCTAATTTAAAGCGGTGAAGCCCTGATGCACTGAAGCTTATGAAACAACCCCATACCCTTACCATATGGGCAATCTTGGAACCATAATGGAGACGCATTAGGAACCCGCGTGACTCGTTCCTCTTCTTTTCCATGATCCTTTCCCCGCCTTTCCCCCTTCCCTCTCCTCTCTCTCCTTCTTCCTGCGCCCTCCGCCACCCGACTTCTTCTTGCCCCTCACCTCGCTCTCTTTCCCGCGCGTCCTACCTAATCGCCGTTGCCCTCCCTCCCACTGCCCCTCGCCCGCGCCCGCGCCCGCTCCCTCGTCCGCCCGCTCCTGCCGCGCGCCCGCGTTTGCGTTTGCGCAACCCCCGCGCGCCAGAATCACCCGACGTTTGCGGGCGTTAGCCTGCAAACGCCCGCAAACGCCAGCAAACACCTGCAAACACCTGCAAACACCTGCAAACACCTGCAAACGCCTAAAACGAAGCAAATTGTAAGCAAATTGCAAGCAAAAAGTAAGCAAATTGAAGCACAATGTGCTTCAACGGGGTCAATTTGCTTCAATTAGCTTCAATTTGCTTCAATTTGCTTCAATTTGCTTCATTGGTTTAGCTTGTTGCATGCGCCGCGTTGCTGGTTACCCGCGTTTTTTAAGCTCAATGACCTTACAGTTTGCTTCAACGACCTTACTTTTTGCTTCAACGACCTTACTTTTTGCTTCAACGACCTTGACGTTTTGCTTCAACGACCTTGACGTTTTGCTTCCACACTCGTGTTTTTTAAGCAAAATGTAAGGTCGTTGAAGCAAAATGTAAGGTTGTTGAAGCAAAATGTAAGTAAACTGTAAGCAAAATGTAAGCTAAGTGGCGCGATCGCCAACGACGCTTTGCTTCCGCACCCGCATTTTTTAAGCAAAATGACGTGACTACGACTCGCGTTGACTCATGCGCGTCGTGTTTTTAAAGCAAATTGTCAAGTGTGCGAGTTAAGCATCTCCCACACCTCCCACCCACCCACCCTTACGCACCCCTTGCGCCCATGCCCACTGCCCACTGCCCGCGCGTGCCCTAAGTACCCCCCCCCCCCCCCCCTCCGTCTCCCATCTACCCGCCCTCCCCTTCCCCCATCGCCCGCCCGCTACCCGCCCGCCTGCCGCCCCGCTTGCTCCCCCCCCCCCACCGCGCACGCCCAGCGCCCGTTCCACCTCATGGCGCGTTTTTTTTGTCCTTGCGCACCCTGGCCGCACGTGTCCTCCTAGGTGCACCTCCTCTTCTCTTGCCCTGCCCCCCTCCTGATTACCGCCATCTCTTGCCACCTTCGCCCGTGCCCATCTTTTCCACAGTTCCGCCCTTTTGAAATGTAAGAACACGTCTAACTAGTGGTGGGCCTTCCTGGTGGGCCATTGAGCCACTTGGAGCCGACTCGGGGCGACCTCGGGGCCCCCGAAGCATTTTGAAAGCCATATTGGGCAACCTTGCGTTATATTATTGGGGCATATTGGATGTGCCATTGCAGTGCATGAAGCACTCTTGGAGCAATATTGGGCAATCTTGGGCGCTCCGACGCGTCGCGGACCACCTCGTCTAGGTTCACGGTGGGTGGTCGGGGGGGAAAGACTAAACCTTTCCCGCAGGGGAGAATGAGGCTTAGGGGAGAAAGCGACATTGACCGCCTGCCCCTGAATTGCTGGTGAAACAGATTGGCCCTGGCACTGGCGCATGGCCTTCCAGTGCGTTCCCGCCAGCCAGCCCCCCCCCCCCCCCATTCCATGCCACTCAGCCTGGGGCCTATTTGGCTCAGCATGGCAGTTCTGGCGGCCCTGCCAACGCATTTGGAGCCATTTGAACGCGAATTTCTCCAACTCCGAGCGGAAAGATCTGAAGATGGTTTTAAGTTTGTGCTGACCCTTCTTGCGCGGCGAGTGGACGATCAGCGGACGAAGCTGACCAGGTCCGCTTTGGAGGATATTGTTGATGTGCTCAGAGACAGGGTGCCGTTTCCACTTCGGAACGCTTCGCGTGCTTTCGCCAACTCATCCAGGGCCCATATCCGCGTTGATTGTAGTTGGTTTGGGCGCGCGGTCACGCATTGTTCTGGGTGCGTAGCTGAGGCAGCCCTAGGCAATGTAATTTCCCCAGGGGCGTGGGTAGGTGAAGAATATGGGGAAGGGGGGGGACAACCTCGTTGCATAATTTGGGTGGTGAGGCGGTTGCTTAAAGAAACAACGCTGCACGCCACTTCGGGCCAAAAGGCTCGTGGGATTCGACCGCGGCTGCCAGTAGATGTGAACCGCACGTTTGAGATTGACAGTGGGCTTGTTGAACGCTGCGCACCCGACGCGTTTTCTTATTCTTGGCGATGGTGGAACATGGACGTTGAGTGGATTCAGTCTGAGAGCTCGCGCCATCATACGTTCCCACTGCCGATTGCTAAACTAGGCGCGGGCTTGGCCAACCAATGCGAATATGAACACGTCATCTCTATCACGGCTTTGTGGCATATAGACAGTGGCTCTGTCGAGACAGATTCCGACCCCCCCTTCCCCCCCTTCCCCCCTGCGCTTGTTCATTTGGTCGCGCATCCACGTTTCACCGAGTAGTAGCTATAGCCCAAACGCGCCGACGTGATTTAACAAAATAATGCGCGCGTCGGGGGGCGAAACGGGAGTGCGCGCTGGTCAAACCCAACTGTCCCAGCCAGCCCAACCAGCCAGCCCAACCAACCCAACCAGCATAGCCACCTATCTAGCCAAACTTGCCCACAAACGCAACACCGCCGCCCAGCCAGCCTGCAAACCTGCGCTCACTTCGTAAGGAATGAGTGGCGGTCTGCCTGACACGGGGTCGCTAGCGCTCATGGTTAACAACAATAACGTACATATGTGGCAGTTTCTAGAAGGCTTGGGGGTTCCACCATCTCACTTGCACAAGCCTTTGAGAAGCTTAGTGCAATCTGGCTCTGCCGCTGAACCAATCACGGGCACATGCAGCAATGGCCGTCGCCCGCTCTTCAGGATGTTTATGTGCTCGGTGCTGTATTTCCTAGGCCTTCTGTCGTGGATCCTGCAGTGGAAGTCGAGAGTCCTCTCTCTAGTTAGGGCGTCTTTTCTTATTCTGCAGCAGCTAGACAACGTGCTTCCTGGGGCGTTTACAATATACTTAGGCGACGGCATCTGGCTGCCAGTGCACGGGCGCCACATGGATTCAGGGTCTGTTCTGGTTGTGCTTGCGTATGTGGGGCGTGCTGCATCGTGGCATGATCTTGGAATTGAGTTGCCCCGCCTGGACGCAGTTCGGCACGTTCCGTTCCATTGCGTGCTGTTTGCAGTGATGCGCGCCAGTAACAGCGGAGTTGCTGCCATGAGGGTGTGCAAAACTTGGATTTCAGCAATTGCTAAGATGGTTGATGCAAGTAGTTGGGGTGGTACCTTATCCTCTGAGTTGCCTGCTATCCGCCTTCCCCGTGATTGTGATTCAGCATTCAACGTTCAAGCTGCCGCGCGGGGGGACGATAAGTTCTTGGTGACGGTGAATCGTTTTCTAGTCAGACGCACTGGTTACAGCAGGTCCGAGGATATTTTGTTCCAGGACCTGCGGGGTGATGGGCGGGGAAGGGAGGTATGACGGGCGACCAGATGAGTTGGCATCGCAATGGGGAAGCAATGCAACGGGCGCGGGGGTTGACATGAGTATGCGCCTCCAGTGCTTGGCAACTGTCGGACATAATTGTGATGTCGCGCGTTTCATGTCGTTCTTCGGCGCTTGATCCGCGTGATCGGGCCAGCCGCTGACTGCGGCGATTGGCGCACGCAATTGGTGCCGACATGTCAGAACAGTGGCGTTCTCCCGTTGTGCGCCGAATAGGCTGGCCTATAGAGGCCCAGCCCACTCTTAGCAACACTGCCCCACTGCGTGCGATCGCAGGAATGTCTCGGGTCTGGCGTTGCGCGGCCATGTTCACCTTGACGTATTGACGCTCACTTGCAAGTTCCCGATGTGGTTTATATCGGTGCACATTGCTGTACGTGTGCGTTGCATTGCCCCCTAGTTTGCCCACGCAGTTTTTGCATTGATTCATGGTTATCTTGGCTACGATGGTGTTTTCCAGTGAGGCCTCAGGCGGGCCCGTGGCAGAAGGCTAAATAAAGACATGCGACAGCGTAAAGGCGACCGCGATCAGTGTACCGCGGCTCGGAGAGGCGCCTATTAACAGCAACATGCCAGTAACACGCACATTGCCGCATCGGCATTAGCATCCATCGGTGTAGTGTAGCATGGGGCACACCAAGGCATATTGCATACCCGACTAGTACAACCTAGAGTGTCGCAGAGTGGTGTGTGTTCGAGCATGACAGGGGTAGGATGACTGTGCAGATAGAATATGGCAACGGTGGTGGTAGTAGTGGTGATGTACACTATACGCCATTGTAAACAAGAGTAGAATATCGTCGCTTCGAATTGCGCAACGAACAAAGATGACTATAACATTTGTAATGAAATAACCTATTGACTAATCGAGTCGTGTCGAGTAGCGTAGATGAAGCTAGATAGATGTGTGTTAACTGGCGCAGTGCAGCTTGGATTGCAGAACAACTAGGTTCGATCGCGTTAAACCAGCGCGGCACAGAGTCGAGACGCGGAGCGCTGGGTAAACTAGAGTAGGGTAGTGCAACACAACATCATAATAGCAACGCGTCAAATGGAGTAGGAACTGATAGACAATGGAATCGTTACTGGTGCAATCGTAGTAGTCGTAATAGTAGGTGGCACAATAGTAAGGGGGCAGGGGTTGGGGCCTTGCATCTGCAGTTGATTGTCGGGGCCGCCCTCGCATTATTTGCAAGAGTCTTCGTGGTGCTGATTTTGGTGCAGCTGACAGCTAGCAAGTGCGTTTATTGTTGCTGTGGCGTCGTCGGTGGCCCATGCAACGCAACGCAGGTGTAGTGCCAAAGTTTGCGTGCGTGCGTGCATTGTTCTATAGAGTGTGGTGCGTGCAGGAGCACCGCGCAATGAGCATAGCGCATGCATGCCACCGCTCGTTCTTGCTTGCGCCCGCTGTCCTTTCATTGTCAAGCAATGGCGTCGGGTAGTGCTGTGCACAGGAAGTTGCGTACCGCGACCATTACAGATTTTACCAAAGGATGGTGGTGAGAAAGATGGTCATGATGTATTTGCTCAAGTCTAGGCTACACCACAAGGCCGCAGTGGAAGCGACATTGCGGGATAACGTTGCCGTCACGTCTGACATCGTTGCGTTTGATGCGTCCAGGGTTGCGTGCAGAGAAGTCCTTGCCATCCAGTCTCATAGCAACGGCGTGTTCAGTGCTCTCCCGCTGCAGGTGTTACCAGATCAAACAGCTACGCTTGACGTTTCTCAAGCAGTCGCAAACCTCAGCAAAGCTGTGCAAAAACAGGGAACTCGTGGAAAGTCGTTGAAAAAACCTGCTGGGATGGCTACAAAAGTGTTGTGTTGCGCTGTTGTGTCGGCAATGTTCCAAGTGTTCCCCTATGAGAACGCTCGCGTATGGGTCCCGTTGTGTCGAGATCTTCCGCGACCGCGCACGTTGCGCGCGTGGGACGACAATGTACGCCAGTTCTACAATTGGGACGCGCGCGCAGGACAGTCCACTGGGTGCTGGACCCAGCTCTATGGGAAGTTGGCAAGGGGGCAGTCCGTTCTCTTGTCTTCTTGGCGGACGAGGGGTCAACTGGGTATAGTTTGTGGTGGTGGCTAGTGTATTGTGGCCTGCGCTGCATGTTTTTCCGAGATCCACCCCATCGGATCAGTAATTTGTACGTGCACAGCATGCGAGGGGTCAAGCAGGGCATCCAAGCTGCAATGGACGTGCTTCTGGTGCACAAATACAGGCGTGCGCCATACGGCTCAGGCAGATTTTGGCGAGAGGCAAAGGAAACGATCGCTCTGGTGCAGAAGCTGGGCCTACGCCATCCAATTATACATGATTTTGCGCCCGCCATCGCTAGGGATCATGGCTTGAGCGTCGATGAAGCTCTGCACGACAATAAGGTGATGACTAGATTGTTGCAATCATTTTCAGCATCGGGCGCAGGACAACGAGTGGAAACGCGAAGGTGGTGGACAAAATGGGACGCAGATTTGCACCTCGACAAAATGTGGCACACTCTTCTCGCAGCCTTGATAATGCAGTTCTATATTGCTGGGGTGGACCCCTGGGTAATAGCCAAGAGGAGCTCCGTCGACACACCAGACAGGGACGACGATGACTCGCGCAAAGAATTTTGTTTCAAGCAGACTGTGTTGACAATACTTATGTCCAGCTTTAACCAAAATATGCTCCGTTCCCAGCTTGAGACGTTCCGAAGGATTCGCACCCACCACAAAGAGTTTATCGAGCATCATGTGAAGCCAGGGCGCACTCTGCGGTTTCACGTCCTGTGGTCGGACCTTCAGGAGACGGGCTTTAAATCGCAATGTTGGCCTACAAGGGTTCTCGCGAGATCGACCTGCGTGTTCGCCGTGGCGCTTCGCGCATGCATCCCCGCCAGTTCATCCAGAAACGACGCCCAAGCGAGTTGAAGTAATCACGGGGACGCTGGCGCAAAGGAGGGGACAACCAAGCCGAGTGAAATAATGCATAGCCGACAGGTGATGAAGTCTGGATGGATGGGGGATCTGGGTGTCGTCTTAGTCGTCTTTGGGCGGTCTTGGTGCATCTTGGTGCGTAACAGGAGCCACATTGGACGATTTTGCGCTATCTTGAGCCATCTTGGAGGTCATCGCGGTCTCTTCTAGGCCCTCTTGGAGCCACCTTGGGCCATCTAGGGCGCTCTGGTCGATAGCGGGGCACCCCGCCCAGAGCCAGGGGAGGGGGTCGGGAGGGGGGAGGGGGGCGGGGCGCGCCTTCCCCCGAAGGGGGAGCACGGGGCTTGGATGTCCAACGCTTGAGACCGCCTGCGCCCAGAGGCCTTGCATTATCACTCACAGGAGGTACAGCGCAACGAGTGATGCCGACTCAAGTGCCGTCGACCTTGACGCGTGTGTATGCACCCTCATATATGTACATCGCTGCGTAAATGTATTATGTGTTGGGCCTCCCTCTGTCCGCTTTATTCTGCGTGGCGCTACTCCGACCCACGTCCATTCATTACACTCTGCGCTTCGCGACGCGGCATTACCTTACCCCCCACCGCTCCCTGCTCCATTATCAGGTCTACCGAGGGCATTTTTATATCGCTAAGCTCGTCTGATCGGGTCGTCGGCACTCCTCTCGGCAATGCCCCCTTCTGTCCAGGACCGCGTAGCGTTTCGCCATCCGAATACATGTGGTGCTGCTCTGCTCTACACAGCGCCAAGCCATTGCCGACCCTTCTGCGTTGGGTTCTCGCTTTGACTGAAGCATTGCGGTCGCGATACCCTCCCCCCCGCACTTCTTTTGTCTCAGCCCCTCGCATATTCTCTTCCCTGCCTTCACCTTGGCACTCGCGTGCCTGTCAGCGTGCGCTTTACCTCGCCATCCTGTATACCTGACGGCCTTCGGCCTGTCCCGCCACCGTGTCTGGGTTTGGCTGCCCGCTAACGTATTGCAACAGCCCGTCGGGGGCCTCTTGGAGACAGTTTTGAGGCATGGGGCATAATGTTGGGACATAGTTTGGGCTGTGTGTGGCTTTTTTATTGCCTCTTGGGGTCTCGTGGGCGCCTCTTTGGGCGTCCTGGGGGCTTTCTGAGACGGGAGTTTCAACATGTTGGTTTGTGATCCCTCTCACTCATGGGCCTCTGTTGGGGTTCCCTTGGGGCTCTCTTGAGCAGTCGTCGGCGCTTCTTGGGCCGTTATGGTGCTTGGGCCGTCTTCTGTGTTCTCATAGGGGCATGCTGCGTCACCTTGCCACGGTCTCTATGACCTCGCGGTCCGTCTTGGAGCGTCGGAAGCTCGAGGAGGCGAGGGCCCCATCACCTTTTTGACGCTTCGCTTGCCCCAACCAACCCATCTAGAAACGACCAGCACGGGAGCGGGTACATCAGGAACTGCTGGACGCATGCAGTTGCGCGGCCGTATTCAGCAAAAATAAGGGCCACAACTGGCTCCCTTGAAGTTTAAGATGAAAGTCAATGCACCAAGCCGTCCCGCTCGACCCCCTCTCCATTTGAATCCGTCGTAAGAACAGGTGTTCTATTCTATGGTGGTCCCTTCGTACATGTGCTCAACCCCCTCCCCACATCCCGCGAAGCCGCCGCGGATGCAAGTGTTTCGATTGTATGCGGCACGAGGGGTGTGATGATGAGGGGGGAAGCGGAAAGGAGGTCGGAAGAAAAGGACACTGACAAGAAGGATGAGCAATCCAAGTTTGGGCGCATATTCTTGCGAGGTGTTAATGGGGAGCGCTTGGGGCCATATTACGGATTTTCTCGCGCTCCCCGTGGGGCTCTGTTGGGGCTCTCTTGGGGATCTCGTGGGGCTCTCTTGAGGCTCTCTTCTTTTTTTTTTGAGGGGGGGGGGGTCGTGGGGCCCTATTGGGGCTCGTTTGAGGGTTCTGGGGTGCTTCTTGGGGCCGTGTGGAGACACTTTGCTCACCCAGAGGTTGGTCTTAAAATTAGCGTACATTCCCCTCCCCGTCGGAAACCAAACGCAGGCGCATTGGGGTCATCTTGGGCCGCTTTTGGGGCACCCCTGGGCGCTATTGGGGTCGTCGAGGGGCCCTCTTGGGCCTCTCTTGGGGCTGTGTTGTGCCACCGTGGAGCCATCTTGACGCCTCAAGAGCCAATCGGACGCGAACAAAAACGAAAAGGCAAACCACTTTGATTTTCCTTAAGCCTTGAAACCATGTTGGTCGCTTGGGGTGTCTTTGGAGGGCTCGGAAGGCACTTGACACCTTCTTGGGGCCGTGTCAAGGCCTCTTGGGTACGCGTTGGAGGCTATCGTGCGCCATGTTGATGTAGATATTGGGCGATCTCAGGACATTTCGGGCTAGCTAAAGCCCTCTTGAAGCTAGCGTGGACCATGTTGGACGCTCTGACCCCTCGCGGGGGAGCCCGCCTAGAAGCAGTGAGGGGGGGGGGGGGGGTGGGGGGGGCTTACCTCCCGAGCAGGGAAAGGAAGGAGGTTAGAACATGAAGCGCCCTAGACCACCTACGCCCAGGGGGCTGGTGGGGCAGGCAAGCGCAAAGGAAATACCTGATAGTGCCATGCTGGTGCCCTTTTGATGGGCTTTTTGGAGCTGTCCAGTTGCCTCTCGGAAGCTTCGTGGGCAATATTGGGGTTCTGTTGGACGTGGTGGAGCGGTCTCGGGCAATCTCGGAGGCCTCTCGGGCCTGGGCGGTTGTGGGCCCCGCCCTTCTCTCGGCCATTCTCGGTGCCATTCGGCCTCTTGAATATCCGTGCGGCCGAGCCCGCGAGCGCGCGGGCGCGCGCGGAAACAGTTCACCAGCCTGCTGGGCGTATGGTTTAGAGAGTTCGGTACTCTATGTTCCAAGCCATGTTAAACCTATCCCTGCACCCCCCTGGGTTTCGCAACAACCCATGCGATGCCCCGCAGAAATAAATGCAAACATTTCGCGCGGACCTTGCGCTGCCCTGCGATACCGTGCAAACCGACCCTACAATACCCCGCAAAGCAGACACCAACATCACATTGCAAAACGACCGTGTCTATACATCCGAAATCCGACAATGTCATGGAAACTGCCTTGCGACGCCTTGCAATGGCTCTGACACCCCACCAACTTGCTGGGTACATGCTCGTCATGATGGTATCGCGTCCCTGGCGGCCTCTCGGGGTGCTCTCGAGGCTGCGACGCAGCCTCGAGGGCCCCGAGAGCGGGGGTAATAAAGGGTCGCAAGAATCTCCTAAGGGGGCCCAGGAAGGTTCCAAAAGTGGCACCAAGATGCGCCCCTGCTGCCAACGCCGAGGACCGCCATTGGCAGCAAGGTGGCGCTCTGGGCGCTCCACTCACCCCCTCCCCCCACCCCCCTCCCTCTAGGCCAACCTTGGTGCATATTTTGGCACCGTTTCAAGGGCGTTCCCAAGATGGGCACCCTGCTGTCGAGGACGAGGGCCGCGATATTGGCATCGAGACGGCCATCTTGATGCCCTTCGGGGCCGTCCTAAGGCCTTCCTGGGATCTCCTCGGGACCCTCTCGGGCCCCATCTCAGGAGCCAATGTGGGCTTTGGAAGGGGCCTTCAGGGGGCGCCGAGAGGGCCGCGGGATGAACCCCCTGCTGTCCAGGACAACGGCCGCCCTCTTGACAGCAAAAGGGTATTATTCGGGCCCCTCTCAAGGCCCTCCTGGGCAAATCCTGGTGCCCGCTTGGTGACTTTTAGGGGCGTTCCCGCGGCTTCTGAGCGGTCCCGACAAGACCGCCTCGTTCTGAACGAAGGTCGCCCTCTTGACGGCAAGCTGGCTCTCTTAAGGTCCTCTCGGGGCCGTCTTGGGGCCCTCCTGGGGCCACTTGGGGCCATTTCAAGGCTCCTCTAGGGAGCCCCGCCAGGGCAATCGCGGGCCCCTCTTGAGCCCCCTCGCGTGGTGTTTGTCTGTTGCGCGACGCGCTGCTGCGCGGGGTGCTACAACGGTTATCTTGCCAAAGCATCGGGTGTTCTAAACCACGCAGACAAACTTGATAATACACGCGGCACATACATACTTTTCAGCCCATGCAATACATACGCTACACACATGCACGACACTAGCACACGACACTACACGATTCCACCGCACGCATGAATCACACGAATGCATCATACCGATACACCGCGCGGATACACTATCCCACACTGCGTGACACTTAATCAATGCCCGATGTTTAATGCGCCATTATTAACGCGCGACCTTTAATGCGCGCGACACGTCTACGCTGATGCACGACGCTGACACGTCATACGAATACACAGCGCAAATGCGTTACCCCATACTAGCACACTTTACGTTACATTCAGCGCGCGGCATGTCATGCGCATTACTTAATGCGCGAAAATACGTGGCCACTAAAATGTAACCCTTACTTCACGACATTTGGTACCCTACTGTTCATGCGCGGTTATGCGCGACCCTGCGCGACAGCTGATACGCGACATCTTATGCACGAGCTGTACAGCACGACGCTTTACTCATAGTCCAGGCTTGAGACACGACGCTGTATGCATGCACAACACTCAACCAAACTTGACACGCTGCACTTAATACACAAGACTTTGCAAGGCTCAATGCACGATGAATCGCATGTGGCAATGGGTGTACGTCGTTCAGTACGCACCATCTAATATACGCAACGGTTTAAACGCGACGCTTTACACACGGCAAGCTGCAAACGACACTTCGCACACGGCATTTTAATACACACCATGCAAGACGCGACACGCAAGTTACGACATTTAACAACACCACACAAATGGCACGATGCATACTTAGGATGCGACACTTTATACATAACAAATGATACACTAGATTTCATATACGGTGGTTAATACATCAGACTTCGTACCGTAGAGTTAATAACACATTACATGTAATGCACGTCACCAAATGTGCGACACGTAAGATGCTACTCGACATGCGCTACACTGAATATATGGCACAACATGTACCACACTACATATATTTCCCGAAATTTATCAATCTAGAGAGACTTCTCAATCTGCTACACCAAACGGGTTGCCACTCAAGGCGCTAAACGAATGCACGACTCTAATGACTCTATACTGATACTGGTACACTCTTCTGGCACACCATACCAACACACCATACTAATACAGCGCAAGGCCCACTACACTAGTACACTACATTCATACACTAGGCTAATACACTGCACGCATACACTACGCCAACACAACCTCCAATACTTTACCGTTACACCATACTTAATATCCGACGCAAAATACACGACACGGAAAACGCAAAGTTGAATACGCAACACTTACCACACGATATTTAGTACACGACACTGGGACCGTCTTGGGGCTCTCTGGGCCCTCTCTTGGGGCTCGCTTTGGCTACCTATAGGCAACCCTGAGGTCTCGGGAAGCCACCGGAAGCGAAAAGGTGGGACGACAATTGATATTGATGCCCATCAAGTGTTTGATTGGTTTTGACATATTTGGTGTTTCCTTTGGGAAGCCCCGTGACTTCACGGTTATCTTGGGCTCTCTGAAGACCTCTTGGAACCGTGCAACACAACGTAGTGCATTTGATGCTGTATTATGCAGTGAATTGGCGTAGTACGTCGGTGTAGCAAATCCGCGGGGAGTTGTTGTGTAATGTATCATTGTAGCGTCCTCGTGTAGCGTACTGGCGTAGTGCATTAACGAAGTGCACTAGCGGAGCGTACTAGCGTAGTCTAATTGGGGCAGTGTGAAATAGTGTGGTGCATGTGTGTGATGTATGCAGGTAGTGTATTAGAGTAGTGTATAAGCGTTGTGCATTCGTGTAGTGTTTCATAGAGGCAGATGTGCGTTTAACGAGCACTCTCAGTCCAAGGCAACTCGCCTGGGCATCTCCTTTAAATGGGCTGGTGAAGGTACGCGAAGCGTCAAGCATGTAGAAATTTGGGGTCACAGCCTTCATCAGCCTAGAGCACAGGACTCAAGACAGAGAGCACCAGACGCCTGGATGCAACTCCGTTTCGCGCCTCGAGGCACGGTGGCGGAGTTGGCGTGTTTTTTTTTTTTTTTTTTTTTTTTTTTTTTTTTTTTTTTTTTTTTTTTTTTTTTTTTCCGAAGGGTTCAATAGATGACGGGGCGCTGTTTTGGCGTTCGCGGTTTGGTGCCTTTTCTCCCAGGAGTGGGTGCGAAGCATGGTCATGCCTGCGCTTTCTGACGCGTTGCAGCTGTGCTCTACGTTCGTGTACATCGGGCTGACAGAGACTGTCGATTTTTTCCCCATTGCACTAGATGGCGCGGTTGCATCTAATGATGACCCAGACGAGCTGCAATTACTCCTGGTAACGCATGTCAGGCAGGCACTTGTGCACTGCAGGCAGCTGGTTGGGTATTCTCTCACTCCTTCAACATTCCCATGGGCGTGGGCGGGTGCTCTGGCAGATTCCGACGAAACGCGGCAGAGGACGATCGACCATGCGCAGCAGGTGTGGGATCTCGTGCTTTTCCTAGAGCGTTCGCAAAGCCCTGTGCACGCGGAACTCGCCAAAACGTTGTTTATCAGAGAAGCAGTTGTTTTTCGAGAGCCGTTCAATATGTTGCAGGCAAGTGGGTATCGCATGACTGACCGCCTGGAGCAATACATACGTTCTCTATTTGAGCATATGGGTAGCAGTCTATCGCTGGAGGCGGCGCGTCTCCTGTTGTTTTTACTTCTGGTTTGCTATTGCAATGGATCCTCCACGCGTGTAGCGCGGGCGCAGCATTATGTGAGCGCACGCTTGCCGTGCGCGTTCTCATGCATGTAGCGTTGTGAGTACACTTGTGCGTTCTATGAGCTTCTGATCCGTCACATGCCAATGTTTATTCAACACTGTAACGCTCGGTGTACGTATTGTGGCACTCGTGTCATATCGTGGCTGCCTCATGCATCTATGCGTGGCGTTGTGGGGTGCCGTAGGGGCCCGTTGCGTCGTTCTTGCAATGAGTGCGTCTGTGCGCAAGCGCACGCGCGCGCAATGCCCTCTGCGGTTTGCATGCCCGTCTCTCCCCAGTTGTATTTCAACGACGCGAGGGACAACGAGTCGCGGGCGGCTCGCCACAAGAGCCGCTGCGACGCATCTCTCATGGCTCTAGGGATCGCTACTCTGAAGCACAGGTACCCTCATTCTGCCCACATTGACCTGTCGCCCGAGGATGTCGCGTCCATGTCAGATTCGCTTACACTAGATAAGCATACTTTTGGAGGCTCCACGAATGCAACATCTTTGCTCACCTTTGACGTTGATGAGCTGGTGAACGCTCGTTCTAAATGGAGGTCAACAAGCCCTGGCAAGTTCGAATTGAACCAAGCATTTCTGTTCAAAGTGTTGTTATCCGTTGACAGTGATCATTGTGAGTTTTTGTGGTTGTCCTCGTTGTACAAGGTTCATGCAATAGTGTCGGACTCCGAGCTGAACTACTACTACATCCTTCAAGTGGCGCCGAAGGGCTTGTTATTGTTGGAGATGGTCGAAGAGTCCGAAGGCATACTGAGGTTTGGTTTCGGCCCTGAGCGGGTCAAGGTAACAGCTCCGCCATCGGTTGACTATTTCATCTGTTGGGACGTCGAACTTGGCTTTCACGTAGAAGGCGATGAATCCAGGGTTCGTTTCCGCGTGGGGGAGGCATTTGGTGTGCTCCGATACGCAATTCGCAATTATTTTTCGCTCTGGCCTGCACCGCTGCTCAAAAGCATTGCAAAACACTTGCTAGATATAAAGGTGCCCAGTGGGGCGTCGCACATCGACGTGGCAACGTCGGTTGTCAATGCCAGTGACGCTACAGAGCCAGAGAGACAGGCAGCCATATCAGCAGTGAAAGCATTGATCGAGAAAAGGTGCCAGAGGAGAGCGGAAAAGCTCAGACAGCCAGACGATGGGGACGCACGTGATCAAGACGATGTAGACAGCGATGCCTCTGACCCTGGTTTGCACGACGGAGTTGTAACCGAACAGCTTCGAGCAGAAGCGCGCCCCGAATTGGTTGCACTGGCCAGCAAGGAGGTTGATTATCTACTCGGGGCTTGCCCCGCGGGGCAGGCGCTGGGCGAGGAAGAGGATGACCGCGGTGTCGAGCAGCTGAAGCTGCATGCCGACGCGAAGGTTGCATCTCGCCCGCCGAGGAGAGTGCGAAAGAAGAGCCCGCCCGTGAGCAGCCAAGCTAGCAAGCGCCCTCGAGCGCCCTCACCGTCTCCGCCGAGCCCCTTCCTGTCACCAGTGAAGGGCGTGTGTGGACAGTCGCCGCCTGGGGGCATTTTTAGTCCCAACGGTGACCAGGGGCAGGTCCGCCACCCTACGCTCCTAACCTCTGACGAGGAAAACTCGGACGGCCCAGTGTTCATTCCTTGGGATCAATCTGCCGATTGTCTAGGGGTTGGCCCGCCTGCGTTGCCCGACCCGCCTGCTTCTCCAGAGTTGGCGATGCCAGTGGCGGGATCTGGCCCTGGCCCTGAGCCGCCAGTTTCACCAAGTGTGTCAGCCCCTCCAGGGCCAGACACTCCACCCGAGCCAGCTGCCAGCGTTGCCGTTGGCGCTCGCGCTCACGATTTCAGCCGCGTTCCGCTGACGTGTCAATTTTGTTTGGTCGAGCCGCTGATGCGCTCGCCCTACTGGGTTGCAAAGCTACCGCATGGCCTCGAATACAGGGGCAGCAAGTCGCATTCAGCGACGTTTGGCAGGATGCGGTCGGAGGAACAAGCGAAGCTGCAAGTTTACACGTGGCTGCAGGAGGCAATAGCGCACCATGGTTTATAATATATCATGTTTCTCTTTGATGCTTGCATGCTGGCAGTCGGCATCGATGCATTGAGACTGTACTGTGTGCGGTAACTTTCCTTGCGCATGCAAAGCCGCCTTGCCGTATAGAAAATGGCATGCGGCCCATCCCGCCACCGCGTCTGGGTTGTGGGCCAGGCGGCTGCTGAATGCTCGTTGGGGTCTCGGGGTGGACTTCTCGGGTGTCTCTTGGGAGCAGTTTTGAAGCGTCTTGGGGGCAGTGTTGGTGCCTCATGTGGCATCTTGTGGGCGTCTTGGGTTGGTGTGTCTGCCTCGCGGGGGTCTCTTAGAGCCTCTTGAGTGCCTCATGGGGGCTTCGTGGGGGGCATCTTGGGGCATCCTTGCGTTTGGGCGTCGCGGCGCTTCGCGTGCCCTCGCCAGCCCATCCAGACAACATGCTTAGCCGAGGTGCGTTGATCATGGCCGTGCAGCATAATGCAGCGCACCATCGTGCATCGTAACAGCGATGCCGCCAAGATAGGCCCACGCGTGCCCCAATGAAGATCCCGAAACGCGCCTTAAACGGGCACCAAAAAGGCCCCAATCGGCCCCCGATGCTTCCCGACAGCGATCGCCCCCCCCCCCCCCCCTCGTTCGCCCATTGGCCATGGGGCCCTTGCGGTGCCTTGCTGAGCCCCTTCCAGAGGTGGTCTCTAGGCGTTCTTGGGGCCTTCGTGGGATCGTCTAAGGCCCTCTCGGGCCTTGGGCGGGTTGCAAGAACCTGCCGTCACCCCCTTTACCCCCATTTCTTCCAACCCCTGCCGCGCCACCTCCCATCATACCTCGTCGCCTCGCTTCCCGCCGACCCTCATATCGCTACGTGCGCATCCCTTCTGCTCCATCGACCTCCCTTGCTCTCTCGCCGTCCCCGCGCCCTTCTACCCGTCACCTCCTCCCGCAGCCCTCCTTCCCCTCACCCCTCATCCCCGCGCTCTTCCCGCGCCCGAACCCCGTCCCGCCCACGTCCACCAATCGCCCGCTCCTGTCTCCCGCACCCACTCAAACCCCCCCCCCTCTACCCCCCTCCACCCCCGCCACCCCCGCCGCCCGAAGATGGCGCTCGCAGCCCCAAGGGGCACTAATCAAATTTCAAGAGGGCCCAGAATGGGCACCGAGAGGGGCGCAAGCGGGCCCCAAGCGGGCTCGCATAGACCCCGATTGCAATGTGCAAGTTGCCGCTCCTCCCCATGATACTGTGGGCCGTCTTTGGTGCGGTTTGTCTCGGGCCCGCCATTCACCGTGGGTGGCCTCCCTCCTTGCGGCCTCGTTTTGGTGTGCTGTTTTAGTGTATCCGTGCAGCTTTCCGCAATGCACCTCGGAGTTTTCGATGGGTCCTTCCCAGCGCCTCGAATGTCACCGAACGCACGGCCCTACACAGCCCGCCCTCCGCCGCCCCTCCCCCCCCCACTCGCGGCCCCCGTTCCCCCCGCGCCCTCTCCCCCCCCCCCCCCGATATTTTAGAGAGGGGAGAAGCACATTATTGATATATACGCGGGAGGCAGTTGGGGTTGCAAGGTCGTTGCAGGGCGTTGCAAGGCCCTGCGCAGCCACGCGCGCAGTATTGCATGGCTTCGCATGGCGGCGCGCCGCTTTTTTGCATTGAGTTGCATGGTACCGCGGGTGTCTGCATCGCAGGGTGTTGAAGGGCATTGCGGGATCGCGTTGCAACGCGTCGCAGCGTAGCGTGGCGTGCGCGAGGGGGTGTCGCACCCTACGTCACAAGGTCGTGCGGGTGTTTTTGGCGAAACGCAGTGGATATAGTAGCGACTATGGTTGTTAATGGAAATTGTAAGAGCTCCTATTCTAAATCGCAAGCGACACGGGGGGCGGCACCGCCGCCGATCCCCGCCCACACCCCAGGAAGCAAGGCCGCCCCGCGAGGGCGGGGAGGGCCGCACCCTAAACATTTTATGTTTCACCGCGTTTCACCATGGCAACATCTGGGTTGCTGTGTTCCCGCCTTTGAAGGGGTTTTCGTTCTCGAGGTTGAGGACATGGCGGCGTTGCGTGCCAGAGTGCGGCCGTTTCTGCGCCCGATATGTTTCATTCTATGCGCTTCAAAAAACGAAAAAGCGAGAAGGCCATCGGAAAGCGAAAAGGCGAGAAGCCAACAATCACAAGTTTCTTTTCTAGGTTTTGGAATGATTTTGGCATCTTGGAGGCCTCCTTTGGGGGCTATCTTGCATCATGGAGCCGTCTTGGGGCGGTCTTGGGGCCTCTTGGAGCATCTTCGGGGCCATCTTGAGGCATCTTCAGCTATCTTGAGCCATCTTGGAGCTCGTCTTGGGCTCTCCGAGGCGCTCTTGGAGCCGTCTTGGGCCACGTTGAGCGCCCCAGCGCGTGCCCCCCCCCCCCCCCCCCCCCCGCCACCCCCCCCTTCCCCCCCTCCCCCCCTCCACACACACGCACACGCGCATCTCCCAGTGGGAACCCTTGTCTTCTTTTGATGTGCACCTATCTTGCGGCATTTGCAGTTGCGCATGGTTGTCGCATTCGACAGGGTTGCTCGTTCTTACTTCAATAGTGTCGCATTGGGCGCGCCTTGTGCGCGGCTTCCGCCAAATGCATTCGCATATGCACTTTATGCGACGCATGCACTGAACTTCGGTGAACGTCGGCGTTGCTCGTGTTCTTGCGTCGCGGCCTCCGACAGCCAACTCGGAATCGTGAAATCATCTCGCTTGGGCGCGCAATTCGCGCACGCGCCCCCATCCCCCAAAACCAAAAAAATCTAAGCAAAATGAGCTTTCCCATTCAATTATGAGCATTTTCAATTATGTAGTAGACCCTCTACTCGAATTACGTCGCCCCCATTGGCCCGTGCGACGTGCGCATTGCGGACTACACCGCGGATTCTGCAGGGAGGCCGTCGAAGAACGATCCCCAGTGGCTCCCTGAGTGGCTGCATCGAACAAGCGACTCCATCATCTCTCGGCGATGGGTGCAAACGAAGGACATGCCCAAGTGGGACTATGACCCTAACCGCAGTAGCGGAGTCAGAAGAAAGCTCGGCTTGGCAGCGCTGCCCCTCGTCGGCAAGGTCATTCAGAAGGAGCTCAACGAGACGACCTTCGCCACGCACTGGTACGAGGGCCTCCACCAAAACCTCGTCTTCGTCGGGCACGGACGCGCGAGTCGGGCGAGCAAGCGGAGGCATGGAGAGGCGCGATCTGCCGCAGTTGCGGACAAGCCGTGAGTGCGCCAAGACCGATGAGCCGCAGTTGCGGCACAGAGCTCAGTAATTACTACTGCGCGCCTGCTGCCTGCAGTTGCGGGGTAGGAGACCCCTCCTTAGCGAATAACTAATTGCATGTTGCCGCGTAGGATAGCCCGCAGTTGCGGGGTAGGAGAGCACGCGGTTGCGAACTCGCAGTTCGCAATAAGTGTGCGCGCGCTGGGTCATCGTCATCGTCGTCGTCCGACGTCGTCGTCGTCGTCGCTGCCGTCGTCAGCATTGGCAGCATCATCGTTGGAATCATAATCATCATCATCGTCATCATCATCATCAGCAACAGCAGCAGCATCAACATCGTCATCGTCATCATCATCATCATCATCATAATCATCATCGTCGTCGTCGGTCGTCGTCGTCGTCGTCCTTTCGAGCTTCGAGGTTGCGGCAGTTGATGCTGGGAAGGGCTCCCCTCCCCTCCTCGTCCTCCACCAGGCCGCATCCCCCCGCCTTCTCCCTCCTAGCTCTCCTTCCCCTTCCCCTCCTATTCCTCCTCCAGCCTGCCCCCCCCTCCTCCAGCCTGCCCCCTCCGAATCTCTGTTCCGAGATTTTGATTTCAAAGTTGGCCTTCCGTAGTCCGCAGGCACTTCGGCTCAGCGGGTCGTTGGGCTCCTGAGCGACGGACGTCGTGCCATAGTCCGCAATAGCGGGTGGAATGAGCGACGCCGTCGGTGCAGGTAATGCCGCAGTGGCGGACGCGAAAGCCGCAGTGGCGGACAAGACAGCCGCAGTTCCAGACGCCACGCAAGGGATCTTTCAGAGGGCCAACGCCTTGAGGTCTCGATTCAGGACAGGGGACAAGGTGCGCCTCCCTGTGCTCATGCTCGCCCCGCACACGGGCAACCGAGGCGGGCGCTGACCTCAGCAGGAAAGGGTTCGGGAACTCGCTGTCAAAATCTTCCTGGCTGGATTCGCGCAAGCCGAAGCTGACCGCGAAGGTGTCTGCGTTCAGATGTACCCAGCAGAAGAGCTGGTGCTGAAAAAAAAAGCAGGACCCGACTTTCCAGACGTACACAGAGTACAATCGGGAAAGAGCGACCGGGCACCTCGCTGCGTGCTTCGACCGCAGTTGCGGAGCTGACGTTGCGTATGGGACCTGTTCGCACTCCCACTTGTGCCTCGTGTTGCGGGCAATCGCCCTGGGAGCCGAGTGGCCCATCCCCCAGGGCATGGAGTTCACGGAGGACGAGCGCGCGAGGCTGCAGCGCGTGCTCGATAAGGACGGCAATCTCGACATGGCCGCAGTGGCGGCACATGACCCTGTCGCTAAGAACCTCGTGCAGGGGGGTATGCTCATGGAAGTGCTGAGCTGGGAACTCATGGACGAGGAACCCACTGGTGCTTCGTTCATCTGCCAGTCCCTCAATAAAGGGGCCGATTTCGCGTTGCGAACGACTGAACTCACCGCGCTCCGTGTCCAGTGCAAGGCTGTTGACGCGGAGCTGCGCGCCGCAGTTGCGGACCAGGTTGCCTTGGACAAGGTCAAGCTCTCCGTCGCGCACGAACTCGATCGAGTCGTTCAGGGCCCAGACTTCATTGAGCTGTTCTCGTTCGTTGTTGGGCTCGGGAGTACAAAAGCGCAGTTCATCCCCTTGCTGCTCCAGTTCTGCGAGGTCTACGTGAACTCCAAGAGAAGGGCCCTTCGGCTCGGGGCCGTCGGGGTAGCCAGCCAGCTTCCAGACGAAGTGCCGTGGGTCAAGATTGCCGTGCTGATGCGATGCTACAGGAACGCGCCTGCGAGGAAGAGGGGCGTTGACACTCCTGTGTGGTGCCCTGATCCAGAACAATCGTGGAAGGCGAAGGAGCTCCGAGACTTCCTCATCGACATTAACCCGGCTCTCCGTTTGTACTTGTTCACGCTGAGCAAGGTCATCGACGGCATGGGCCCCGAGAAGGCGATCGAGTTCAAGGCGAACCTGTGCATGCTGACCGCGGACGGCTTCATGCAGTACCTGAAGGACACCACCGTCAAGGAACGCATTATCCCAGGACATCGTCAGGCGCTCCTCCGCGCTTGCGCGGAGGCCACGGGGAAGGTGGGGCCGAAGTCCAATCGGGGCGCCCTTGATAAAGCCCTCGGCGAAGTGGCAGTCGGAGGCGGGAGGCCCGATTGGTTCGATTTCAACGCGTTGCCGCGCCCAGAACCGAATGAGCCCGCAGTGGCGGGGAAGACAAAGGGTTCCGCAGAGGGGCAGGAGTTGATGCCGAGGGTCATTTCTTTTGACCCCGCGACGCAACTACCAACGAACCACCGGCACAACAGGGGCACGACGGCCATTCCACGCGGATCCTTCCCTTTGCCAATCGCCGAATGGAGGCGTTCAGCGGCAGCGAAGGAGCTGGGGCGGGAGCCTGCTTTGGTCAGCGCAGTGTTGCTATGCCTTTGGGCGCGCCACAGGTCCGCAGTTGCGGAAGCGCAAGTAGAGGTGTTGCAAGACGCTGAGACAAACAAACGCACCGTCAAGGCAACCGCTGCAAACGACGCACAATGCATCGAGTTGTGGCCGTGCGTCCCAAAGGCATCCAAGGTGCACGCCGCAAGCATGCACCCCGAGAGGGTGGCCGTGCGAGTCTGGGTGAAAGGAGATCCAAATGGAGACACGCCCACGACCTTCTACTTGCACCCCGAGTTCAAGCCGCCTGCGGACAATACGCCCGCCGACGTGGCTGACCACGATGTGCGGTTGAGAACGTGGAAGTGGGATGCGCAAGAGACAATGCACGTCTTCTGGGCAGTCAACAGAGTCACGCAACAGGAGGTCCAGCAGAGAAACAGGCGTGATGAAAGCGCAGTTGCGCGCATCAACATGGAGCTCGAGGAGAAAGAGTTGGCGGTGTGCGTGCCTGGGACAGGCGGGCTCGTGCTCGCCGTGAATGTCCCTGTGCTGGTGAATGCGACGGCCGTGGAGCAAGGGGAAGAGCTCCTGTGGGAGGCGAGACCCAAAGCCGCACCGAAGAAGCAGGCTGCAGAGGAGACGTGGAAGACGGACGCGGCCAAGAGGGCCAAAGGGAAGCCTTCGGGCCAGCCCGCCCCGAAGAAATCGAAGAAAGGGTTCGACGAATGCGGGGGGATGTCGCTCTAAGAAGCCGCAGTGGCTGCAGTCAGGGCGGCTTGCTCGCGTGACCGCAATTGCGGGCAGCAGGCCGGAGGGGAGGACGCAGGCGTGACCGTTGTGGCGGAGCGGTCCTGTAGTTTGCAGTATCGCTGCTTCTGTTAGGTGTCGCCGCAGCAGCGGATCGCTGACGATCGAGCACGGAGGTTCGAAACAGAACTCCTCCCTCCCTCCTCCCTCTCCTCCCTCGCCCCTCCCCCACTTCCTCCCTCTCTCCTCTTCCTTTCCCTCCCTTCTCCCAAGTTCGAAGCCGACGCTACTCATTCCCTCGCTCCCTCCCTCCCTCCCGTCGATGTTCTCCGCATCCTGCTGCGGCCATCCTGGTGCCGATTCCCCCTCTTGCCAGTTCCCGCGCCGTGTGCACGGGGCCTCCTCGGCAGCTCATCCGGCCCCAAGGCCCTCCAGGGCTCCCGCTCGCAGAATGCTTCAAAGCAGTGCCGGGGCACTGCTTTGAAGCATTCTGCGAGCGGGGGCCCTCGAGGGCCTCGCGGGGATCGCAGGGGCCGAGGGATTCATTCGTCTCGCCATTTGGCCCAACCGCGCGCGGCCCCACTGCCCGCGCCACCGCCTTGCCCGCAGTTGCGGCTGTGCTCAACGCAGTAGCAAACGTGGCGACTTCGAGCGAATGGAGCCCTGCGTGCGTGGAGAAGGTCTTGTGCATCCGCGGAGGTTGGCTTGCGCAGACCACCCCCATCCCCGAAAAGGATATCAAGGTGCTCCACGCAGGGCCCCTCGGAGAGATACGCTTCGTGCACGTGAACATGCAAATGCCTTGGTTGCTCAAGGTGTGCGCGAAAGGTAAACCGACCGCAGGCGCCTTGAAGGCGCCCAAGGCCTGGGACGCGCTGAAGAAAGAGCTCGCTAAGCAGGGCGGCGCCGCAGTTGCGGGCGACGAGAGCGACGGCGACGCGGGGGGCGAAGCAGATGATCCCATGTCGGCCCTGGTCAGCTCCTCCAGCGACGCGAAGAAGCTGGCCACGACCCCGAGCAAGAAGCAGAAGACTGGAACGCGTTCGGCGAGTACTGGCCTGCTGAGGGGAGAGGCCGCGGAGTCGGCCACTGCCACTGTGCACTCCGTACAGATGCCCGCCAAGAGCCGCTTGAAGTATCCCGGCGACAAGGCCATTCGACACGTGCGGGTGGCCAGCTTCAAGCGGGGGAAGTTGTGGCTCGACGCTGCAGACCTTGGGTGGCTGATCGAGATGATCGTGGACGACGCGAGCCTCGGCGGTGTTCCCGACATCGACGACGGCGACAAGGGCGAGGCCGCAGTGGCGGACAAAGAATGGGCAACGGCGGTTGACCCTGACACCCCGCTGGCGAAGCACAGGGAGCTCGGCCCCCCCATGGCACAGGGGGGCGGGTCTGGCTTCACCGTCGTTTGGGACTTCAAGGGCGCTTGGGTCGCGACGATCACGCGAGAGTGCGCCAACAAGGGCAAAGCGATCGAGATGGATGTGGAGAAACTTACCAAGAAGAAGTGGCAGTCGGCGCAGTCGTCGAAGGGCTATGACTGCGAGTGGGAGGGCATGGCGCAGCAACAGCGCAAGCAAGCGGCTCTGGATTACCTCGAGCTCCAAGTTTCCAATCTGTTCGGCTGAGGCCCGAAGCCGCATGGCCCGCAGTTGCGGTGGGGCTACTGAGTGCCCGCAGTTGCGGGGCGGCTGGGCGTGAGTGGAAACGCGGAGGGCGAGGCGGTGTGAGGAGGCAGGCGGAAGGCGAAGGGGCGCCGTCGCGTTTTCGTCTAGGGTGTTCCACGGGTGCACGCCTAAGTGCGCCAACTTGTGCGGGCGAGCGTGTTTCTTAGAGAAGCATTGAGTGAAGCGTCGAGACCCTGTGCGCGCGATGATTGGGGCTTCCGCGCGGGCGTACTTCAACAGTAATTAGCTCCTCCCTCCTCCCCTCCTTCTTCGCCCCTCCGCATCGTCTGCAGTTGCTCCTCCCTCCTCTCCTCCCTCTTCCTAGTTCTGTATCCCGCAGTCGTGTGCCCCGCCCGAGTCGTTCGCCACGCGACCGCGCATGGATGTTCCCGTGGGGCGGACGTGGCATGGCGAGGAGGACGGAACGCATTTCGAGGTGGAGTGGTTCCCTTACGACAGCGGCCGCGCACCGAGGACAACGAGGTATGGCACCACTGGGTTCGCCAACATCTTGAGCCGCAGTAGCGGCGATGCTTGCCCCAAGAAGATAAAGGTGCACGCATGTGCGGACTTTCCGTGTCCAGCGAAGTGGCCCGTGTCGCAGTGCGGCTTTGCAGAGCCGCCTCGCTTTCATTTGCGGCCGTCTGCTTGGCGACCGGGCGCGCCGCCTCCACCCGCAGTTGCGGTTCCCGCGGCGCCAGCAGAAGCTCCCGGCGGCACCGCAGTTGCGGCTCCCTCGGCTCCTGCGCACATACCAGCAGCATCACCAGCAATTCCCGCAGCTCCTGCGCAAGAAGCACAGGCAGCTCCTGCACCAGAAGCACCCGCAGCACCAAAACCTCCAGCAGCCCCTGTGCCCGAAGCACCCGCAGCAGCAGTCCCTCCAGCTCCTCCAGCTCAAGTGCGCGCAGCACCAGAACCGCCTGCCGCGCACGAGTCCGCAATTGCGGTTGAAGCTCCCGAGGGAGTGGAAGCGGACAAAGACACCATTTCCAGCACGCTTGCCACCAGCGCGCCCGCTGCCAGAGAACTGGTCGAAGACGCAGGTCGCATTCTTCCCGTGCCCAGACCCAGAGGCAGCAGCACGAGTTGCGGCGCCTATTGGCGACGCCTTGCGGCCACGAGTCGCGGCGCCACCCCTGGCGCCAGAGAAAGGTGCACCTGTGGGAGACGCGCCAAAGATCCAGGCCGCAGTGGCGGCGACGGTGCCTGACCGCGTGATGCCTCTCCTGAGGCAGATTCTGTCCGAGAATTCCTACATAGGGTATTCAGCTTTCATGCTGTTTGCCTTGCGGTTCGGGCGTCGACCTTACGTGTGGGAAGGCGAGAACCGCAAGGGCCTCCTTGACTGCTACATGCCTTGGGCAAAGGAGAAGTGCACTGAGCCATGCGCCGTCGACGGCGTGGCGTGCGTAGTCGCCGCCGCTGAGGATCTGTTCGAGGAGTGGACAACGGTGGAGCTCAGGCCCGTGACTCCCGAGAACCCTCTCCATGAGGTGCGCCGCTGGGTGGCCGCAGTTGCGGTGGGCGGCGTGTGCTCTGAGGGGGCGGACGCGTTGAACAAGTTCTACGGTCCTCTGGGACAATGGATCCTAGGGGCTGTTTGCGATGGGAACTGCGGCATTGATCTTATGGCGATGATGTTGCAGAAGCCGCAAAATGCCGAGACGCGCAAATGGCTTCGGGAGGAACTGTGCGATTTCGGGGTGCGCCGCTGGGGCGAACCGTGGTTGCACGACGTGCTCGTTGTCACGCAGGAACTAACCTTGGAGGCGGCGCGGGCGCACCGCAGTTGCGGGGCCAGCGGCCCTGCTGGATCCATCGTCCTGGACGACTTCCAGGGCGAGGGGGAACCAGCAGAGGCGCCCAGGGAGGCGAGCGCGCCACGCCCCGCTCTCATGGCGGCTTTAAAGTAGCAGACGGGCGTGGAGGACGACGGTATATTGCTGGCCATGGCTGAGGCTATGCCCGAGGCGTTGCAGGAGGAGCAGATCAGGGCGCACGCGCTGGCCAGCGCACGCCCAAAGCCCGAAGTTGCGGAAGAGAAGCGTCGCGTGTGCCCGCGCATGCTCAGAGACCGCGAACTGGTTTGCAAAGACCTGGGGGCGCACGCGCGCAGTTGTGGTTGGATGGGCGTGGGCGGTTTGCCACGAAATTCAATCGCGTCTTTTTGCGGGCGGTTCACGTGGCCGAAGGGCATGGGGCTCGCCCAGCAGGAGAGAACCGTCTCCAAGTGGTTTCAAAACTGGCGCAAAAGGGGTGGACATGCCACGGCGAGCGTCCATGGGCGACGCCGCGCGCCGGGCGCCCAAGGGCGCCCGAACAAGGCTCCATGGCTGGAAGCCGCTCTGTTCGAGTGGTGGTCCCACATGAGGTACTCCGTGGACTGGAAGGCGGTGGCCAAGCGAACCGCAGTTGCGGAGGAGAGGCCGAAGACGTTGGCCAGGTTCTCCCAATCCCTGCTGGTTACGAAGGCGAAGCAACTCGTCGCGGACTACTGCGTGGAGACAATGAAGCGGGGAGGCGTGCCGAAGGTGCCGCAGTTGCGGCCTCGGTGGTGGGTGAAGTGGCGGCGCTCCTACGGCCTCAGCATGGAGAAGCCGAACCGCAAGTACAAGGTGCCAAAATGGTTGCTCCAATCCCGTTTTGAGACTATGATCTTGAACGTGGCCAGGGTCCGCGCAGCTGCGGAGGAGCTTTTGGGGTACGACCCGCACATCCTGTACTGGGACCAGTCGCCCTTTCACCGCAACGAGTCTTCGTCGGCCTCCAAGCCGACATTGGCTGTGAAGGGTGGCATTGTCCCGCTTGTCGAGGCGCGTGACGACAGCAGGGCTCGGTGGACAGCGAACCTGACGGTGTCGAGCGACGCGGAGGACATCCGCAGTGGCGGACCACCGCCAGCGGAGCTCATGTTCAAGGGGGGGCCTGTCATCGCTGAGGGCTTGGCCGCACATGCCCGCAGTTGCGGCTATCCGTCCTGGGTGAGCACGGCGACGTCCGAGAAGGGGTCCTACCGCGCAGACGACGTTGTATCATTCTTGCAGCGGCACTTGCGGGCCTGGCCCGCCGACCCGCAGTTGCGGGGGAAGTGGCGCATCCTCATGGCCGACGACCATAGCCCGCGCAAAGCAGACGCTGTGCGGAGACTCGCCTGGCAGCGCGGCTACGTGCTGATCATTCACGGCGGGGGGGCGACCGCAGTTGCGCAGCCCGTGGACACGGACTTGAACCAGCACGTGAAGCGGCGGTACATTGCCCTCGAGACCAAAGCGTTGGCGCAGCAAATGGCGTTGGGGAAGCACGTGCCGCAGTTGCGGCGTTCCGATTGCGCCGACTTGATGGTGTCAGTGTTGGACAATGTGCAGTTGCACTTGGACGCCGCGAAAGGTCTCCTGAACGTGGGAATTCGAGCGCCCTTCGACAAGTCAGGAGATCTCGAGATTTGCCGAGAGGCGGCGGAACTCTGGGAAGCAGGGGGGCTGCGAACAAAAGTGGATGCCGCAGTCGCGGAGCTGAGGGAGGAATGCGGGCAGAAACGTTTGAAATGGTCCTACAATGACGTGCTGCGTCTCATGCAGGAATGCGAGAAACACGCCGCCACAGATTCCGTGTTGAATAGGCTCGGCGATGAGGAGGGCGATGACGAGGGCGGGGAGGAGGATGAGGATGAGGTGCGCGAGGAGCACGAGGAGGACGAAGAGCAAGAGGAGGCCTCGTGGGCCGAGGCTGTAGCGGAACAGTGCGATGCCGCAGTTGCGGCACCTGGGCCTCAAGGGCCCTCGGTGTCCATGGACTGCGTGGTCGACGCAGGGGCGGCCGAGCAGGTGGCAGTGGCGACGTCCTTGGCAGAAACGCTCCGCGAGGCGGAAGATATGCTGCGCCAAGTGGGCATGGAGAAACTAGCGCAGGATTGCCGACAGCAGCAACACAAACAAAAGAAGCGGTTGAGAGAGCTGGCGCGGGAGGACAACGAGATCCTACGAGCGTTGACTGCCCAGCGAGACCACGAAGCCGCAGTGCTAGCGACAAAGCGGCGCCTGGCGCTGGAAGCGAACGACAGGACGAAGGCGCTGCGCGATCTCAAGACGCAGATTCGAGAGGCCGGGGCCGCCTTGAGGGCAAAGAAGGAGGCCGCAGTTGCGGTGGAAACGGCTTTGGCTAACAAACACGCCCTAGCGCAGTGGAACCCCGAGGAGTTCAACATCAAGAAAAACAGGATGACAGCGCTGGACCGCCTGGCTCGCGGAAAGGGCGTCCTCTCAGACGAACAGAGGGGGGGGGGGGGCATGGTTCAAGACGCATTGGGGCGAGGAGATGTGCAAGCAGCACAAGGAGCAATGGCCGTTGACGTTTGCTGGGTGGCTGCAACAAGTCGCGAACGACGCGGCGTCTGGGAACCGTTCGGCGCTGTCGCAGTTCGTGCATTCGGAAACAGTGAGAACCCTGGGAGGGCAAATGGCGCTGGTAATCCCAGCCCTAGCGTGATGCAGGCCGCAGTTGCGGACCCACAGGAAGTTCACCGTGAAGCTGTTTTCCCGAGCGGCGCCCGCGCGGGCAGGAGATGAGGCAAAACCGCAGTTGCGGTCTTCCAGCTGCTGCGAAAATAATCCTTTCTCAGTCCCTTGCAATCCTCGCCCTCCTTCTGCTTCTTCGCCAGTCCCTTTGTTGTTCTTCCAGTTCCTTTGAGTCCTCGCCCTCCTTCTGCCACTCCTCGAATCCCCCTTGTCTCCTCCCTCCATCCGATCCCATGCCCATTCGCGATCCATTTCCGTAGCCACCGTGGCTCGAGGTGGCGCGCGCGGAGACCCAGGCATGTGGCCGCCCGCGCGCCCGAGCGCATCCTCTGGGAGTACGGACCGTGGAATTCGATTTGCCAGAACGGTGTTCATCCACAGCGCTGAGAAGGATAAGGGGGGCGAGGGCGAGAAAGAGAAGGAGGAGGGAGGCGAGGACGAGAAAGCCGCAGATGCGGATGATGACGACGACCAGCGGACGCAAGATGGCGACAGCGCCGTCGCGTCCTCGGCTGTCTCCGCTGACGAGGCTGAGCCGCGGGGAGGTGCGGGAGCCGCAGTTGCGGCAGCACAGGACTCCTACATGCCGAGAGCGTTGTCGTCGCGGAGAACCTGGACTCGGGTGCCCGTCATCCAGACAAGCAATCTGTCGGAAAACCAAAGAGCTCTTGTCGACGCATGGGAGGAGAGAACGGGGTACGAAGCGGGACGGGTCGGCTTCTATGTGGCCAACTTCGGAGGGACTGCAGGTAGACCCGTGCAACGCGCGGACGAGTGGGCGCAGCTCCGCGCGAACCCTGCCCAGATCATCGCCCTGTGCGAGTGCGACGACGAGACCTGCGCGGTACTCAGTGGGGAGCGCGACGCGAGGGACAGTGCAGCCGCAGTTGCGGGCGATACGTTTCGGAATCGTACTCACTACAACTACCTGTGCATTAAGGGCGGCGAGCCATCAGGGACCCTCCTTGTTGGCATCAGGGACCGCAGTGGGCGCCACATTGAACGCGTCGACTTTGCGAGGCTCTTCCACAAGCAGGAGGAGTCCAAAACGAAGAAGAAAAAGAACAAGTCCGCAGTTGCGGATGTTCCTGCGCCAAAGTGGCACAACAAGTACTCCAGGGCGATGGTGGTGCGCGTCCACCTGGACCAGGCCGTGCCCCATCTGGGGGGTTCCTTCAACGTCATGGCGGTGCACGTCCACCACAGCTTGGCCAACCAAGACTGGGGCGTCACGAAGCTCCATGAGTTCTACAACTGGTTCGTCGCCTACGGCAGGGATTGGAACGTGAAGGTCTGCATGGGGGACTTCAACATGTGCATGTTCCAGCTTGTGTCCTGGTGCCGCAGTTGCGGCCTGACTGTGGACGTCGCCGCGTGGACCCCCTGGAAGACAACAGGCGGCCAGCCCAGGGCAGACAGCATGGCGATTATGTTCATAAGCTGTCCTGGGCAGTACAAGCTTCACCATGGCCTGAGTGTTCTGCACGACCGCGAGGGCGGGTTCTTGACGACCCAGCATGATCCGTCGTTCCGTGTCTTCGACTACACGAATGGCCCTGGGAAGATGCTTCAGACTCACGTTCCCAAGGCTGAGGCCGTAGAAGACAAGATGCGCGCCTTCCTGACGCCATCTGGCGAATCCTTGGCCGCAGTTGCGGATTTCGAGGAAAGGATGGCGCGCGGGGCACGCGAGGAGTTTGTGCCTCATCCCTTCAGAGTGAAGCAGGGCAAACTCGACGACGAGATATGGCATGGCGCCGTCGGCAGGGCGAGGCACGGAGCGCACTTCCCCCTGGTGGCTTTCACGCACAATGCGTGCCGCAGGTCACTTGAAAGACTGGCCGCGAGGTTGGAAAGGCACGCGCAGAAGTGGGGCAAGGGGGCCAAAGAAGACGGCAGGAAGGGCGGCAAGAAGGGCAGCTACGCACGCGCCGCAGTTGCGGGGAAGGGCGCCCGACCCCAGATGGAAACCGCAGTTGCGGGGGGAGACGCTGGGGCTGAGCGAGCAGAGAACACGCCGCCGCCGCAAGCTGCCAACGGCGACGATGCGACCCCTTCTTATGCCGCTGTGGCGGCTGGGTCCTGGGGCGCGAGCGGCAGCGGCGCATGGGAGGCGCGCTGGTGGGACTGGCGCTCGAGCGGATGGGGTGCTGATGGCGCGCAGTGGTGGCCCTCTGATGAGGCCGCAGTTGCGGACAATGCCCCTGAGGGCTCGCCTCCTCAGCGTGAAGTCGAGTGGGGCTCGAGCGGGCGAGCGGCCGAGCGCCACCCGTGGACCTGGGAGGCGCAGCGTTGGTGATGGCCGCAGTTGCGGGCAAGTGGAGCATGGTGTTGATAGCCGCAGTTGCGGACAGTGTACGCAGGACAAATCATCATCAACATCATTATATCATCAGCCTCTTGTGAAGACGTTCAAAGCAGTGCCGGGGGACTGCTTTGAACGCGTTCAAAGCAGTGCCCGGGGACTGCTTTCGATCGCCCCCTCGAATCCGTTATAAAGGCTTTCGGATTAGCACAACGAGATCACGGCTTCGACGCCATCCGCGCCGCCGGCTTCGAGGATGCCAGAAAGCCGTTGTTCGACAGCGCGTTCCCCGACGCCGACTACTGCATGCTGTGGCTTACGTGCGACGCAGTCAGGGGCGAGGCTCACCTCGTCCTCGATTCCCTCCTCCTAGCTAATGCGCCAGGGTCAAGGGCGTCGGCGCCAGGATAGTGTTCTTTGGCCCGCGTGGCCAACCCTGGAAACGACCAGCGGCGCGGCGCATGATCGACGCCCGTTTGCTCCGCCGTGGGCCAGCGTCGGGCTTGCCGCAAGCCGCTGGCCCCGGAGGCCAATCACAGCAGCGCTGCCTTAACTGTGATCGCCTGGGCGCCAATCTGCAACCAGCTGTGCCGATGCAGAACCAATCTGGAGGAGCACGTCGAGGACTGGGCGATCCTCGACCGACGAGTGTATTCGGCCCTGATGTGCCGCGGAGTAGTGCGATTTCACTTCGCTGCAGTTGTGCTGACCTAGCGAAAGCGCGTCGAGGAGTGTGCGCTTTCAACGAGGCGCGACGGCAGTTTACTCGCCAGACTCGAACGCGTCTTCCAGTCCTGAGGCAGACCCCAAGCACGATGCCCAGCCGCGCACCCAGGGCCGCGTGCATTCAAACACCTCAGACACCCGGGGCCACAAGCACGACCGGCCACAGAAGGCGTCTGGCGACTGCGTCGCCAGCGCCTGCACGACGGCAGAGCGCGCGCGCCAAAATGAGAATATAATGGAGGGCCATGTGCCCGAAACGCGCGAGCAGGTCGTCGAGGACACATCGGCGACTGCGGCTCCGACCCCACTGGGCTAGCCCCTTATCTTCTCGGCCTTTTAGCCTTTGGCGATCTGGGCTACGTCGGCAAGTGCGACGAGGGCGGCTTCCATGGCAACCTTACCGCAGGTTTGCCCACATGGTGGTTCCGAGGCTCGCTGGCCCTGGGTCCGGAAGCTGATCCCCGCACGGTTGGTGCTCGATCGCCATAGTCCACCAAGTTCGACACCGCCCGCCAGCTCCCCATTTACCTCGCAGCACTCGACCACAGCGTCGACATCATCGAGGTTTGTGGTGGATTGGCGCGAACTAGCAGACTGGCGGTCCTCCGCCGCCTTAGAGCTGGCGGGAAGTTTGACTCGGCCATTTTGTGACCCCAGCGACGTGGGCCAGCAGCGATCAGTGGAAGTATGTTAGACCATGTCCTTCACTAGTGGCCATCATGGCTCCAACCTGCAGTCCCTTCGGTCTATCTTCTTGAGCCGAACTACCACGCCTGACTGCGCTTCTACGAGGACGCGGCCACGCGTGCCCGATTCTGCGGATACCTTGCGTTGTTGCAGCTTGAGTTACGCGGCTACATCGTCAACGAGCAGTTTGAACCATGTGACTGCACGACGAGTCGTCATTGCCAGAGGTACCATGATGCGCGGACGTGGTCATCTTTGCCTCAATGTTAGTTTGGTCTTCGATATCTCCGCGGGGGCATCTTGATGAAGACCGCCGGGCTGGTCTCGGAAGCTCTGGTCTTCCTCGAGCAGTTCGCGAACCTCAGATGCCCGGGAAAACGCTCCCGCGTCCACGTCTAGGGCCGCGGCAGCTTCGACGTCCCAATCTGGCCATGGAAGATGGCCGAGCGACTCGTCCAGGGCATCGTGGATTCACGCCGCCGTCTGAGGCCCCCGCACCTCGCGATCTGTCCTTGTGAGTGCGACGTCCGATCAGTAGCCTTGCCAACAGTGGCCTCCGGAGCCACGGGGGGCGAGATCAGACGTGAGGTGGCAGCCGAGCGCGTGCGTTGCACCTGCAAGGCGTGCAAGCGCAACCTGCGGGCAGACTTCCCCGTGAACTCCAGGGATCTGGCAACGTGCCGCTATCCTCACAGCGACCCGATCTACTGGGAGTGCCCCGGCTGCAAGGAGGAGGGGGCGCGATCGCCCCATGCGCCCGCGAGTTCATCGAGTGCAGGTTCGCGCTCCCGCATGCGGCCGCGGCCGCGCGCCGGCCATGCCCGCGATCACCAGCTTGACTTGGGGGGCCACATCACGCCGGCGATCAGCAGGCTCAACTACCCAGCGGCTCAGGCTTCGGAGCAGCAGACGAGGCTGCTCTGCCACCTGCGCCCGCAGGGGGATCAGGGGCCAGCTTATTGTCCTGGGCTGAGTCCAAGGTGGCCGTTCGCGTGACCGTGTCGCTTGACCGCCGAGCAGTGGTTCGGGTGACTCTGTCTCTCGACCAGTGATACGAGCCAGTCCAGTAACAGGTACAGTCACCAGACGGTTAGCCCCGCGAGCTGCCGACGCAGTTGCAGGAACCCTGGCGCCCTCAGACTGGACTTGCTTCGATTCCACCACATCCCTGCGAGTGCTTCGTGGTGACTCGAATCAGACGCGCAGTCGGGAACTGCGCAAATTGCACCTCTTTTGTTGGCGCGACGCTGAAGAGGGCGCGTGCGCAAACATCACGGGCAGCCAGCGTGCCGCAAGAAATCCTCGACATCATTTCCACGGTTGTCAACAAGTGTGGGTGGGTGGGTGGGGGGGGTGGGGGGGCGCAAGTGGCCCCCCGCCAGCGCGCCAGGCCATCCCTGCACTCCGCCCTTGGAAACGATTCAATCGGCATGTCGAGTGCGACATCCTGTGCAGCAGTGATCGCATGATCATGCGCCTGATCTGCTGCGCCTCGCAGTGGCGCAAATTCTAGCAGATCGCGTCCGAGCGCGACTCGACGCTGCTTGCCGCCGGGGCCTTTTCATGGATCCAGCTGTTCGGTGAGATGGGGACATTCGTTGTGAGCGGCGAGGGCGGGATGAGCTCACCATAGTTCGTGGAATGAAGAGGAGAGGTGCAAAGGGATATTCGGGCTCCTCGTCAGCAGGCTCGCCTCATCGAGCGACGTAGTTCCATGCTGCGACGTGCACTTCGCCCCGCAGACGAGCAACTGGAGTGCGAACGTATCGCGAGGACTTCGACGGCGACCTCCGACTGTGCTTGCTCACGATGCACCTGCGAGCAATAGCCTCACCTGCGTTGGCGGCTCTACAGCATGCAATGTCGTCTTCGGACGGCAGGCGTCTATGCTGCCGCCGCTCGAAGGGCCAGGTATCTGTTGCCTGTGACTTGAGTGCCAGGCCCTCTGCCGGTGGAGAAGGGCAGCCCAGCCGACTGCAGTGGCGCGTCCGAGCGATCGCCCTGCAACGCGTGGCCGGGGCCGCCTCGGTCTCGCGTTTAGCCGCGTCATCTGGGCCCGCGTCAGCGGGTCCGGCGAGGGCCGCTTCAAGTTGACCACCAGGTGGGGGCCCGCAGGCCCCCGAGAGCGAATCGGGCTGGGCCGGCCCTGGGGCGGTCATTTCTGTGCTTGGCTCGAGGCAGAGTGGCGGTCGAGCGCCGCTGAGCCGATGTGGTATGCAGGCTACAAGACGCCTGGCCCTCTATCGGTGCCGTCTTTGACGGCGTGGGCGTCGGCATGGCGAGAGCAGGCCTGGCCTGGGGCCGCTTGGAGGACTTCCTGGAGCGCATCGCACCGGGGTCTGTGGCCAGGACTTGGCCACAGAGGGCGCGATGGGCGTTCTGATCACCGCGCAGACCTGGCGGCGCTCCGACATCCTCGAAACTCTGCGCCATCTGTCCCGCAGATGTTCTCATCTGCCAGACATTTGTGCTTTGCGTTTGATGCGCGGCTTGGTCTGTGGGTCACTGGCTGGGCTGCGCCCGCAGCTTGGCCACCTGGCGGCCCTTCCCGGAACCCGACGTCAAGTTCGACGCCCGTCAGTTTACCAGCGAGCAGTGGAAGGAACGCCGCACGATTCAGTTTATCTTGGGTGACGAACCGCTGCTGGTAGCAGACGCCGGACAATGCCTAGACGGATCGTTCGATTGTTGTGTTATCGACGTTTCCTCAGACGCCGCCAGCGCCGCCTCGGGAGGTTCACCATCGGCCCTCTCGGCAATGCCAGAGGAGTTCGACAGCGATTCTCTGACCTTACCCAACAGGTAATGTTGGCAGCCTGGCGCGAAGTCGAAGGGGCAGAAGACCTGGCCTTGAGCTCGAGGAGCTGGGGGGTGCCGACAGTCAGCAGAATATCTACGCTGCTGTCGAGGACGCCGCGGCCGCCCTTGGCCGCCGGCCCCGCGAGTGGCCCCAGGACGCCACAGTCGCCGCCGTCGTCGTCGTCGTCGTCGTCGTCGTCGTCGTCTTCGACGTCGCATTCGCCATTCGTGTGCTGTGTAATTTTTGTTGCTGGTCGTGTGCTGTCTGATTATTGTTGCCGGTCGTGTGCTGTGTGATTATCGTTGCTGGTGTGTGCTATGTGGTTTTGTTGTCGGCATGTGCTGTGCGATGTTGTGTTGTGACTTTTGTTGCTGGTGTGCGCTGTGTGATGTTGTGTTGTCGGAGTGTGCTGTGTGATTTGTGTTGCTGATGGTTGCTGCGTGATTCTTGTTGCCGGTGCGTGCTGCGTGCTTTCCGTTATCGGAGGAGGCGTTTTTGGGCCTTGGGCGTCTTGGGGCCCTGGGCGTCTTGGGTATCTAGGGGCCTTAGGTGTCTCGGGGCCTTCGGCGTCTTGGGGCCTTCGGCGTCTTGGGGCCTTAGGCGTCTTGGGGTTTTATGCGTCTTGGGGCCTATGGCGTCTTGGGCATTCGACGTCTTGGGGCCTTGGGCGTCTTGGGGCCTTGGGCGTCTTGGGGCCTTAGGCCCATTGGGCTTGCAAGAGGGCCTTAAGGGAGTCTGGTGCGAGATAATCGTACGAGTGAGCTGGGGAGCGCGACGGTAACGCCCCCCCGCCGCCTCCTCCCGCCACGGGTCTCCAAGGGTCCCCAAGGCATTTGGGGATTTGGTCCCCCGAGGATGTCTCAGGCGAAGGAGGGCGCGCGTCTCGAGTCGGATCGCCCTTGGGCCAGGTTATCCGTGCGATGCCTGGTGCTGAGGGCTCCTGAGGGCCCCCCCTCTGGGGGCCCTTGGGGTCCGTGTGCTGGTTATCCGTGCGATGCCAGCGGGGTCACACGGGGCGAATCGCATTCCCCATGGATTCCCCGTGGTGCGTTGCTGTGGCTTATCTCTCTGGCTCGGCCTTCTCCCCGCCGGACCCCGCGATCCGCGTGAGGGGTGCGCGGGAGTGGGCGAGGTCAGGGGGCCCAAAAGGACCCGGGTGCCCCGCGTGCCTCGCCGTGGTCCGCCGCCCAGTTGCCCCTGCCTCGTCTGGAATGCGCGCTGGCTGGTCTGGTCTGCTCCGTCGTGCTGCTCCGCCGTGCTGGTCTGCCGTGCGGGTTTGCTCTGCCGCGCGGGCCCACGGCAGGGCGCGGAGGAGGACGGAGAGGGGGCCAGCAGGCGGCCGGGTCGTGCAGCCGACGACGGGAGCGCGGGTCAGCGTTGGGCCCAGCTCATCTCTCACGACTGGGCCAGGCGTGAGGTCAGACAGGGCCGTGCCAGCGCGAAGCGTGGCGGAAAACATGGGTAGAGTTTTATCGACTCCCCTCCCCCCCCTACCCCCCGTACCCCCCCTAACTTTGTGGGATAACTCCAGAGGTCGTCGTCGCAGCCGCCACCGCCGCCGCCGCCGCCGCCGCCGCCGTCGTCGTCGTCGTCGTCGTCGTCGTCCTCGTCGTCGTCGTCGTCGTCGTCGACGCCGCCGTCGTCGCCGCCGTCGTCGTCTTCGACGTCGCATTCGCCGTTCGTGTGCTGTGTAATTTTTGTTGCTGGTCGTGTGCTGTCTGATTCTTGTTACCGGTCGTGTGCTGTGTGATTGTCGTTGCTGGTGTGTGCTGTGTGGTTTTGTTGTCGGCATGTGCTGTGCGATGTTGTGTTGTCGGTGTGTGCTGTGTAGTGTTGTAATGTTTGTTGCTGGTGTGCGCTGTGTGATGTTGTGTTGTCGGAGTGTGCTGTGTGATTTGTGTTGCTGATGGTTGCTGTGTGATTCTTGTTGCCGGTGCGTGCTGCGTGCTTTCCGTTGTCGGAGGAGGCGTCTTGGGACTCTGGGCGTCTTGGGGCCCTGGGCGTCTTGGGTATCTAGGGGCCTTAGGTGTCTTGGGGCCTTAGGCGTCTTGGGGCTTTATGTGTCTTGGGGCCTTAGGCGTCTTGGGGCTTTATGCGTCTTGGGGCCTTGGGCGTCTTGGGGCCTTAGGCCCATTGGGCTTGCAAGAGGGCCTTAAGGGCGTCTGGTGCGAGATAATCCTACGAGTGAGCTGGGGAGCGCGACGTAACGTCCCCCCGCCGCCTCCTCCTGCCACGGGTCTCCAAGGGTCCCCAAGGCATTTGGGGATTTGGTCCCCCGAGGATGTCTCAGGCGAAGGAGGGCGCGCGTCTCGAGTCGGATCGCCCTTGGGCCAGGTTATCCGTGCGATGCCTGGTGCTGAGGGCTCCTGAGGGCCCCCCCTCTGGGGGCCCTTGGGGTCCGTGTGCTGGTTATCCTTGCGATGCCAGCGGGGTCACATGGGGCGAATCGCATTCCCCATGGATTCCCCGTGGTGCGTTGCTGTGGCTTACGTTTCGGGCGAAGGAGGGCACGCGTCTCGAGCCGGATCGCCCTTGGGCCAGGTTATCCGTGCGATGCCTGGTGCTGAGGGCTCCTGAGGGCCCCCCTCTGGGGGCCCTTGGGGTCCGTGTGCTGGTTATCCGTGCGATGCCAGCGGGGTCACATGGGGCGAATCGCATTCTCCATGGATTCCCCATGGCGCGTTGCTGTGGCTTACGTCTCAGGCGAAGGAGGGCACGCGTCTCGAGCCGGATCGCCCTTGGGCCAGGTTATCGGTGCGATGAGGGCTCCTGAGGGCCCCCCTTCTGGGGGCCCTTGGGGTCCGTGTGCTGGTTATCCGTGCGATGCCAGCGGTGTCACATGGGGCCAATCGCATTCCCCATGGATTCCCCGTGGTGCGTTGCTGTGGCTTACGTTTCGGGCGAAGGAGGGCGCGCGTCTCGAGCCGGATCGCCCTTGGGCCAGGTTATCCGTGCGATGCCTGGTGCTGAGGGCTCCTGAGGGCCCCCCTCTGGGGGCCCTTGGGGTCCGTGTGCTGGTTGTCCGTGCGATGCCAGCAGTGTCACATGGGGCGAATCGCATTCCCCATGGATTCCCCATGGTGCTTTGCTGTGGCTTACGTCTCAGGCGAAGGAGGGCGCGCGTCTCGAGCCAGATCGCCCTCGGGCCAGGTTATCCGTGCGATGCCTGGTGCTGAGGGCTCCTGAGGGCCCCCCCTCTGGGGGCCCTTGGGGTCCGTGTGCTGGTTATCCGTGCGATGCTAGCGGGGTCACATGGGGCGAATCGCATTCCCCATGGATTCCCCGTGGTGCGTTGCTGTGGCTTATCTCTCTGGCTCGAAAGGCCTCAGACAGATCTCGAAGCAACGTCACTTGCCCCTCACTCTGTTCCGCACTTGCGGGGGATAATGTATAAAACGTCGGAATCGTTGTAGAATCGTTGTAACATCGTTTTCTTCTAGGGGGGGTTCGAGATTTCCATCGGCGGAATGAGGTTCGCATGCATCCGTATCTTTCGCGTCTTATTGATCGCAACATGCCCATTGGCGGAATAATTTCTTCTATGTTGTGGCTCCTCCCTCAGGGCTCCTGTCCGATTTCTCCATGGGGGGTTCGCGCGGGTTTCGCGTTGGATCTGGGGTTCATTGCGCATGGGGCTCCCATGGGTTTGGGGATTCGTATGGGTTTTTCATTGAGGTCTTTAGGCGTAGGAGTTCGTGCGGGGTCCTTGACAAGACGCCTTCGAATTTCTTTGGGGTCCGTATGGGCGGGCCATCAACGTTCATAGATAAGAGTCTTGAGGAGTTCGTGGGCTCCATGAGGTTCCCTGGAGCCAACAAGAGCCCGTGGGTGCCCTCCAGGGCTCATCAGAATCCTCAGGAGCCTGAAGAAACCCATAAGCGCCCTTGGCCTCCCTCCTGAGCCGGCACGCTTTTGGCGTGTCTCGCGTTTTCCTTGGCACGCATTCGGCGTGTCTGCCGCCGCGCTTTTGGCGCGTCTGCCGGCGCGCGTTTGGCGTGTCGACTCCCGAGTTCTTGCACGCATTTGGCGTGTCTGCCCCACGCAACCAAACCTACGCAAGGCTTAATGTCAAACTCAGGCGTCCCATTGCGGCCCTCTCACGGCACCCAGGGGGGACACTTCGAATAAGTGACCAAAGAAGGTTCTCTTGAGGTACTGTCGGGGTTACCTAGTCTGGGGCCCGTTTTAGCTTGCTCGTCTGGCCTCGTCGTCGTCCGTAGCCACCACGGCTTCTAAGAGGTTTTGTGGGGCCTGCGCTTGGAGATTACCCTTGATTCCGTCCTCTACTCCCTCCCTCCCTCCCTCCCTCCCTCCATCTCTGTATATCTGCAGAAGTCCGTGTTACTCCTTATGCTTCTCGGTCTTCATCTGCCGCCATTCTCCAGCCTCAGAGCTCAGTATGTTTCAGGCCGACCTCGTACCCATATCGACTTCGCTGGCAATGGTCCCGAGAGCTCGCTACCCTTGCGTTGCAAGTTGACTATGCTAGGCTATGCGATGCTGTGTTCAATAGTCCAAGTGGCAACTCAAGCGAGGCTGGTCACACCCGCAAGGAGACTGATCCATCGACCGACCTTTCTCTCAGGTACGAGCGTCTTCATGCTTCCTGAACCTAAGTCTACACGAGTGAGGCTCATTTACAGGATACGTGAGTACGGTGTGTGGATGCGTGAGTTCGTAGAGGTCATTTTGATCGACTGACATAGTGGGCCTCTAGGAGGAGTGATCTAAAGAGCAGGCGCGGCAACGTATTTTCCATAAGGGAGAAGGGCTGCTGGAGGAGAAGGGGGGGGGGGATGATGTAAACAATCGAGGCATACGGTAATATCTAGGTGCGCAGAGGGACAGGGAGAGAGATAGAGATAGAGAGAGAGAGAGAGAGAGAGAGACAGAGAGAGAAAGAGAGAGAAAGACAGAGAGCGAGAGAGAGAGAGAGAGATACCGAGAGAGAGAGAGAGAGACTGATCTCTCTCTATATATACATACATATATGGAAGCCATGGCCACTGAGCCTCTTGATAGTCTGTCCCAGTTGCATCGTGACCATGTACGATGGACATCGGTCAAATGATGGCTGCAGTGGCAAATGTGGAGCCAGCTGGTCCCAACGACGTCCGGGGTCGGCGATGGCGAGAAACCACGCGCGGATGATGCGGGCGCGCCGCGGCCGCGGAGAGGGAGTTTCAGAGGTGGCGCAGGATCTCCCACTTCTCCTCCTCCTCCAACTCCTTCTCCCCTTCGTCAGCACGTGTAACGGGGGGTCCTCTGGGACTGCGCGCGGACCGTCGGTCCCCAGGGGGTCGGCGGGGACTGCGCGCGGGACCGTCGGCTCCCTTGGGGGTCGGCTGGGACTGTGCGCGGGGCTGTCGGCTCTCTGGGGGTCGACTGGGGCTGCGCGCTGACCGTCGGCTCCCAGCTAGCATTACGTGAGCGTCTCCTCCTCCTCTTCCTCGGGGCCTTCCGGGGGCTCTTCGTGGCCGCGGCTGGGCGCTGCTCCGTAGACGGGCCGATTCATCGAATTAAGGTTGCCTGTGCCCTGAGCCGGCACAATAATTGCAGTATCGCTGTAGTGGGGCATCCTTCCTTGTTTCGTTCAGTGTTCAGACTATCCCTCTGCTGTTGTGATTTTTTCCAGGAACAAATCGAGCGGGCTGATCTCCGTGCCCCCCGCGATTCAGACATCGTAGACATTAGGTTGAAGAGGCCCCCAAACGAATCAAGGGCACTGTGTGGTGCCAAACCTACACGCCGGCAGCCATGCTGCGCATGACCTTCGGCTTGCGCATCTTCGACCCCCCTTCAAGGACTGTTGGAATGAGAAACGATCGAAGCCAACCTGATGCCTGTATGAAGGGGCGCCCCTGGGGTCGTATCAGGGGGCACTTTTGGGATCGAGCCTGCCTGGCGCCCGCGCTGGCGGGTATCTTTCGGGGTTGGTGAAATACCTGGCCCGGAGCGGTCTTCCTTCCCCCTCCTGCAGCCATGCTCCTCCGTCGCGTTCTTCCTGTTTCCCATCGCACCCCTCCTTCCTGCGAGGTCCCATGAAGCCATGTTGGGGCCCCCGGGGAGAGGGCTGGTGGCTGGGGTGCAGTTTGGCGGCGGCTGGGCGGCGGCGGGGCCGCGGCGGGGATTCGTCTGGGATTTTACTGGCGGCGTTTTTTTGTAAGAAGGGTGGCAGCTTTTCTGGGGGGGCGGCGGCCGGGCGGCGGCTGGGCCGCGGCTGGGCGGCGGCGGGGCCGCGGCGGGGCCGCGGCGGGGATTTGGCTGGGATATTTATTGCCGGGCGGCGGCTGGGAGTCGGCTGGGATCGTTGCCGGGCGGGGAATCCCCCGGGCTTTAGAAGCGTGTCCGCAGCGAAGTTGTGGATCGCGACTTGTATCGGTCAGGGCACCCTCGGCTTACTGCCTGGCGCCTTCGTGTCGTGGCGGGCTGCGTATTCAGCGTATTTGTTGATTGTAACTTCGCACGTGGTTGACACTTGTGCTTCGGCTCCACAGTCATTCTGCGCTGTGGCGGTATCGTCGTTTCGACGTATTTTGTCTGCTTCGCAGTCGCGCGGCGCAGTGCGGCGGTATTCGTGTTGCGACGCGCCCCTGTTCTGCCTCGCAGTCGCGCTGCGATGCGTGGCGGCGGTTTCGCGTTGACGCGCGTGCGTGTTTTCTGCGTTGCAATCGCGCTGCGCTGCGTGGCGATATCTTTGTTTCGACGCGCGGGTCGTCTTCTTCCACGGCCGTGCGCGTGTCTGCGGCTATTCTATTGCAGTGGCAACGCCCTCGTTTGTCGCGCCCGGGGGGTGCGTTGCCTCCCCCTGCGTTCGACGCGGCCCGCTCTCGCTCGCTGCGGTCGCCCGTTTGCGCGGCGCAGCGTAGCGCAGCATTTTTTTTTCGCTTTGCCGCGCCGCGGCAGGCGGCGAAGCGCTTCGCCCCCTCCATTCTGCTCAGTTCGCTCGCGGCGCGGCATTCACCGCCGCGCGGCAAGTTGCGCCCTGCGCGCGCGAATTCTTGAGTTGGGCACTGTCCAAGACAGCGCGGCTCTAAGACCGCGCGGCTCTGCTCCTCTGCCGCCCCCCTTCCCCCCCCCCCCTCCGACCGTCCCCCCTCCATCCCCGCTCCTTGTCCATTCCTCCAGCTGCCTCGACGCTTCGCCGCCGCTGCGCCGCTGCCCTACTCCGCGAGGCTGCTGTCCTCGGGGCCCTCTCTCGCTTTGGGGGGGGTGGCTGTCCCGCGGCGGGGCTTCGGCCGCGCGAGCGCCGTGCCACTCCCGACATCTCTCTTGGGGGGGGGGGTCCTTTCGACGCGCGCTCGCCTGCGCCTCCTCGCCCGCCGTCTCCGCCCCTGGCGTCGGCGCCCCGCGTGGATCGAGCTCCGCGTGGCCGCCGCAAGCCGCGCGGGCAGTCGCGTCGACGCACGCGCCCGAGCCTCCCTGGGAGCTGGCTCTGATCAAACAGAACGGCCCCGTCGACGTGGGCCAACCGTTAAGTGGGGTGGCCATGCGGTTCGCCGGCCGCGATGCCTGGATGGCCAGCGGCGGCCGATCCGAACGCGACGTGGGCGCCGCCATCGACCGCGCGCAGTGACGGCGCTTCGACGAGCTCCACAGCGCGCAGCCGTGCGGCAAGCAGGAATGGCAGCGACGTCAGGCCGCGCAGAGTTGGACATAACCTTTTGTGAGCCCTCCTCCTGTGGCGGCCGCTCCACCTGCCGAGTCTCCTTCCGTCGCGGTTTTCACGGGCGATGATAGCGGGTGTCCTGTCTGCTTCGAGGCTTTCTTGCGCGGCGAGATGGTGGTGCGCCTGGGTTGCCGCCGCATCTCGCGCGGCGCGTGCCATCTGCAGCTGGTGCAGGACGCAGGCGCCCGCTTAGCGCGCGGTCCAGCGTGCCGCGGCCCGGCCGACGTCGTCGCCGACCTCCGCATCGCTGGCGCAGATCGTGCGCGGGCGGGTCCGTTGCTCGCGGCGCCACCCCTCGCGGCGGAAGACGGGCGCGTGCCCGATGGGGCCCCGCCGCGGCAAGAGCTAGCACAGGCTTCTCGACCGTTCCCTGGCCCCGGGGGCGCCTCGGCCATATCTCGTGCCAGTGCCGGGCAGCGCGTCCAGCCTCGCGTCCGCAGTGGACGCGGCGGTGCCCTGGGGCGCCCGCCTGGGCGCGCGCGTGCCGACGCGCAGACAAACGCCCCCGTGGTGGCCGACTTCGTCGGGCGCGGGCGCGAGTTCAGGGGGCGACTCGCCATGCTACCTGGCGAGCGCCGATCTACTTGGTCAGTTAGGCATCGTTGTTGACGTCGGCGCTTGGGCGAACCTCCGTGGACTGCGCTTCGCTGTGAATTTGGCCCACGGGGCCTAGCGGGTGAGGCTGCGTCCTCTCGAGGAGACGTCGTGAACCCCGCTGTGCGTGGCATCGCGCTGCGAGGTGCGCTTCCCCATCGCGATGACTTCCTGTGATGGCGTGGCCAGTTAGTGCAGCATTTGCGTTCTGGCCGTGGGGGGCGCGGGCGATGGCCTCCTTGCCTTTTAGTCTGCGGCCCAGGCGATGACCTCCCTGCTCTCGAAGGTCAGCCACCTGGGCGCATGCATTCGCGTTGGCCCTGGTCCAGGACTCGCGCTAGGGCGTCGATGTCGTAGGCGGCGTGGTTGGCTGAGGTAATCATCTCGACAGCTGCTGGCTGACGTGCGCGGCCCAGCAGGGCCGTCGCATCACCTTGCTCATCATGTAGTGCACCATCGACGATGTCGAGATCGTGGTCGTTCCCAGCTTTCCCGACCTTCCTCCGTCGTCTCGTGGATCCTGAGGCTTCGGGCGCGCGGGTGTGACGTGCTTCGGCTATGGGTCCATCCCGAAAGAGGTAGACATCGCGACGTCCGATGGGTCTCTCGGTGCCTGTGGCGCCGATTTCTCCAAGGGGCTGCCTCGCCGGGAAGTGGCCCGGCCGGCCCTCCAGGCTGACCCCGCCGACTTGCCTTGGCAGGAGTGGGCGGCAGGACCTGGGCGCCCCGCCTGAGCCCTAGAACGGGGGCGGGGGGCGTCGCTAGCGCGGCGAGGCCGCGGCGTCGACGCCGTCCGCGCCGCAGAGTTCGAGGGGGCCAGAAAGCCGTTGTTCGACAGCGCGTTCCCCGACGCCGACTGCTGCGCGCGGTGGGTTACGCGCGAAGCATTCGGGGGCGAGGCTCGCCTCGTCCTCGACTCCTTCTCCCTGACAAGTGCGCCAGGGTCTAGGGCGCCAGCGCCGGGGTAGTGTTCTTTGGCCAGCATGGCCAACCCTGGAAACGACGAGCGGCGCGGCGGATGATCGACGCCCGCTTGCTCCCTCGCGGGCCAGCGTCGGGCTTTCCGCGAGCCGTTGGCCCCAGAGGCCAAACGCGCCAGCGTTGTCTTATTGTGCTCGCCGGGGCGCCAATCTCCTGCCAGCTGCGCCGATGCAACGTCAGTCTGGCGGAGCGCGTCGACGACGCGGCGATCGTCCACCGACGAATGTATGCGGCCCTGCTTTGCCGCGGACTGTTTCGACTTCACCTGGCCGCAGTTGCGATGCGCCTGAGAGTGTGCGCTTTCGACGAGGCGCGACGGCAGTATGCTCGCCATGCTCGAACGCGTATTCCAATCCTGTGGCATGCCGCAAGCGCGATGCCCAGCGGCGCACCCTCGGCCGCGTGCGCTCAAACACCTCAGACACCCAGGTCCTCAAGCACGACCGGCCACGGGGGGTGTCTGGCGAATGCTTCGCAAGCGCTTGCCCGACGGCAGAGATCGCGCGCGCCAGGAGAAGAGGATAAAGGAGGGCCATGTGCACAAGACGTGCGAGCAGGTCGCCGAGGGCGCTCCGGCGATTGCGGCGCTGACCCCGCTGGGTTAGCCCCTTGTCCTCTCGGCCATCCAGCCTTGGGCGATCCAGGCTGCGTGGGCAAGTGCGACGAGGGCGGCCGCCGTGGCAACCTTGCCGCAGGTTTGCCCGCGTGGTGTTTCCGAGGCTCGCCGGCCCTGGTGCCGGAAGCTGACCCCCGAGCGGCTGGTGTTCGAATCTCAGTCCACCGAAATCCACGCCGCCCGCCATCTCCCCACCTACCTCGCAGCTGTCGACCACGGCGTCGACATCATCGAGGTTTGTGGTGGAAAGGCGCGAACTAGCAGACTGGTAGTCCGCCGCCGCCGTAGAGCTGGCAGGAACTTCGACTTGGTCATTGGCTGTGACCTTCGCTGCGAGTGCCAGCGGCGGGCCGTGGACATATCTGATAGACAACGTCGGTCACTAGTAGCCATCATGGCTCCAGCCTACAGTCCCTTCGGTCAATGGGCCCTCTTCAACTGCTAGCATAACTACCACGCCAGACTGCGCTTCTACGAGGACGTGGCCACGCGTGGCCTATTCTGCGGATGCCTTGCGCTGCTGCAGCTTGAGTTACGCGGCTGCGTCGTCAACGAGCAGCCTGAACCATCGTAACTGTACGGCGAGTCGCCATTGCCAGAGGTGCTGGTAGCCCGAGGCGCGGACGTGGCCATCTTTGCCCAGATGTCAGCTTGGTCTTCGAGATCGTCGCGGGGGCATCTTGATAAAGACCATCGGGCTGGTCTCCGAAGCTCCGGTCATCCTCGGGCAGTCCGCGAACCTCAGATGCACGGGCAAACTCTCCCGCGTCCACGTCGAAGGCCGCGACAGCTTCGACGCCCCAGTCTGGCCATGGAAGATGGCCGAGCGACTCGTCCAGGGCGTCGTGAATTCACGCCGCCGTCTGAGGCCCCCGCACCTCGCGATTTGTGCTTGTGAGTGCGACGTCCTTCAGTAGCCTTGCCAACAGTGGCCTCTGGAACCACGGGGGTCGAAATCATACGTGAAGTGGCAGCCGAGCGCGCGCGCTACACCTGCAAGGCGTGCAGGCGCAACATGTGGGCATACTTGCCCGTGCACTCCACGGATCAGTCAACGTTCCGCCATCTTCTATCCGCACATCGCCCCGATCCACTGGGAGTGCCCCGGCTGCAAGGAGGAGGGGGCGCGATCGCCCCACGCGCGCCCGCGGGTTCATATCGCCGGTCACCGGTCAGCGGGCTACCCGGTCATCCGGTCAGCGGGCCACCCGGTCAGCCGGTCAGCCAGTCAGTTGGTCATTTGGTCAGCCAGTCAATCGGTTAGATGGTCAGCTTGTCAGCCGGTCAACTGGTCAACTGGTCAGCCAGCTTGCCGCCGTGCGCATCGAGATCCACATAAGTGTCCGCATAGGAATCCGCATCGGAATTTGGTCCGCACTCGTCGTCGTCGTCGTCGTCGTCGTCGTTGTCGTCATCGTCATCGTCGTCGTCTTTGTCGCTTGTCGTTCGTCGCTCGTCGCTCATCGTCGTCGGCGCGCGGACGCGGCTGGAGCGTGTTCTTTTATCCCAGGCCGATGACGGCAATCATCTGGGGGTGTGGGGGAAGGGGCCGATGACGTCATGTTTCTCGCCGGCGGCGTCTGGGAATGCCCAAGAATGACGGAGGACGGGTGGCAACACCTTGTCGGTGGCGATCTGCACCACATCGCCTGTGTACACCACGGTACCTGCGTACACAACAGCGCTTGTGTACACCACACCGCACATGTGCACCATAGCATCCGCGCGCAACACAGCGCCAGTGTGTGCCACAGTGCTTGCGGGCACCACAGCGTTTGTGTACACCACCGCGCTTGCGTACACCACATCAGCCGTGTGCAACACAGTACCACTGGACACCGCAATTCCCGCGCGCACTACGGCGCGTGTGTGCACCACGGCGACTGTGTGCACATCAGCAACCGTGTGCAACAGAGCCCCGCTGTTGCAACAAAAACTTATTATTATTATTATTTTTATTTTTATTTATTATTGTTATTATTATTATTATTATTCTTATTATTTTTATTTATATATATATATATATAAAACAAAAAAAGCAAACAAATCCGTATGACAACATGGGGCGTTTGTGGATTCAACAGAAATGGTTTTCTACAGGATTGGGAAATAATCCCAATGGGAACAGGCACGCCGCTGAAATCAATGAGTCCTCGGGAATCCGCCCACATCATCCTAACTCTCATTTTGCGTCCAGGAGGCTCCAGCTAAATTGGCCGTCCAAGAGGCAAGAGGATTGATTCAATCGACCATTCTGCGGTGCACGCTAAGATGCGCACGTGCGCTGTAGCGCCGACCCGCACGACAGGGGGGAAGGGTGAGGGAGGAGGAAAAGAGGGGACGAGGAGGATGAAGAGGAGGAGGAGGAGGAGGAGGTGGAGGCGGAGGAGGAGGAGGAGGAGGAGGAGGAGGAGGAGGAGGAGGAGGAGGAGGAGGATGTGGAGGTGGAGGCGGGAGGAAGGAAAACCTCGCATTCTATTCTCAGCACTTCCTTGGCGTGGCGTTTAGCTGTCCGCAACAGATCATCACCAACATGTTCCTTTTACCTGTCCTGTGCACGCAGGCGCCGTGGTGTACACCAGCGATGCGTTGCACGCGGATGCTGTGGTGTGGACAGGCGATGTGATGTGAACGGGCGCTGCGGTGCACAAAAACATTGTGGTGTAGACAGGCGCTATGTTGCACATGGCTGCTGCGGTGTGCACACTCGCTGTGGTGTACACCGACGCTGTGGTGCACAAAAGCACCGTGGTGTACGCAGGCGCTGCGTTGCACACGGCTGTTGCGGTGTACGCAGGCGCTGTGGTGTACACATATACAGGCGCTGTGGGGCAGATCGCCACCTACATGCTGCTCGCGGGGTGTGTTACGTCATACCCCTCCCCGCCCCCCCTCCCCCCATGTCGCCCGTCATCGCCGAAAATAAAGAAACGCGCTCCTGGAAAGCAAGTCAACTGCTCAGCCGGTCAACCTGTCAGCTGGTGATGCTGGTCACCCAGTCAGCCGTTCAGCTGGCCACCTGGTCACCCGGTCAGTCGGTCGGCCGGTCAGTGATGATGTTGTTGTTTTGATGTTGTCGTCCATGCTGATGATAATGTTAATGATGATGATGGTGATGATGATTCTGGTGATGATGATTATGCTGGTCATGGTGATGATGATGATGAGGATTATGATGATGATGATCATGGTGGTTGTGATGATGCTGATGCTGATGATGATGATGATGATGGTGATGTCGATGATGCTGATGCTGATGACGACGACGATGATGATGATGATGGTGGTGGTGGTGATGATGATGATGATGGTGATTGTGAAGATCATGCTGATGATGCTGCTGCTGATGATGATGATGCTGGTGATGTTGATATTGATGATAGCGATGACGATGACGATGCTGATGATGGTGATGTTGATGACGATGACGACGATGATGATGACATTGATCCTGATGATAACGATGATGTCGGTGGTGATGATGATTCTGATGTTGATGATGATGCTAATGATGATGATGATTGTGACGCTTATGATGATGACGATGATGATGCTGATGAGGATGCTGGTCATGATTAAGATGATGATGCTGCTTCCGATGATGTTTATGATGCTGATGATGACGATGATGCTGCTGATGGTGACGGTGACGATGATGATTTTGCTGATCCTTATTCTGATGATGACGATGATGATGATGATGATGTTGTTCAGGATGATGCTTATGTTGATGATGTCAATGATGTTGATGTTGGTGATACCGATAACGATGATGCTGATTCTCATGATGATGATGACGATGACGATGACGATGACGATGATGATGATGATGATGATGATGATGATGATGATGATGATGGTCATGCTGATGATGAAGATGATGATGCTGATGATGATGATGATGCTGATGCTGAATATGATGATGATGGTGAGGATGATTGTGCTGGTGGTGATGGTGATGGTTGTCTTGGTGGTGGTTGTGGTGGTCTTGGTGGTGGTGACGGTGATGGTGTTGGTGATGATGACGATGATGATGCTGATGGTCCTGGTGATGGTATTGGTAATGATGATGATGATGATGATGATGATGATGATGATGATGGTGATGATGATGCTGATGATGGTGATGGTGACGGTGTTTGTGATTATGATGATGATGATGATGCTGCTGCTGATGATGCATTTCCTGAGGAGGATGATGGTGGTTGTCGTGGTGAGATGATGGTGGTGATGATGATGATAATGATGAGGACGGCGAATGATGATGATGACGACGATGATGATGATGATGATGATGATGATGATGATGATGCTGGTGATGATGATGATGATGATGATGATGATGATGATGATGATGGTGATGGTGGTGGTGGTGGTGATAATTATGATACTGATGATGTCCACGGCCATTCTTGTTCAGGCCTTCTTTGGGTCCACTAGGCGTTGCGCTGCACGTAGTCTCTGTGGCATTGAGCTCTCGACCCGTCAAACTCACAGCTCTCTCTGTCTCTCTGCGATGAGTCTCCACATGCCAAAAAAGGATATTGATGCGAGGGCAGCGCGTGTTGCAGCTCACCAGAAAGCGTACAAGGGCCCGGTACTTATACGTGAAGTTGCGGACAAGGGGCCTGGGGGCATTGCGTTCCACGCGAATAAGCACGTGCATTGTTGCCAGACTTTCTGGAAAGCAGATTTTGGGAGCGAGTCCGTGGAGCAAAAGGCTGCAGGTGAAGCGGCGCTGGTGGGTTACAACGTTCCTGACGAAGATGGGAATGAGGCGCAGACTGAGCAGGCGTCAGACGAGGAGGCTGTGCTTCAGGGGGACGTGCACAAGTTGAGCGCAAATCAGAGGCGCGCCTTATTATGCCTCGGGGAGGCTCGTCAGCATTCACGGTTCAAGCTGAAGCAAATCTCCTTGAGTTTCAGTGGCGCGTCCGTCTTCTTCTTCTCGCCCAGCCGCAAGGACGGAACACCCATGCCGTCATCAGTGCTGAAATTCGACGTTGCTGCCAACGTGAAGGAGGAGATTGAGTTGACCGAGCGGTACGGGAAGTTGTTTGGCTTGACAACTCCGAAAGTTAAGGATTCTCAATTTCTTGAAGACGTCTCCGAAGACGAACCATGTGCTGTCATGCAGATTGACCTATGCGGTGGCATATTTGGTCTTCCCGAGTTTGCTTCTGCCCCACCTGTGCTAACCTTTGCGTCAGTAATCCAGGGTGAGTTTACTTCTGGGAAGCGCCAGACTGATGTGGTGCCCATCGTCAACGAGGCCCTGACCCGACGCATGCTTGCCTTCACGATGTCTACGCGTTCCGTCAGGAAGGAGAATCTAGCTAAGATGTACAAGATTGTCCGCTTTGTCGGCCACGGCATCCTCAATCGAGCTGTGGAGGGTGCGAAACGTAGCAAACACAATGCTGCATTGGGCTTCGGATTTCTGACGCCACCCGACATCGATGACCTAGATCCCGAAGGCAAGTTCGTCAGTGAGTTGTGCGGCAAACGTTCTACCATCAAGCGCTTCTTCCAAGAGTTCATTGAGCAGGAGCAGCGATTCAATAAAAAGTTTGACCGGCAAATAGTTTGTGGCTTGGCGCACAACGATTTGCACGGCGGGAATCTACTGCTCGACTCACAAGGGCTAGTCTGGCTGATAGATTTCGCGACCGTGAAGGACAACGTCCACGTGCTCATGGACCTCTCAAAATTCCTTGCGTCTTGCCTCTTCTTGTATCTGGAGGATAATGTGAACGAGGCGCACATCCAAACGTTTGCGAAGCTGCTGTTCGCTACACCCGATGCCACAACAGCGCTGCCTTTAATCGGAGGGGAGCAGCTCAAGAGCGATCCGACGGCTACGTTTGTGCTTGAGCTGCTGACACGCATCAGGCACTGTCTCTGCATCTACGAGATTGGTGACGACGTCCCAGACAACGACGGCGTTCCATTCGCTTTAGCTTTCTTCTCGTGGTCGGCGCGAATGCTATCATACAGTGAGCCGAGCATGCACCAGAAGACCCGTGCTTCTTTCTTTGCCCTTGCAGGCGCTCAGCGAGTGATGTGGGAAGCTGGCGTTGACGTCGGACCCACAGCGCTGGAATGGATTGAACAGTACCGCACAGTCTGGGAGGGCCAGAAAGGCCGCCGGCTGAGTACCAGTGCGACACACGTGCAGGTTGCTTCTTTCGAGTTTGAATCTGACTTTCCTAGGTATTTGGCGCAGATTGGGACAGCGGAGGCGTGGTCCACTGACTTCCTCACCCGCGAGAAAGTACACGTGACTGACCATTGTATCAAAGTGGACGTGAAGTTCAGTGGGCGCATTTTCCCGCGTAGCCTACAGCTGCCGAAGAGCGTGAAGATTGTCTGCGAGAAGTTGCGCATGGTCCACCAGCAGTATCTACCAGAAGTGCTGAGTCAAGAAAGATATCAGGGTCGGGTATTCGTGATTGGCGATTCCGGGAGCGGGAAGACTCTCATGACGAAGCAGCTTTTCTCGGAAGTGGCACAGCAACAGCTGCTCGGCATCCGCGATGAGCCAGGAGACATGGCGGGTACCACGAGAATCAGCGGCATGAACCTCATCCCCGTCCGGACTCCACTTATCGACTTGGCTAGGCAGCTTGAGGCTAACCCGGACCTGCCTCTGGGGGCCGACCCGATCTGCGACTTGCTATCCGAGTGGATGCAAAGAAAGCATGGCCACGATTCCATCCCGCACAAACTGGTCTATACTGTGCGAAATTGGTGCCTTGGTGCTGCTGACCGCGCGTCCAGGAGGACATCTGTTCTTTCGGCATCGGAAGGAGAAGATGCAACACGCGAGAAAGCTATCGGAGACCCCCAGCATTCAGAAGACATCAAGGCGTTGTTTTTGTTGTTCGATGGTCTGGACGAGGCAGCTTCCTCTCGGTTACAGGTGCTGGAATTCATCCGGTCGATACTGCAAAGCGAGCCGTCACACCTCTGTGTTCTCACATCGAGGCCAGGTAATTTGGGACCCTCGGAGTATGACTTGCTCGCGTCGCTGGCTTTCGTCTCGTTCAGGATGGGTGCTTTGACTCTCCCACAGGCTGAAGACGTTGTGCAGCGTACACTTACACGCGCTCAAGAAGCGCATGAGACGATCAGCGCCATCCGAAGCAGTGTGTCTGACCCGGGCTATTCCTCCCTCAGGGAGAATCCCCTCATTTTGACATTGCTCATCCATGTGCTTCGGAAGTTCCACTCTCAGAGTACAGAAGGCAAGAGTCTTCCACTGACAGATGACCGTGCACGAAAGGATGTCATGAAGAAGACTGATATCTACCAGCGTGCTGTGAAGCTCATGTTGCATCAATCTGATGCTGCAAAGTTCGCGATGCGGGATGGAGCCAATGACCAAGCGATGGTTCGCAGGCTAGAGATGTTGAAGAGCGTACGGGCACGACAGCTCTTCCAGTCAGTGTCGTTTCATTTGCACCAATTGAGGCTGCGCTCGACTTCCTGGACAGGTATAGAGCATGCCTCAGACGACAATGGTATGATCGTGGTGCTGAAGGATGCGTTTCAGCAGGGGCGCATGCCCATCTTAGAGAAAGTTGAAGTGTTCGATGCGGAGCCTGAGGTGCAGCTTACGCACCTGTCATTCCAGGAGCTGATGGGCGGTGAGTATTGCGCGGCGATCGTTTGCCATGCTCATTCTCAGAAGAAAATGCGAGCATACGTAAACTCCATCCTATCTAGCAGTTCGCAGTGTTTGGACCGCGAGCGGCTGTCCGAGAGCTGGTGGCTCCAAGTGTGGTTCCACGTCTTTGAGATGCTGGACTCAGATGTTCTCGAGCAGTACTGCGCGATCTTGGCCGAGGACGAGCGTGCACTCTTGAAGGTAGGGAGCATGGCTCTTTCATTCAGCTGCAGCCACCCTCTGGGCTATCTTATCCTTGACAAGGCGATTCATGGTACACCAATGGACCACCGGCCCTGGGTGGGAGACGGTTCCGGGTATATGATTGCTGCAATCCATTGGGACGAATACGAAACGGATGTAGTCTGGGATGACAGGGATTGCAACAAGAGGTGGTTTCATGGTCATTTTTTTCTTGCCCGGGTCATGGTCCCAACTCTGGTTGACAGCAATTGTTGGCGCCTAGATGGCGTCGGCACATTGTTGAGGCATGCGGCCAGTCTGCCCGACTTAGAGGTCTTAGACACATTGCTTTCTAAGGGCGTCCACCCATGCCTACTCTCTGATGAGGGCCATTCTCTCTTCGCGCTTGCCAGCATGGGCAAGAAGTGGCAGGCAGTTCGCATCCTACGCGAGCATAGGAATGATTACGATTTCATGAACTGGATCACTCACAATACGTGGTGGCATTGGGCTTGCGGGCGTGAAGACCCTGGCTTTGTGAAGGCATGGGATATGAACAGCACCTTGGACCAGCTGGCCGGTTTCAAGCCGTATGGCACTTTGCAAAAAGCTTGGGATGGGACTTTGAGTATTGTTGATGATGTGGACGTGAATTTCGCGGATCCTAGAACAGGCCTAACTCCTTTAATGCTTGCTGCGTCATGCGGCAGGGTGGAGGTTGTGCACGCCCTCATAATGCACAGGGCTTCTGTGAACGCCGAGAGTGCAGAGAAGTGCACCGCGCTCTCAATGGCTGCAGACATGGACAATGGCGATGAAGGCTTGGAGTGCATGAAGCTGCTCATCAATGCCCGTGCCGACGTCCACGCCAAAGTCGGGATGACCATGAAGCGTCCTTTTTGGAATCTCACGGGCCAGGAGAACAGCATTCTGGCCGGACCAGCGCAGGCTGGATATTTTGACAAGCTGAAGCTTCTTCTCGAGAGTCGTGCTGATCCCAATTCGCCAAACAATTTGGATTTCGCTCCGCTGATCCAGTGTGTTCGGTCGAACAATGCGGATTGCGCCAAGCTTCTCGTTGAGCATGGAGGTGATTTTTTCAGATGGTCCAGTAAGCTCATTTCGCTGCAGCACAAACCAGGCCTTCTCATGAACTACAACACACGCTGTAATTATATGAGCTGGAGCCCAGGTGCTGACGCTGTCCATGCTTGGTATATGTATGCAGCGGAGAACAAGGACATCCTCCGCCTCGCGTTCGGGCTGGGCATGGACGGGAATGCCTGCTTTTACTCTGGACTTGCAGGCAACACGTGGCTTCCGAAAGCAGGTTACAATCTCACGAATGATTACTGGTTCTTCGTAGAGGGCACCTCTGCTACATTTGAGCTCTATGTAAAACATGGTCTGGACATCAACAGGCCTTCGGGCCCCATGCGGCTGAACCTCCTGATGATAACAGGCTGGTCTTCCAACAATGCGGCGATCCTTACGCATATGCTGGAGAACTGCCCAGATCCCGACGAGGCCCTGGCATACAGGTCCAAATTCCTGGGGAGCTTGGAGGACGGCGCAAGGATTATCGGGCTTGCAGCTATCGTGGAAGCCATCGAGGACTTCAAGCGCAAGCGGGCGGATCAGGAAGGACCCTCACCCCAGCCTGCTTGACAGCAGAAGCGGGGGGCAGAGAGTATCAGCCGCTGCTGCTTCTTCGACGCTTGAGATCGACTGCCTCTCACCAAGCGGAAGATTGCCGGCAAACCTTGATTCCCGCCGGTGGGCCGTAAGGACCAGGGCTATGTGGAAGGTTCTCACAGCATTTTTGGGGAAGAGGGTCGTTTTGAATTCGTTTTTTGGTGTTCTTCCGTCGCAGCGGTACACGCTCTCCACGCCGCTGGTTGCTGCCATTCAGACGTAATCTTCAATCGCCACATTTCAGGTCATAACACCACGTCTGATGTGTCAGGGCGAGCGCCGAACTTTTGATGGCAGTATTCGCATTGCACGTGTTTGCTTTCCTCTAGTTGGAGGTTTGTTTTGCGAGGCCAGAATTGCCATGCGTTCGGCCTCGCCGAGAAGGCTGGTCGCAGATGAGATTAACATCTGTGCCGAGCACGAGCTCAGCTCGCCTTCTATTGGCCTTTGCAGCGCGTTCCCCTGTTTTGTCAGACCTATTTCGTGGCAAGGCTGGGACCTCAAAGGAAGCCTCCCACGCGGCCCGATTCGTCCAGAGACTACTTATCGAGGCAAGCTCGGAAGCGATGTTGCGTCTCGTTCTACTCTGGAGCATCGACAAATCAAACAGTGACCCATAAATATCCACAGCGCTTTGCGGCACCAAGTCCGGAAAGCAGGTTGGGGTTTCACGGAACAGCCGAAGTTGTTGGGGTTTTTATGGATCAGCGAAGGGCCATATTGAGGCCGTCCTGGGCCCGTTGGGCTCGTCTGGCGTGCTTTTGGAGTCCTTTGGGCCTTCGCAGCTGTTTGGTGGCGTCCGCATGGGAGGCAACCTTGAGCGGCTTGGACGCTGGGGCACGTTCTCCCAAGTTGGTGATCGCTTGCGCTGCGGGTCGGATTCGGGAACGAGGAGGAGACGGAGGGTGAAATCACGAGGAGGAGGCGCAGCAGTGGGCGGGAGGAGGGCCTCCGCAGAGCGAATGGGAAAAAACGAGGGGCACATTAAATCGATTCTCATGTGGGGTCCCACCGTTGAAGTAATTTATTTCGGCCAAACCTCTTGTCGGGATGTTTTGCTGAGGAGTGTTTTCGTTTGTAGGGGTCTTTGTGCTGATTTAGATGATTCGTTGGTTCCAGCCACTGACAGTCACTTGTGGGATGACGTGTTTTCGTTGGTGGGGTAGTTGTGATTATGTGATTTCTGTTTTTGCTCCAGTTTGCAAGATGACCGCTTCTATTTCCCTACCTAGGCTCTGCCTAGAAGGGTTCTTACTCTCTTAGCTTAAAGGGGCCGGGCAATGGAAAGCGCCCCGGGCGGTTCCCCCGGTCCCCTGGGAGCGGTTCCCCCCAGTCCCCTGGGAGCTTTAGCTTTAGCTTTAGCTTAGCTTTAGCTTAGCTTTAGCTTAGCTGTAGCTTAGCTTTAGCTTAGCGTTTCGCTTAGCTTTTCGCTTAGCGTTTAGCTTAGCTTTAGCTTAGCTTTAGCTTAGCTTTAGCTTAGCTTGAGCTTAGCTGTAGCTGAGCTTTAGCTTAGCTTTAGCTTAGCTTTAGCTTAGCTTTAGCTTAACTTTATCTTAGCTGTATCTTAGCTTTAAGCTTAGCTGTTGCTCAGCTTTAGCTTAGCTTTAGCTTAGCTTTAGCTTAGCTTTAGCTTAGCTTTAGCTTAGCTTTAGCTTAGCTTTAGCTTAGCTTTAGCTTAGCTTTAGCTTAGCTGTGGCCTAGCTTTAGCTTAGCTTTAGCTTAGCTTTAGCTTAGCGTTACTGTTACTACTAATGCTGCTTTCCTAGGGGTTCCAACTCCTAGGTAGGGTCGCACTGGGATAATTTATAGAATTGAGTGTGCTGGTTGATTAAGGCCAATTGTTGATTAACATGTATTCGGTTTTTCGAAGCTATAGCTGTGATCATGATTATGTGTGAAATATAGGTAACAGTGAAAGCTAATATGGGGTGCCAGATGTCAACAATGAACGTTCAGATCGACGCCATAACAGTGATAACAGCAGAGTTACGATGGGAGTGCACGAAGCTAGGTCTACTTCCGGCGTTGCAACATTCTTGAGGCTGGTCATTCAATTTCAGAACTTATGCAGTACATCCTTCACTTGTACATGCAACCGGGATTGGCCTCTGTAATTTTGGACTTGGCCGATGGCCAACATGCCACGATTATTGAAGCGCGCAGCGGAGTTCTAATACATACCCTGCACGCTATGTGGGAGGGGCTCACGAGACTTGATATCCCTCTGGTGATTTCACGACTACTGCCCGCGGGCCTATTTGTCTGCAGTGCATTCACGTTCTATGGCGGCGAATCTCCGTACCCGGTACTACATGGCCGACAATCGGCTTGCCCCCCAGACTTTCCCGTGATAGTTCACGAACGAGGGACAGAAACGTCCGATCACAGCGGTGATAAGAACATCAGGGAGGTGAATATCGAGGCCATTACACAGACCACGGCAGTAGTCAGGGTTAACCGAGCCTTGCGCACGAAAGCGACATCAGGTGGACAATGCAACTATCAACCAGGTGATCTCGCTGACTATTCTGGACTGAGCACCACAAAGGGTGAATGGGAATAATGAAGTGGACCATGCCCAATCGCACGAAATTTCCTTGGCCCAGGTCAGGCAGTAGTACAGGTCGGCGGCCGAAGAAGTTTAGTACAGTATCCAGACTTGCGTCACACAGTGTACTCGGAAATATTCATTGTCCTCGAGATTGGCTCCGACACAACAGCCATGCGAACCGTGCTGGCCGTTATCGCGAGCCTGCCATCGGAGAAACTTGGTATGGTGTTTGGCTATGTGCCAACTAAGCAGGGCCGCCTGCACATGGTCACGGCGAGTAGACTCTCGTCGAAGTTACAGTTAGCCTGGCTCTTTCTTATCAGGGACTACTTCCGGATCGAGAATGCAGTAACAGTACGCTTGGTTAAGAGCATCCACTGAGTTCTTTATGCTGGCAGTTGTACACTAATATATTATGACAGCGACGTGCCACCGTGACTCCACTACTACGAATCCGAAGGTACAGCCCTGAATATCCATGACGTCGCTGGGTCCAGGCTCGCACGTATCATCCAACGCCTCAGGTCTTCAGAACCCTCAGTGGGCTTCGATGAAGACCGATCGAAGTTTGAGGAACTGGCGAGCTCGACGCCGTCGAGCGGTCACGCTCAGGAGGCAGGACGATCCTGTGCTCGTGCCTCTAACAACGGACGACTTCCGGCTATCAGCGAGGAGTCAGAGATGGATTTGAAAACGCGCATTTTGGAAGCATAGTACCTTGAACTCCAGGAAGAAAAGAATCTCGCGGAGGAAATTCCAGTGGAGTCCTTATTTACGGTGCGTGCCGAGATGCTTACCGAAGACCATGTGCTTGTGACTGTGGCCAGTGAGGAGCGAGGGAACTTGCGCGCGACGGGCTGTTGCCAGGGCGGCGCAGAGGAGACGTACTTCGCCCCCCTTTACCACCGAATGCGACGAGACCTACGGTCTGGATTCGGACGATCACGGTTCGCATTTAGAGCTATGTTTTCATTATTGATATGTCCGAAGCTGTCTCGACAGAACAGCAGCACAACATATTCCACGATGGCCAGATAATAACCACTATGTGTGTATATGTGTAAGCCGCGTCTAAAAGAGCTGATTCTGTCAAGCAAGACGACCTCCTAGCGAGGGCCGAAATGCAGACAACCCCTGTCGAGATAGCTAAATCTTTGCGCGCTGACTGCTGTCAGATGCAGGGATCAGAAGCGCGATGAGCATCATGACATCAAGGTGTGGGGGCACATGGACATTCGCGAAGAACGGCAAGGGCGAGATGGGGCGCACCATCAGACTACGCCTAGTACTTCGCGGATTCATGGATGTCGACACCGTCGACGTGGGGGCCTTTTCAGGTGCAGCCAGGCGAGCGGGTCGCAGACTGCTCGCAAACGCGGCCGCGTGCAAGAAATCTTGGACTATCGCGTCCACGGGTGTCGATGAGGCTTTCTTGGAGGTCCTGGGGTGTCGCGAAGTAGCTGGGGCCGCTGGGGCGACGAAGCGCATGGTCTGCTTCGCGCTCCCGCCTGGCCCTGCATCGGTGCTGCGTGCGCTGCCGGGCTTTCGTTCGCGCGATTCGAGGCACTGTTTGCAATGCTTAAAGCCAGGCGCTGGCGCCAAGGACGCCCGTGGGCGTTTTCGCTGAAACTCAGGACCATCGCGACGTCTTCGTCGTCGCCCGCCCCGATGTTCTCAGCGCCGGACTACTGCGACTGCGACCGGAGATGGCAGGGCTCACGGGCCGCGCGCGAGACTCGGCGAGGCCAGCGGGCCCGCGACTGCGTCGCCGTCCCGCGCGGCGGCCGCGGCGGAGGCGGCGCTGGCCGCGGCGGCTCCTGGAATTGCGGCCGCGCCGGCAGCGCCAGTGGCCTCGGCATCTTCCACGGTGCCATCGCAATGAACGCGACATCGGTGGGCGCGAGTGGGCAGTGCGTTCCCCTTTGGGACAAGCGGTGGGGTGCGACTGGGTGGGCGACCTCAACGCGCGAGACGACGTGCCTCCAGCCCTGCCTGCCGACGTGAAATTGCTGAGCTGGGCATCCATGCCCGCCGTTGAGGAGGCCCAGGCAAAAAATGACCCCCCCACGTGTAAGTCGGACAGAAAAGCAGCCGACATCCAGCTGGCCACGGCGACTGTGTGCACCTCAGCAACCGTGTGCAACAGAGCACCGCTGTTGCAGATACAACTGTTTTAAAATAAGTAGTCCTTATGACAACATGGGGCGTTTGTGGATTCAGCAGACATGGTTTTCTACAGGATTGGGAAAGAATCCCAATGGGAACAGGCACGCCGCTGAAATCAATGAGTCCTCGGGAATCCGTCCACATCATCCTAACTCCCATTTTGCGTCCAGGAGGCTCCAGCTAAATTGGCCGTCCAAGAGGCAAGAGGATTGATTCAATCGACCATTCTGCGGTGCACGCTAAGATGCGCACGTGCGCTGTAGCGCCGACCCGCACGACAGGGGGGAAGGGTGAGGGAGGAGGAAAAGAGGGGACGAGGAGGATGAGGAGGAGGAGGAGGAGGAGGAGGAGGAGGAGGAGGAGGAGGAGGAGGAGGAGGAGGAGGAGGAGGAGGAGGAGGAGGAGGAGGAGGATGTGGAGGTGGAGGCGGGACGAAGGAAAACGTCGCATTCTATTCTCAGCACTTCCTTGGCGTGGCGTTTAGCTGTCCGCAGCAGATCATCACCAACATGTTCCTTTTACCTGTCCTGTGCACGCAGGCGCCGTGGTGTACACCAGCGATGCGTTGCACGCGGATGCTGTGGTGTGGACAGGCGATGTGATGTGAACAGGCGCTGCGGTGCACAAAAACATTGTGGTGTAGACAGGCGCTATGTTGCACATGGCTGCTGCGGTGTGCACACTCGCTGTGGTGTACACCGACGCTGTGGTGCACAAAAGCACCGTGGTGTACGCAAGCGCTGCGTTGCACACGGCTGTTGCGGTGTACGCAGGCGCTGTGGTGTACACATACACAGGCGCTGTGGGGCAGATCGCCACCTACATGCTGCTCGCGGGGGGTGTTACGTCATACCCCTCCCCGCCCCCCCTCCCCCCATGTCGCCCGTCATCGCCGAAAATAAACAAACCCGCTCCTGGAAAGCAAGTCAACTGCTCAGCCGGTCAACCTGTCAGCTGGTGATGCTGGTCACCCAGTCAGCCGTTCAGCTGGCCACCTGGTCACCCGGTCAGTCGGTCGGCCGGTCAGTGATGATGTTGTTGTTTTGATGTCGTCGTCCATGCTGATGATAATGCTAATGATGATGATGGTGATGATGATTCTGGTGATGATGATTATGCTGGTCATGGTGATGATGATGATGATGAGGATTATGATGATGATGATCATGGTGGTTGTGATGATGCTGATGCTAATGATGATGATGGTGATGTCGATGATGCTGATGCTGATGACGACAACGATGATGATGATGATGATGGTGGTGGTGGTGATGATGATGATGGTGATTGTGAAGATCATGCTGATGATGCTGCTGATGATGATGATGCTGGTGATGTTGATATTGATGATAGTGATGACGATGACGATGCTGATGATGGTGATGATGATGATGATGATGATCCTGATGATAACGATGATGTCGGTGGTGATGATGATGCTGATGTTGATGATGATGCTAATGATGATGATGATGATGATGATGATGATGATGATGATGATGATTGTGACGCTTATGATGATGACGATGATGATGCTGATGAGGATGCTGGTCATGATTAAGATGATGATGCTGCTTCCGATGATGTTTATGATGCTGATGATGACGATGATGCTGCTGATGGTGACGGTGACGATGATGATTATGCTGATCCTTATTCTGATGATGATGATGATGATGATGATGTTGTTGTTGTTCAGGATGATGCTTATGTTGATGATGTTAATGATGTTGATGTTGGTGATACCGATAACGATGATGCTGATTCTGATGATGATGATGATGACGATGATGATGATGATGATGATGATGATGATGATGATGATGGTCATGCTGATGATGAAGATGATGATGATGATGATGATGATGATGATGCTGAATATGATGATGATGGTGAGGATGATTGTGCTGGTGGTGATGGTGATGGTTGTCTTGGTGGTGGTTGTGGTGGTCTTGGTGGTGGTGATGGTGATGGTGTTGGTGATGATGACGATGATGATGCTGATGGTCCTGGTGATGGTGATGGTAATGATGATGATGATGATGATGATGATGATGATGATGATGATGATGATGATGATGCTGATGATGATGATGATGATGATGGTGATGATGATGATGATGATGCTGATGATGGTGATGGTGACGGTGTTTGTGATTATGATGATGATGCTGCTGCTGCTGATTATGCATTTCCTGAGGAGGATGATGGTGTGGTCGTGGTGAGATGATGGTGGTGATGATGATGATAATGATGAGGACGGCGAATGATGATGATGACGACGATGATGACGATGATGATGACCATGATGATGATGATGATGATGATGATGATGATGATGATGATGATGATGATGATGATGGTGATGGTGATGGTGATGGTGATGGTGATGGTGGTGGTGGTGATAATTATGATACTGATGATGTCCACGGCCATTTTGGTTCAGGCCTTCTTTGGGTCCACTAGGCGTTGCGCTGCACGTAGTCTCTGTGGCATTGAGCTCTCGACCCGTCAAACTCGCAGCTCTCTCTGTCTCTCTGCGATGAGTCTCCACATGCCAAAAAAGGATATTGATGTGAGGGCAGCGCGTGTTGCAGCTCACCAGAAAGCGTACAAGGGCCCCGTACTTATACGTGAAGTTGCGGACAAGGGGCCTGGGGGCATTGCTCTCCACGCGAATAAGCACGTGCATTGTTGCCAGACTTTCTGGAAAGCAGATTTTGGGAGCGAGTCCGTGGAGCAAAAGGCTGCAGGTGAAGCGGCGCTGGTGGGTTACAACGTTCCTGACGAAGATGGGAATGAGGCGCAGACTGAGCAGGCGTCAGACGAGGAGGCTGTGCTTCAGGGGGACGTGCACAAGTTGAGCGCAAATCAGAGGCGCGCCTTATTATGCCTCGGGGAGGCTCGTCAGCATTCACGGTTCAAGCTGAAGCAAATCTCCTTGAGTTTCAGTGGCGCGTCCGTCTTCTTCTTCTCGCCCAGCCGCAAGGACGGAACACCCATGCCGTCATCAGTGCTGAAATTCGACGTTGCTGCCAACGTGAAGGAGGAGATTGAGTTGACCGAGCGGTACGGGAAGTTGTTTGGCTTGACAACTCCGAAAGTTAAGGATTCTCAATTTCTTGAAGACGTCTCCGAAGACGAACCATGTGCTGTCATGCAGATTGACCTATGCGGTGGCATATTTGGTCTTCCCGAGTTTGCTTCTGCCCCACCTGTGCTCACCTTTGCGTCAGTAATCCAGGGTGAGTTTACTTCTGGGAAGCGCCAGACTGATGTGGTGCCCATCGTCAACGAGGCCCTGACCCGACGCATGCTTGCCTTCACGATGTCTACGCGTTCCGTCAGGAAGGAGAATCTAGCCAAGATGTACAAGATTGTCCGCTTTGTCGGCCACGGCATCCTCAATCGAGCTGTGGAGGGTGCGAAACGTAGCAAACACAATGCTGCATTGGGCTTCGGATTTCTGACGCCACCCGACATCGATGACCTAGATCCCGAAGGCAAGTTCGTCAGTGAGTTGTGCGGCAAACGTTCTACCATCAAGCGCTTCTTCCAAGAGTTCATTGAGCAGGAGCAGCGATTCAATAAAAAGTTTGACCGGCAAATAGTTTGTGGCTTGGCGCACAACGATTTGCACGGCGGGAATCTACTGCTCGACTCACAAGGGCTAGTCTGGCTGATAGATTTCGCGACCGTGAAGGACAACGTCCACGTGCTCATGGACCTTTCAAAATTCCTTGCGTCTTGCCTCTTCTTGTATCTGGAGGATAATGTGAACGAGTCGCACATCCAAACGTTTGCGAAGCTGCTTTTCGCTACACCCGATGCCACAACAGCGCTGCCTTTAATCGGAGGGGAGCAGCTCAAGAGCGATCCGACGGCTACGTTTGTGCTTGAGCTGCTGACACGCATCAGGCACTGTCTCTGCATTTACGAGATTGGTGACGACGTCCCAGACAACGACGGCGTTCCATTCGCTTTAGCTTTCTTCTCGTGGTCGGCGCGAATGCTATCATACAGTGAGCCGAGCATGCACCAGAAGACCCGTGCTTCTTTCTTTGCCCTTGCAGGTGCTCAGCGAGTGATGTGGGAAGCTGGCGTTGACGTCGGACCCACAGCGCTGGAATGGATTGAACAGTACCGCACAGTCTGGGAGGGCCAGAAAGGCCGCCGGCTGAGTACCAGTGCGACACACGTGCAGGTTGCTTCTTTCGAGTTTGAATCTGACTTTCCTAGGTATTTGGCGCAGATTGGGACAGCGGAGGCGTGGTCCACTGACTTCCTCACCCGCGAGAAAGTACACGTGACTGACCATTGTATCAAAGTGGACGTGAAGTTCAGTGGGCGCATTTTCCCGCGTAGCCTACAGCTGCCGAAGAGCGTGAAGATTGTCTGCGAGAAGTTGCGCATGGTCCACCAGCAGTATCTACCAGAAGTGCTGAGTCAAGAAAGATATCAGGGTCGGGTATTCGTGATTGGCGATTCCGGGAGCGGGAAGACTCTCATGACGAAGCAGCTTTTCTCGGAAGTGGCACAGCAACAGCTGCTCGGCATCCGCGATGAGCCAGGAGACATGGCGGGTACCACGAGAATCAGCGGCATGAACCTCATCCCCGTCCGGACTCCACTTATCGACTTGGCTAGGCAGCTTGAGGCTAACCCGGACCTGCCTCTGGGGGCCGACCCGATCTGCGACTTGCTATCCGAGTGGATGCAAAGAAAGCATGGCCACGATTCCATCCCGCACAAGCTGGTCTATACTGTGCGAAATTGGTGCCTTGGTGCTGCTGACCGCGCGTCCAGGAGGACATCTGTTCTTTCGGCATCGGAAGGAGAAGATGCAACACGCGAGAAAGCTATCGGAGACCCCCAGCATTCAGAAGACATCAAGGCGTTGTTTCTGTTGTTCGATGGTCTGGACGAGGCAGCTTCCTCTCGGTTACAGGTGCTGGAATTCATCCGGTCGATACTGCAAAGCGAGCCGTCACACCTCTGTGTTCTCACATCGAGGCCAGGTAATTTGGGACCCTCGGAGTATGACTTGCTCGCGTCGCTGGCTTTCGTCTCGTTCAGGATGGGTGCTTTGACTCTCCCACAGGCTGAAGACGTTGTGCAGCGTACACTCACACGCGCTCAAGAAGCGCATGAGACGATCAGCGCCATCCGAAGCAGTGTGTCTGACCCGGGCTATTCCTCCCTCAGGGAGAATCCCCTCATTTTGACATTGCTCATCCATGTGCTTCGGAAGTTCCACTCTCAGAGTACAGAAGGCAAGAGTCTTCCACTGACAGATGACCGTGCACGAAAGGATGTCATGAAGAAGACTGATATCTACCAGCGTGCTGTGAAGCTCATGTTGCATCAATCTGATGCTGCAAAGTTCGCGATGCGGGATGGAGCCAATGACCAAGCGATGGTTCGCAGGCTAGAGATGTTGAAGAGCGTACGGGCACGACAGCTCTTCCAGTCAGTGTCGTTTCATTTGCACCAATTGAGGCTGCGCTCGACTTCCTGGACAGGCATAGAGCACGCCTCAGACGACAATGGTATGATCGTGGTGCTGAAGGATGCGTTTCAGCAGGGGCGCATGCCCATCTTAGAGAAAGTTGAAGTGTTCGATGCGGAGCCTGAGGTGCAGCTTACGCACCTGTCATTCCAGGAGCTGATGGGCGGTGAGTATTGCGCGGCGATCGTTTGCCATGCTCATTCTCAGAAGAAAATGCGAGCATACGTAAACTCCATCCTATCTAGCAGTTCGCAGTGTTTGGACCGCGAGCGGCTGTCCGAGAGCTGGTGGCTCCAAGTGTGGTTCCACGTCTTTGAGATGCTGGACTCAGATGTTCTCGAGCAGTACTGCGCGATCTTGGCCGAGGACGAGCGTGCACTCTTGAAGGTAGGGAGCATGGCTCTTTCATTCAGCTGCAGCCACCCTCTGGGCTATCTTATCCTTGACAAGGCGATTCATGGTACACCAATGGACCACCGGCCCTGGGTGGGAGACGGTTCCGGGTATATGATTGCTGCAATCCATTGGGACGAATACGAAACGGATGTAGTTTGGGATGACAGGGATTGCAACAAGAGGTGGTTTCATGGTCATTTTTTTCTTGCCCGGGTCATGGTCCCAACTCTGGTTGACAGCAATTGTTGGCGCCTAGATGGCGTCGGCACATTGTTGAGGCATGCGGCCAGTCTGCCCGACTTAGAGGTCTTAGACACATTGCTTTCTAAGGGCGTCCACCCATGCCTACTCTCTGATGAGGGCCATTCTCTCTTCGCGCTTGCCAGCATGGGCAAGAAGTGGCAGGCAGTTCGCATCCTACGCGAGCATAGGAATGATTACGATTTCATGAACTGGATCACTCACAATACGTGGTGGCACTGGGCTTGCGGGCGTGAAGACCCTGGCTTTGTGAAGGCATGGGATATGAACAGCACCTTGGACCAGCTGGCCGGTTTCAAGCCGTATGGCACTTTGCAAAAAGCCTGGGATGGGACTTTGAGTATTGTTGATGATGTGGACGTGAATTTCGCGGATCCTACAACAGGCCTAACTCCTTTAATGCTTGCTGCGTCATGCGGCAGGGTGGAGGTTGTGCACGCCCTCATAATGCACAGGGCTTCTGTGAACGCCGAGAGTGCAGAGAAGTGCACCGCGCTCTCAATGGCTGCAGACATGGACAATGGCGATGAAGGCTTGGAGTGCATGAAGCTGCTCATCAATGCCCGTGCCGACGTCCACGCCAAAGTCGGGATGACCATGAAGCGTCCTTTTTGGAATCTCACGGGCCAGGAGAACAGCATTCTGGCCGGACCAGCGCAGGCTGGATATTTTGACAAGCTGAAGCTTCTTCTCGAGAGTCGTGCTGATCCCAATTCGCCAAACAATTTGGATTTCGCTCCGCTGATCCAGTGTGTTCGGTCGAACAATGCGGATTGCGCCAAGCTTCTCGTTGAGCATGGAGGTGATTTTTTCAGATGGTCCAGTAAGCTCATTTCGCTGCAGCACAAACCAGGCCTTCTCATGAACTACAACACACGCTGTAATTATATGAGCTGGAGCCCAGGTGCTGACGCTGTCCATGCTTGGTATATGTATGCAGCGGAGAACAAGGACATCCTCCGCCTCGCGTTCGGGCTGGGCATGGACGGGAATGCCTGCTTTTACTCTGGACTTGCAGGCAACACGTGGCTTCCGAAAGCTGGTTACAATCTCACGAATGATTACTGGTTCTTCGTAGAGGGCACCTCTGCTACATTTGAGCTCTATGTAAAGCATGGTCTGGACATCAACAGGCCTTCGGGCCCCATGCGGCTGAACCTCCTGATGATAACAGGCTGGTCTTCCAACAATGCGGCGATCCTTACGCATATGCTGGAGAACTGCCCAGATCCCGACGAGGCCCTGGCGTACAGGTCCAAATTCCTGGGGAGCTTGGAGGACGGCGCAAGGATTATCGGGCTTGCAGCTATCGTGGAAGCCATCGAGGACTTCAAGCGCAAGCGGGCGGATCAGGAAGGACCCTCACCCCAGCCTGCTTGACAGCAGAAGCGGGGGGCAGAGAGTATCAGCCGCTGCTGCTTCTTCGACGCTTGAGATCGACTGCCTCTCACCAAGCGGAAGATTGCCGGCAAACCTTGATTCCCGCCGGTGGGCAGTAAGGACCAGGGCTATGTGGAAGGTTCTCACAGCATTTTTGGGGAAGAGGGTCGTTTTGAATTCGTTTTTTGGTGTTCTTCCGTCGCAGCGGTACACGCTCTCCACGCCGCTGGTTGCTGCCATTCAGACGTAATCTTCAATCGCCACATTTCAGGTCATAACACCACGTCTGATGTGTCAGGGCGAGCGCCGAACTTTTGATGGCAGTATTCGCATAGCACGTGTTTGCTTTCCTCTAGTTGGAGGTTTGTTTTGCGAGGCCAGAACTGCCATGCGTTCGGCCTCGCCGAGAAGGCTGGCCGCAGATGAGATTAACATCTGTGCCGAGCACGAGCTCAGCTCGCCTTCTATTGGCCTTTGCAGCGCGTTCCCCTGTTTTGTCAGACCTATTTCGTGGCGAGGCTGGGACCTCAAAGGATACCCACGAAGCCTCCCACGCGGCCCGATTCGTCCAGAGACTACTTATCGAGGCAAGCTCGGAAGCGATGTTGCGTCTCGATCTACTCTGGAGCATCGACAAATCAAACAGTGACCCATAAATATCCACAGCGCTTTGCGGCACCAAGTCCGGAAAGCAGGTTGGGGTTTCACGGAACAGCCGAAGTTGTTGGGGTTTTTGTGGATCAGCGAAGGGCCATATTGAGGCCGTCCTGGGCCCGTTGGGCTCGTCTGGCGTGCTTTTGGAGTCCTTTGGGCCTTCGCAGCTGTTTGGTGGCGTCCCCATGGGAGGCAACCTTGAGCGGCTTGGACGCTGGGGCACGTTCTCCCAAGTTGGTGATCGCTTGCGCTGCGGGTCGGATTCGGGAACGAGGAGGAGACGGAGGGCGAAATCACGAGGAGGAGGAGGAGGCGCAGCAGTGGGCGGGAGGAGGGCCTCCGCAGAGCGAATGGGAAAAAACGAGGGGCACATTAAATTGATTCTCATGTGGGGTCCCACCGTTGAAGTAATTTATTTCGGCCAAACCTCTTGTCGGGATGTTTTGCTGAGGAGTGTTTTCGTTTGTAGGGGTCTTTGTGCTGATTTAGATGATTCGTTGGTTCTAGTCACTGACAGTCACTTGTGGGATGACGTGTTTTCGTTGGTGGGGTAGTTGTGATTATTTGATTTCTGTTTTTGCTCCATTTTGCAAGATGACCGCTTCTATTTCCCTACCTAGGCTCTGCCTAGAAGGGTTCTTACTCTCTTAGCTTAAAGGGGCCGGGCAGTGGAAAGCGCCCCGGGCGGTTCCCCCGGTCCCCTGGGAGCGGTTCCCCCCAGTCCCCTGGGAGCTTTAGCTTTAGCTTTAGCTTTAGCTTAGCTTTAGCTTAGCTTTAGCTGTAGCTTAGCTTTAGCTTAGCGTTTCGCTTAGCTTTTCGCTTAGCGTTTCGCTCAGCTTTAGCTTATCTGTTGCTCAGCTTTAGCTTAGCTTGAGCTTAGCTGTAGCTTAGCTTTAGCTTAGCTTTAGCTTAGCTTTAGCTTAGCTTTAGCTCAGCTTTAGCTCAGCTTTAGCTTATCTTTAGCTTAGCTGTACCTTAGCTTTAGCTTATCTGTTGCTCAGCTTTAGCTTAGCTTTAGCTTAGCTTTAGCTTAGCTTTAGCTTAGCTTTAGCTTAGCTGTGGCGTAGCTTTAGCTTAGCTTTAGCTTAGCTTTAGCTTAGCGTTACTGTTACTACTAATGCTGCTTTCCTAGGGGTTCCAACTCCTAGGTAGGGTCGCACTGGGATAATTTATAGAATTGAGTGTGCTGGTTGATTAAGGCCAATTGTTGATTAACATGTATTCGGTTTTTCGAAGCTATAGCTGTGATCATGATTATGTGTGAAATATAGGTAACAGTGAAAGCTAATATGGGGTGCCAGATGTCAACAATGAACGTTCTGATCGACGCCATAACAGTGATAACAGCAGAGTTAAGATGGGAGTGCACGAAGCTAGGTCTACTTCCGGCGTTGCAACATTCTTGAGGCTGGTCATTCAATTTCAGAACTTATGCAGTACATCCTTCACTTGTACATGCAACCGGGATTGGCCTCTGTAATTTTGGACTTGGCCGAGGGCCAACGTGCCACGATTATTGAAGCGCGCAGCGGAGTTCTAATACATACCCTGCACGCTATGTGGGAGGGGCTCACGAGGCTTGATATCCCTCTGCTGATTTCCCGATTACTGCCCGCGGGCCTATTTGTCTGCAGTGCATTCACGTTCTATGGCGGCGAATCTCCGTACCCGGTACTACATGGCCGACAGTCGGCTTGCCCCCCAGACTTTCCCGTGATAGTTCCCGAACGAGGGACAGAAACGTCCGATCACAACGGTGATAAGAACATCAGGGAGGTGAATATCGAGGCCATTACACAGACCACGGCAGTAGTCAGGGTTAACCGAGCCTTGCGCACGAAAGCGACATCAGGTGGACAATGCAACTATCAACCAGGTGATCTCGTTGACTCTTCTGGACTGAGCACCACAAAGGGTGAATGGGAATAATGAAGTGGACCATGCCCAATCGCACGAAATTTCCTTGGCCCAGGTCAGGCAGCAGTACAGGTCGGCGGCCGAAACAGTTTAGTACAGTATCCAGACTTGCGTCACACAGTGTACTCGGAAATATTCATTGTCCTCGAGATTGGCTCCGGCACAACAGCCATGCGAACCGTGCTGGCCGTTATCGCGAGCCTGCCATCGGAGAAACTTGGTATGGTGTTTGGCTATGTGCCAACTAAACAGGGCCACCTGCAAATGGTCACGGCGAGTAGACTCTCGTCGAAGTTACAGTTAGCCTGGCTCTTTCTTATCAGGGACTACTTCCGGATCGAGAATGCAGTAACAGTACGCTTGGTTAAGAGCATCCACTGAGTTCTTTATGCTGGCAGTTGTACACTACTATATTATGACAGCGACGTGCCACCGAGACTCCACTACGAATCCGAAGGTACAGCCCTGAATATCCATGACGTCGCTGGGTCCAGGCTCGCACGTATCATCCAACGCTTCAGGTCTTCAGAGCCCTCAGTGGGCTTCGATGAAGACCGATCGAAGTTTGAGAAACTGGCGAGCTCGACGCCATCGAGCGGTCACGCTCAAGAGGAAGGACGATCCTGTACTCGTGCTTCTAACAACGGACGACTTCCGGCTATCAGCGAGGAGTCAGAGATGGATTTGAAAACGCACATTTTGGAAGCATCGTACCTTGAACTCCAGGCAGAAAAGAATCTCGCGGAGGAAATTCCAGTGGAGTCCTTATTTACGGTGCGTACCGAGATGCTTACCGAAAGCCATGTGCTTGTGACTGTGGCCAGTGAGGAGCGAGGGAACTCGCGCGCGACGGGCTGTTGCCAGGGCGGCGCAGAGGAGACGTACTTCGCCCCCCTTACCACCGAATGCGACGAGACCTACGGTCTGGATTCGGACGATCACGGTTCGCATGTAGAGCTATGTTTTCATTATTGATATGTCCGAAGTTGTCTCGACAGAACAGCAGCACAACATATTCCACGATGGCCAGATAATAACCACTATGCGTGTATATGTGTGAGCCGCGTCTAAAAGAGCTGATTCTGTCAAGCAAGACGACCTCCTAGCGTGGGCCGAAATGCAGACAACCCCTGTCGAGATAGCCAAATCTTTGCGCGCTGAACTGAAAATGCGGTTCGACAATGACTGCTGTCAGATGCAGGGATCAGAAGCGCGATGAGCATCATGACATCAAGATGTGGGGGCACATGTATATTCGCGAAGAACGGCAAGGGCGAGATGGGGCGCACCGTCAGACTACGCCTAGTACTTCGCGGATTCATGGATGTCGACACCGTCGACGTGGGGGCCTTCTCAGGTGCAGCCAGGCGAGCGGGTCGCAGACCGCTCGCAAGCGCGGCCGCGTGCAAGAAATCTTGGACTATCGCGTCCATGGGTGTCGATGAGGCTTTCTTGGAGGTCCTGGGGCGTCGCGAAGTAGCTGGGGCCGCTGGGGCGACGAAGCGCATGGTCTGCTTCGCGCTCCCGCCTGGCCCTGCATCGGTGCTGCGTGCGCTGCCGGGCTTTCGTTCGCGCGATTCGAGGCGCTGTCTGCAATGCTTAAAGCCAGGCGCTGGCGCCAGAGATCCCCGTGGGTGTTTTCGCTGAAACTCAGGGCCATCGCGACGTCTTCGTCGTCGCCCGCCCCGATCTTCTCAGCGCCGGACTACTGCGACTGAGACCGGAGATGGCAGGGCTCACGGGCCGCGCGCGAGACTCGGCGAGGCCAGCGGGCTCGCGACTGCGTCGCCGTCCCGCGCGGCGGCCGCGGGGGAGGCGGCGCTGGCCGCGGCGGCCCCTGGAGTTGCGGCCGCGCCGGCAGCGCCAGTGGCCTCGGCATCTTCCACGGTGCCATCGCAATGAACGCGACATCGGTGGGCGCGAGTGGGCAGTGCGTTCCCCTTTGGGACGAGCGGTGGGGCGCGACTGGGTGGGCGACCTCAACGCGCGAGACGACGTGAAATTGCTGAGCTGGGCATCCATGCCCGCCGTTGAGGAGGCCCAGGCAAAAAATGACCCCCCAAGTGTAAGTCGGACAGAAATGCAGCCGACATCCAGCTGGCCACACCCGTGTTCTCGCCCATCCTTGCACGTGGCTTTTTTTTCTTCCCTGCGGCTGGCTTTTTGGGGTGCGCGGTTAGCGTTGCTATGGCGCGGCAGTCTCTCGCGAGTGTGTCAGGCTGGCGCGGCCAGCGATGGCGTCGTAGCGAACGGCGCCGAATCGTTGCGATTGCGTCCGCTTTGGGGCCGTTCGCGCGCGCTTCGTCATTCGATTCTTTTTGAGCTTTCTCCGGTCCGTTTCGCGCGCGGCGGCCCTGGCGCCGACGCTGCCATTTGCCGCGATGAAAATGCGGCGGCCCAAAAACGCTGCATCCCGCCGATGCGGAGGTCCACATCGAACCAAAAACGTCTGTTCAAGTATGTTTGAATTGCTTCCATTGCTTCCATTATCACTATCGCATTCGTCGTCGCCAACAGTTCTCCTTTTTTCTTCGCGTTACTGGTGTCTTCCCAGGCCTGCGCAGGCCCGGCCCCTTATCCTCTCCCCCTGCCCTTTTTTTTTTTTTTTTTTTTTTTTGTTTCCTTTTCTCAATCCTCATCGATGGTCCCTCCTCCTATCCTCTTCCTGGCTCGCGTTGTCTTCCCTCTAGCCTCCCTCATCCGCCCTCCTTCAACCTCTGTCCTCTCCATATTTCCCTCGCCGCCTTCCCGCTTTCCTTTCGCGCCCTTTTTGCCGTTCTTCCCGCCGCTCGCTCCGGGCGGTCTTCCTTCCCCCTCCTGCAGCCGTGCTCCCCCGTCGCGTTCTTCCTGTTTCCCATCGCGCCCCTTCTTCCTGCGAGGTCCCATGAAGCCGTGTTGGGGCCCCCGGGGAGAGGGCCCGCGGCTGGGGCGCGGCTTGGCGGCGGCTGGGCGGCGGCGGGGCCGCGGCGGGGATTCGGGTGGGATTTTGCTGGCGGTGGCTTTTTTTAGAGGGGTGGCAGCTTCTTTGGGGGCGGCGGCCGGGCGGCGGCCGGGCCGCGGCTGGGCGGCGGCGGGGCCGCGGCGGGGCCGCGGCGGGGATTTGGTTGGGATATTGCCCGGCGGCGGCTGGGATTTGGCTGGGACTGTTGCCGGGCGGGGGGCCCGCTGGCCGTATGGCGTGAACGCAGCGAAGTTGTGGATCGCGACTTGTGTTGGTCAGGGCGCCCTCGGCTTGCTGCCCGGCGCCCTCGTGTCTTGGCAGGCTGCGTATTCGGCGTATTTTTCCCTACCTAGGCTCTGCCTAGACGGGTTCTTGCTCGGTAAACTTAGGGTTCCGGGCAGTGTAATGCGCCCCGGGCGGTTCTCCCAGGATCCGCCCCGCGGTTCCCCCAGTGGCGTTCCCTTGGCTGAGCGTTGCTTATCGCATCTTAGCTTAGCTTATTTTAGCTTAGCTTAGCTTAGCTTAACTTAGCTTTGTCTAGCCTAACTTAGCTTAGCTTCGCTTAGCTTAGCTTAGCTTATAACATCTTAACTTAGCTTAGTTTAGCTTGGCTGAGCTTAACTTAGCCTAGCCTAGCCTAGCTTAGCTTAGCTTAGCTTAGCATAGCTTAGCTTACCATAGCTTAGCGCAGCGCAGCATAGCGCAGCGCAGCATTAGCACATCATAGCATAGCACAGCGTAGCATATCCAATCATAACATATCATATCATAGGCCAGCATAACATAGCATATCACATCATCGCATAGCATAGCGCAGCATTGCATAGCTTAGCACACCATAGCATTGCTTAGCATAACACAGCGCAGCATATCATATCATATCACAGCATAACACATCATAGTATATCATAGCAAAGTATAGCGCAGCATATCATATCATAGCACAGCGCAGCATATCCTAGCATAACAAGGCAAACGCAAAGGCACGAGCAAAAGCACATGCAATTCAAAGCAAAAGCATAACCAATGCGAACTTGTAGATGTAGATGTAGATGTAGGTGCAGTGCCGATGTGGATGTATATGTAGACGTAGATGTAGATGGAGGTGTGTATGTGTATATATATGTAGATGTAGATGTAGATGTGAGTCTCGCTGTTGATGTTGGTGTAGATGTAGATGCAGGTGTATATGTACATGTAGGTGTCGGTGTAGATGTAGATGTTGCTTTCCTAAATGCTCCAACTCCTAGGTAGGATCGCAGTGGGATAATTCATTGTAACTTCGCCTATGGTTGACACTTGTGCTGCGGCTTTACAGTCATTCTGCACTGTGGCGGCATCGTCGTTTCGACATATTTTGTCTGCTTCGCAGTCTTGCGGCGCAGTGCGGCGGTATTCTTGTTGCGACGCGCCCATGTTCTGCCTCGCAGTCGCGCTGCGCTGCGTGGCGGCGGTTTCGCGTTGACGCGCGTGCGTGTTTTCTGCTTTGCATTCGCGCTGCACTGCGCGGCGATATCTCTGTTTCGACGCGCGGGCCCGTATTCTTCCGCGGCCGTGCGCGTGTCAGCGGCTATTCTATTGCAGTGGCAACCCCCTCGTTTGTCGCGCCCGGGGGGTGCGTTGCCCCCTCCTGCGTTCGACGCGGGCGGCGAAGCGCTTCGCCCCCTCCCTTCTGCTTTGTTCGCTCGCGGCGCGGCATTCAGCGCCGCGCGGCAAGCTGCGCCCTGCGAGCGCGAATTCTTGAGTAGGGCGCTGTCCAAGTCCGCGCGGCTGTGCCCCTCTGCCACCCCCCATTCCCCCTCCCCTCTAATCGCCCCCCCTCCGTCCCCGCTCCATGTCCATGCCTCCAGCTGCCTCGACGCTTCGCCGCCGCTGCGCTGCTGCCCTTCTCCGCGAGGCTGCTGTCTTCGGGGTCCTCCCTCGCTTTGGGGGGGCTGTCCCGCGCCGGGGCTGCGGCCGCGCGAGCGCCGTGCCACTCCCGGCATCTGTATTGGGGGTGGGGGTCCTTTCGACGCGCGCTCGCCTGGGCCTCCACGCCCGCCGTTTCCGCCCCTGGCGTCGGCGCCCCGCGTGGATCGAGCTCCGCGTGGCCGCCGCAAACCGCGCGGGTAGTCGCGTCGACGCCTGTGCCCGAGCCTCCCCAGGAGCTGTTTCTGATCAAACAGAACAGCCACGTCGACGTGGGCCAACCGTCAGGGAGGGTGGCCATGCGGTTCGCCGGCCGCGATGCCTGCCTGGATGGTCAGCGGCGGCCGGTCCGAGCGCGACGAGGGCGCCGCCATCGACCGCGCGCAGCGACGGCGCCTCGACGAGCTCCACAGCGCGCAGCCTTGCGGCAGCAGGACTGGCAGCGACGTCAGGCAGCGCAGAGCTTGACATAACCCCTTGTTTTTCCTCCTCCTGTGGCGGCCGCTCCACCTGCCGAGTCTCCTTCCGTTGCGGTTTTCACGGGCGATGATAGCGGGTGCCCTGTCTGCCTCGAGGCCTTCTTGCGCGGCGAGATGGTGGTGCGTCTGCATGGACGCCGCATCTTGCGCCGCGCGTGCCATCTGCAGCTGATGCAGTACACAGACGCCCGCTTTGCGCGCGGTCCAGCGTGCCGCGGCCCGGCCGACGTCGTCGCCGATTTCCGCTTCGCTGGTGCAGATCGTGCGCGGGCGGGTCCGTTGCTCGCGGCGCCACCCCTCGCGGCGGAAGATGGGGGCGTGCCCGGTGGGGCCCCGCCGCAGCAAGAGCTAGCGCAGGCTTCTCGACCGGTCCCTGGCCTGGGGGCGCCTCGGCCAGATCTCGTGCCAGTGCCGGGCAGCGCGTCCAGCTTCGCGTCCGCATTGGGCGCGGCGGCGCCCGCCTGGACGCGCGCGCGTCGACGCGCAGATCGACGCCCCCGTGGTGGCCGACTTCGTCGGGCGCGGGCGCGAGTTCAGGGAGCGAGTCGCCGTGCTACCTGGCGAGCGCCGATCTACCCGGTGGCCAGTTAGGCGTCGTTGTCGACGTCGGCGCCTGGGCGAACCTCTGCCGACTGCGCTTCGCTGTGAATTTGGCCCACGGGGCCCAGGGGGTGAGGCTGCGTCCTTTCGAGGAGAAATCGTGAGCCCCGCTGTGCGTGGCATCGCGCTTCGAGGTGCGCTTCCCCATCGCAGCGACTTCCGGTGATGGCGTGGCCAGTCAGTGCAGCATGTGCGTTCTGGCCGTGGCGGGCGCGGGCGATGGCCTCCATGCCTTTTAGTCTGCGGTCCAGGCGACGACCTCCCTGCCCTCGAAGGTCAGCCACCTGGGCGCTTGCATTCGCGTTGCCTCTTTTTCAGGACTCGCGCTAGGGCGTCGATGTCGTAGGCGGCGTGGTTGGCTAAGGTAATCCTGTCGAAAGCCGCTGGCTGACGTGCGTGGTCCAGCAGGGCCGTCGCATCACCTTGCTCATCATGTAGTGCGTCGTCGACGATGTCGAGATCGTGGTCGTTCCCAGCATTCCCGACCTTCCTCCGTCGTCCCGTGGATCCTGAGGCTTTGGGCGCGCGGGTGTGACGTTCTTCGGCTAAGGGTCCATCCCGAAAGAGGTAGGCAGCGCGACGTCCGATGGGTCTCTCGGTGCCTGTGGCGCCGATTTCTCCAAGGGGCTGCCTGGCCGGGAAGTGGCCCGGCCGGCCCTCCAGGCTGACCCCGCCAACTTGCCCTGGCAGGAGTGGGCGGCGGGACCTGGGCGCCCCGCCTGAGCCTTAGAACGAGAGCGGGGCGCGTCGCTACCACGGCGAGACCGCGGCTTCGACGCCGCCCGCGCCGCAGATTTCGAGGGGGCCAGAAATCCGTTGTTCGACAGCGCGTTCCCAGACGCCGACTGCTGCGTGCGGTGGGTTACGCGCGAAGCATTCGGGGGCGAGGCTCGCCTCGTCCTCGACTCCTTCTCCCTACCAAGTGCGCCAGGGTCTGGGGCTGTGGCCAGAGTGGCCAACCCTGGAAACGACAAGCGTCGCGGCGGATGGTAGACGCCCGCTTGCTCCGTCGCGGGCCAGCGTCGGGCTTGCCGCGGGCCGTTGGCCCCAGAGGCCAAACGCACCAGCGTTGTCTTATTGCGCTCGCTGGGGCGCCAATCTGCTGCCAGCTGCGCCGATGCAACGTCAGTCTGGCGGAGCACGTCGACGGCGCGGCGATCGTCCACCGACGAGTGTATGCGGCCCTGATTTGCCGCGGACTGTTTCGACTGCACCTTGCTGCAGTTGCGATGCACCTGGCAGAAGCGTGTCGAGGAGTGTGCGCTTTCAACGGGGCGCGACGGCAGTTTGCTCGCCAGACTCGAACACGTCTTCCATCCTGTGGCAGACCGCAAGCACGATGCCCAGCGGCGCACCCTGGGCCGCGTGTACTCAGACACCTCAGACACCCAGGTCCTCAAGCGCGACCGGCCGCAGGGGGTGTCTGGCGAATGCGTCGCCAGCGCCTGCCCGGCGGCAGAGCGCGCGCGCCAAAAGAAGAGGATGAAGGAGGGCCATCTGCACAGGACGCGCGAGCAGGTCGCCGAGGGCGCTGCGGCGAATGCGGCGCCGGCCCCGCTGGGTTAGCCCCTTGTCCTCTCGGCCATCCAGCCTTGGGCGATCCGGGCTTCGTGGGCAAGTGCGACGAGGGCGGCCGCCGTGGCAACCTTGCCGCAGGTTTGCCCACGTGGTGTTCCCGAGGCTCGCCCGCCCTGGTGCCAGAAGCTGACCCCCGAACGGCTGCTGTTCGAACGCCGCAGTCCACCGAAATCTACGCCGCCCGCCAGCCCCCCACCCGCCTCGCAGCTGTCGACCACGGCGTCGGCATCATCGAGGTTCGTGGTGGAAAGGCGCGAACTAGCAGACTGGTAGTCCGCCGCCGCCGTGGAGCTGGCAGGAACTTCGACTTGGTCACTCGCTGTGATCTTACTTACGAGTGCCAGCGGCGGGTCGTGGACATATGATAGACAACGTCGGTCACTAGTAGCCATCATGGCTCCAGCCTGCAGTCCCTTCGGTCAATGGGCCCACTTCAACTGCGAGCAGAGCTACCACGCCTGACTGCGCTTCTACGAGGACGCGGCCACGCGTCGCCTATTCTGCGAATGCCTTGCGCTGCTGCAGCTTGAGTTAGGCGGCTGCGTCGTCAACTGGCAGCCTGAACCATCGTAACTGCACGACGAGTCGCCGTTGCCAGAGGTGCTGGTAGCCCGAGGCGCGGATGTGGTCATCTTTGCCCAGACGTCAGCTTGGTCAAAGAGATCGTCGCGGGGGCATCTTGATGAAGACCACCGGGCTGGTCTCCGAAGCTCCGGTCATCCTCGAGCAGTTCGCGAATTCTAGATGCCCAGGCGAACGCTCCCACTTCCACTTCGAGGGCGGCGACAGGCTCGACGCCCCAATCTGGCCATGGAAGATGGCCGAGCGACTCGTCCAGGGCGTCGTGCATTCACTCACGCCGCCGTCGGAGGCCCCCGCACCTCGCGATTTGTGCTTGTGAGTGCGACGTCCGTCAGTAGCCTTGCCAACAGTGGCCTCTGGAGCCACGGGGTCGAAATCAGACGTGGAGTGGCAGCCGAGCGCGCGCGCTACACCTGCAAGGCGTGCAAGCGCAACATGTGGGCATACTTGCCCGCGCACTCCAGGGATCAGGCAACGTGCCGCTATCCTCTATCCTCACATCGCCCCGATCCACTGGGAGTGCCCGGGCTGCAAGGAGGGGGCACGATCGCCCCATGCGCGCCCGCGAGTTCATCTCGCCAGTCACCGGTCAGCGGGCCACCCGGTCATCTGGTCAGCGGGCCACCCGGTCAGCTTTTCAGCCAATCAGCTGGTCATTAGGTCAGCCCGTCAACCGGTCAGCCTGTCAGCTTGTCAGCCGGTCAGCCGGTCAGCTGGTCAAGTGGTCAGCCGGTTTGCCGCCGTGCGCGTCGAGATCCACATAGGTGTCCGCATAGGAATCCGCATCGGAATTTGGTCCTCAGTCGTCGTCGTCGTCGTCGTCGTCGTCGTTGTCGTCGTCGTCGTCGTCGTCATCGTCGTCGTTTTCGCTTTTCGTTCGTCGCTCGTCGCTCATCGTCGTCGGCGCGCGGACGCGGCTGGAGCGTGTTCTTTTATCCCAGGCCGATGACGGCAATCATCTGGGGGTGTGGGGGAAGGGGCCGATGAAGTCATGTTTCGCGCCGGCGGCGTCTGGGAATGCCCAAGAATGACCGAGGACGGGTAGCAGCAGCATGTCGGTGGCGATCTGCACCCCAACGCCTGTGTACACCAGAGTACCTGCGTACACCACAGCGCTTGTGTACACCACAGCGCAGATGTGCACCATAGCAGCCGCGCGCAACACAACGCTAGTGTGTGCCACAGTGCCTGCGGGCACCACAGCGCTTGTGTACACCACAGCGCTTGCGTACACCACATCAGCCGTGTGCAACACAGCACCACTGTACCACAGTTCCTGCGCGCACTACAGCGCGTGTGTGCCACATGGCGACTGTATGCACCTCAGCAACCGTGTGCAACAGCACCGTTGTTGCAGTTTTTTGTTTGTTTGTTTTTTTTGGTTCCTTTGTTCTATGACTATATGTATATATATGTGTATATATATATATATATATATATATAGATATGACAACAATGGGCGCTTGTGGATTCAACAAAAAATAGTTTTCTACAGGATTTGGAAAAAAGCCCCTAAGGGAACAGGAGCGCCGCTGGAATCAATGAGTCCTCCGGAATCCGCCCGCATCATCCTGCCTCTTCCCATTTTGCGTCCAGGAGGCTCCAGCTAAATTGGCCGTCCAAGAGGCAAATGGATTGATTCAATCGACCATTCTGCGGTGCACGCTGAGATGCGCACGTGCGCTGTAGCGCCGACCCGCACGACGGGGGGGAAGGGTGAGGGAGGAGGAAAAGGGGGACGAGGAGGAGGAGGAGGAGGAGGAGGAGGAGGAGGAGGAGGAGGAGGAGGAGGAGGAGGAAGATGTGGAGGTGGAGGAGGGACAAGGGAAAACGTCGCATTCTATTCTCAGCACTTCCCTGGCGTGGCGTTTAGCTGTCCGCAGTAGATCATCACCACCATGTTCCTTTTACTTGTCCTGTGCACGCAGGCGCCGTGGTGTACACCAGCGCTGCGTTGCACGCAGATGCTGTGGTGTGGGCAGGCGATGTGGTGTGAACAGGCGCTGCGGTGCACAAAAAGATTGGTGTAGACAGGCGCTGTGTTGCACATGGCTGCTGCGGTGTGCACACTCGCTCTGGTGTACACCGACGCTGTGGTGCACAAAAGCACCGTGGTGTACGCAGGCGCTGCGTTGCACACGGCTTTTGCGGTGTACGCAGGCGCTGTGGTATACACATACACAGGCGCTGTGGGGCAGATCGTGTTGTGATCTTCGACTTCACGCGCTTCTCGATCGTGTCAGGAAAGGTTTGTTGTAAACATCGGGACAGTCGACGATGGTGATGATGATGCTGCTGGTGACGATGATGATGCTGACGCTGATCCTGATGCTGCTGATGATGATGATGCTGCCGATGCTGATGCTGATGCTTGCTCTGATGCTGATGTTGATGACGACGACGCCGATGAGGATGATGATGCGGATGAGGATGCGGTCAGGATGCTGATGCTGTTCATGGTGATGCTGATGATGCTGACGATGATGTTTATGATGATGCTGATGATGATGACGCTAATGATGATGATGATCTGGCTGCTGCGGCTGATGATGACGCTGAGACGGATGATGCTGCTTTTGTTCATGATGATCTGATGTTGCTGATGCTTTTGCTGATGCTGATGATGATGCTGTTGATGCGGATGATGACTCTGATGCTGATGCTGATGATGCTGCTGCTGATGATGCTGATGCCGACGATGACGATGATACAGAGGATGCGGATGCGGATGAGGATGCGGATGACGAGGATTATGTTGATGACGACGATGATGCTGATGATGAAGATGCTGCTGATACTGATACTGATAATGATAATGATGATGCTGATGGTGATGATGATGATGATGATGATGATGATGATGGTGATTATGATGTTGCTGATGATGCTGCAGGCGATGCTGATGATGATGATGCTGTTGATGCTGATGGCCGACGATGCTGGTGTTGATGATGATGGTCATGTTGCTGACGATGATGATGCTGATGATGATGATGCTCATGATACTGATGATGACGATACGAATGACTATGCTGATGCTGGTAGTGATTTCGGATGATACTGTTGATGTTGAGCATGATGATGCTGATGATGCTGATGCTGCTGATGATGATGCTGATGCTGATGCTGATGCTGATGCTGATGCTGATGCTGCTGAGGATGATGATAAGGATGATGAGGAGGATGATGAGGATGCTGACGATGAGGAGGAGTAGGAGGAGGAGAAGGAGGAGGAGGAGGAGGAAGAGAACGGGGGAGGGGGAGGAGGATCATGAAAAGGACGATGAGAAGGAGGCGGAGGATGAGGCGACGGAGGAGGATAAGGAAGAGGAGGAGGAAGAGGAAGATGAAGACGACACATGATATT